>JAJPCS010000060.1:19784369-19845042 GCA_021164005.1 Willisornis vidua nigrigula | reverse complement strand
ATGATGATGATGATGATGATGATGATGATGATGATGATGATGATGATATGTAAAGCTTGAAACAAATGCATGTTTCAGTGATCTTACTTAATAACACTTGTATCCTTTTTGTTCCAGTTTAATGATGATATTTAACATAATATTTTGTAGCTTGATACCTCTTAAATTCAAGTGTTAAAATAATAAATAGCAAGATTACTCTCTAAAATAAATTGAAATAAAAATAATTAGATGCAACAAAGTATTAATTTAAATTTAATCAGACCTTTTCTACAGTAGAAAAATGATGGTTTTAATATATTCAGATAGAATTCAGAAATATTGAACTCTTCCTTTTCCACTTACCCCTTTTTACATAACTTTCACAGCTTATTGCCCAACAGGTCTTAAGGGTTAGTGATGTTATATAGGTGCAGTATATAAAACCAAATAAGATATACAGTGAAAAATCAGGGAATCTGCAAAATCAGCTTTATGCACCATTACAAATTAGGAAAATCTGGCACCTGAGGGACAAAGCACTTATGTAGCTTATCCTGTAGCTTATTGCATTTCCACCTAAGATTTCATATGAAAAAAAAATGGGAACACTCCAACTGTATTCAAAAATAGTAATTCTGCAGACAATGGAAAATGAAAAGAGGACATCAATATTAAGAATTATTCTCTTGTTCTCTCCAAAAAGTTTTTGACTAATGGACATTTGTCACCATTTTGAAAAGTACAGAGAGTCTCTTTAATGTAATAGAAATATTTGTTGCTACAGCTAAGCCCCAAGATTTAAGGGTGCATTACCTAAAGAAGTTTTAATTTCTGGCATATACAAAACAATGGGATGAGATGAAAGGGAAAGAGGCTTCATAAGACAGCTGCTCCCACTTCAGAAACTGATGCAAAGAGTAATGTCGGGGCCAACATGGAAACCTAGAAAAGTATTTGTTCCTCAAGCAAGCCCTAGGCTTTATTATCCCCCTAAGAACTGCATCAAGATTATGCACCAAAGCATTGCAAATAAAAATTTTCACAGGGCTGAGTATATGGATATCCAGAAACATGAAAAGTGTATCACCTGGAATGTTTAAAACTTATCAGATTGTATCATGTCACATGCAAGATAGTAGAAGACCTCAGATTGATGAAAAGAAGTTAAATGTGTGTTAGCTCTGTCAAAACGCTTGAGTTAATAAAGTCTGTGGTTAGGTATTTCCTGGTTTTACAAAGTTGGTTTTCCACTTTCCTTCATTGCAGAATAATATATTACAAAATCATCAATAAGGTATGATATTATAAAACATATGTAAATAGAACAGGCTGTTTTAGGAAAAAAAATCATTAAAATGTCTTACAATTGCACTTACAAGTGCATACTTTTGAATGCAGATATAAACAGACAAGATGTTTAAGTGTAATACCTTTCATAAGTAAATAGTTTTTGCTTTCATAATTTCATAATTACTGGGATTTTATCACAATATTTTGTTACACAAAAAGCAGATTTTGATCCTTCTCCAACCATATGAAATAGAAGGAGATATTTTGAGTTTCATGGAACATTCATGTGATTCTCCACTTATATTGTTGAATCAGTGATTGCTTCCTTACAACCTTACAAAGTCATTTTCTCTAGAGAAAAATATACAAATTTACAATGCAAAAATATAGAAATATACAAAGCAACAGAGCAATATACAAAATTTCTTCAGCTCTCATGTCTGGTGAGAGTTGCTGTATTCTAAGAAATAGCTTCTAGCAATCACAGCAACATGAAAAATATTTCTGCACTAATGAGGGAGGGAAGTTAGGGAAAGGGCAAGTTTACAGTTATTTATATGTTAGTTCTATATGTCACTATTCTTATCAATATTTCTATTTATGTTATCCAGTGAATTATTATCAGAAAAATCATTGGCATGGCACCTGGGAAAAGTGTTATTCAAGGTACATCTGTCAAGAGCTGCCTTGTCAAGTGGCATATTACTTCAACAATATGCATCTGCAGTAGATAATTTTGTGTTTCATTTTATTGCCTATAGCTGCACAATAAAAATTTGAAACAACTAATGATTTTCCACCTACACCAAATGAAATTATCTGTGGTGAAAGATAGTACAAATGAAGCTAGAGACAAAACTGTCATTGACTTTCATGGATCACCATGATTATTCAGCATGGAATTTTCATATTTTGGCCAAAATAAGGAATTTTTTCCCCAGGCTCAAAGCAGATCAAAGGTATAGCCAGTGCCAAGTAAATTATTTTTATCAACTCAGTGCATCCAGATACAAATAGCAATTGCCCTTCAAAGTCCCCAAGCTCTTAGTTTCTAATCCACTTTCTCTTGGTGCTGCACTTCCTGAAAGTTGCATTATTGGCCCACACATAGCCTGGGTTTCAATGGACTTAAATGATAAAGGACTTACAACTTCATGTAGCTTTTTTATAGAAACAATTCTCAATAACCTCTTACAAACTGTGAAAAGGCTCTTCCAGAGTCAATCAAATTACTCTTTGGGAATCATTTTTAGTAATCCATCTAGAAATGGTAATACTCTACCACCTTATTTACATGTTACTAACAAAGGTGTAAAGCTGTTGCTGAGGTATGTTTAATATTTTCATATTTTTTTTTTTACCTGATGTAATTTTTGACAAATCTAAAAATTAAAAATTGCCACTTGAACTTTTCTAGAGCAGAGCTGGCAACCACATCTTTTGCTATGTAAGCCACGGAATGACAGCAATTTAAATCTTTGACTCAAATATATAAATAAACATGAATTTCCAGCAATTTATACCAAAGAAAAAAAATAAATTTCACAATTTTCTACCTTGGCTCCAATGTGCTTTTACCCTTTTAAGACATGTTTCCTTCTGTAGCATTTTTTCCAATGGTTTGAATATGATATTTATATGTGTGTGTGTGTGTGTGTCTGTGTGTGTGTGTGTATGCAGGAGAGTGAACAGGTAAGCAAGCAAGACTGGGATGAGGAAAGACAGCATGTATCATGGGGTTTTTTCTGTCCTTTTAAAGTATAATAACAAAACCTGCTTTCCTAATGTATTCAAACCCCTACATACCCTTGCAGGCAATTAAAAAATGCTTTCCAACTGCCTTTAAGGCACGGGACACTTGATAAGTTTGGCAGGTTCCTTGTCAGTTTGCTGAACCTGATACAAGCACAGGTAGTCCCAAGCTTACACAGCTCTAGTTTTATAACTCCCAGAATCCCTTTTTACAAGGAAGATCTATGTGCATATCCACTCTAAGAGCTTTAATAGTTTGAACACCTGCTCCTTTTAAGTCATTCTCATCTTATGTCATTATTTATAAATGCTCTGAAACACAGTGCATAAATCACTGTTGATGTATCAGTGAAAGAGAAAAAAAAGTACCCTAAATGCGCAAATTCTGAATAGGTCCTTTAAAAGCACTCTCTTCTACTCATCAATAGGTTGAATTGAAATACCACTTTCAAAATACATGTTTTTTACACAATAAAATAGAGATTTGTTTTCCATGCAAGCTAAGATTAATTAACATTCAGGGGTCAAAAACAATTACCCTGCTCTGAGTATTTTGTGCAAGACAGTAATATTTGTTGACCTAAGATTAGAACAGCAAACACATTAAGTAAATTAATAGCCCAAATCATTTAGGATTCCTAAGATTTCTGGTGGGAGTTTTAAACAAAGATCTATTACATCTGTTTGACATTCAAACTGCGGCTCTCATTGTAGTTTCTTAGAAAAACATGTACTTTTTTGATGACCTGGCAAATAGCTGTTATTAATATGCTGAGAAACATAATGCAAATTGAATGGTTAACATCTCAGCCTAGAAGGTGGTGCTATTGCAAGTTAACACAAGCATAACATAAAAAGGAATGTTGTATTCTACCCACTTTCAAAGTATATTGAGAGTAGCAGCACCAAATCATAGAAAAGGAGAACACAATGATGGGAGCAGGATCTCTCTTGCTTTATTTCTGTGGCAAGAATTGTTTAGACTGAAATGGGCCTCTGAAATAAAATCTTTCCCAGCTACTTTCCTGAAAAGATGGGAATTTGATTCCTATCTATGGGCAGAAAAGCTGCTGATGTGCTCTCATCACTTTTCCAGCTATTGTACACAGCTACAGAAAGGCCTGTACTCTTATGTACCTCTCTACACTTTTAAAAGACAGGGCCTGAAGACCACAAGTGGCACAGCACTGGTCTCTCTGAATTGCCTTGGATCTGCATGCAGGGAGGCTCAACACCATCAACCTTGCAGGCCACACAGTCCTGGATGCAGCTTAGGAAAGGAGAGGGCAGAGCACTAAAGATGAAGCTCATGGAATCTCATATCAGGTTTCTGTTGTAGTTTGGGATTATTATGTAAATTCTCTCCCCTGCCACTAACTGCCCATGCCAGCAGTTAACAAAAAGGAGCAGTTAACTGCTGAGCACCTGGGTGGGGGCAGGTTTGTCTCTTTTGCTTTTGGGGACATTTTTTTTTCCATTCTGAGCTCGGGCGGAACACGGGAGCGGTGTGCGGCCGAGGAGGGAAGGGGCTCTGTGTGGCTACTGCTGGGGCTTCTTGCTGAGACGCTGTTTTTTCTCCTGGCCACGGCTGTTTCTCCTGGTTCCTGCATCTGGGATCCCGGCCTCTGCTCCAGTCTCACTATCTGCCTGCACCGTCACGGCCTGCCTGCCCCAGCTGGGGCAGTGACCCGGGAGAGAGAGGTTTTGCAGCTGCTTCTTCAGGACACGTGGTGGTTTCCCCACTTCCAGCTTTCTTTCTTCATTTGGGACAAGGGACACAGAGTTCACCTGGGAACTCACCTTGCTGCCAGCCGGACTGTGACACTGACACTAAGTATAACTTTCCTCCCGGAGGAAAACCTGCTGGGTTTTTGTTGTTGTTTTTTTTTCTTTCTCTTGTGGTGTTGGGGAAGCGGTTTGCACTAGTCTGTTTGCATACATATATATATATATATATATATATATATATATATATATATATATCAGTTAAGAACAGTTATCCTTCTTGTATTAAAATTCCTTTTCTTAAATTTAACAAAGAGTGGCGTGATTATTGTGGAGGAGGCCCCCTCCCCCGCTTGTGGGTAAACATTTTGGTTTTTCTCCTCAAACCAAGACAGTTTCTCAGAAAAAGGAACGAGTTTACAAGTAGCAGAGGCAGGTGAAATGTAGACAGTGTGGCTTCAAAGGGAAAGCAAGGACCTGCATCCAGTAAATGTAATCTATAGCTCAATATGAATCATACAACACATTCCAAATATGCAGCTCAGAAAGTTGTGGGGCAGTGTCTGAAAGTCACTTCTGTAATCGAACAAAGTTAGTTCTAGTCATCATATCCAGAGCACTTTCTTTGGACATAGGACCTTAAATGGCTTTGATTTCCTTTTAAGAGAGCCTATTCAACTAGTTATATTGAGACTCAATAAATCAGGTTTGGCAGCCTACCTTAAACTAAGAAAATTTACTTTTGTAAGCAACAGCCACAGTGAAACCCCTTGCCCCATCTTCATTACTTATCACCAGAATAGTGTTGTTATAGCTTTTGTCAGTTAAAAACCTTATTCTGCAAGCTAAATAAAATCTATTCTTCAAACTGTTTTCTGATATATCATATGTTTTACTCAGTCAGAATGGTAACATATTATGAGAAACTTGGAAAGTAGAATAGGAGTTATTTATATGTTTCTCCGAAAAGCATAAATAACTAAGAGAAGTTATCAGATTTTCAAATTGAAGTCCTACCAAAATGAAATATCTAGAAGGCTTTTCCATATTTTGTGACCTTTTTAACACAGCTAGTGTCTCTCAAAATGGAAATACTCCAACTAATATCATATGAGCTAGATTTCTTATTGTCCTAGTTCAGCAGGTGGGACTAGCTCATCACTGCGTGGGTGTGACCAAAGATGTGTGTTCTACACCCTCTATATCATTTCTCATGCACTGTTAACAATGGAACATTTGCACCAGCTGCCCAAGGCACATCTGACTCCTCAGGTTGAAAGCTGGGTGTTGAAGAAGCCTGCGAGATAAAAGCTATGATAACTCCCCTCCAGGAAGTCGTTGGCACGCTCACATCCAGACTGAGGGAGTGTGTCTGTTAATAGGCTATCAAAGATTCCAAAAATACCCCATGACTCACAGAGTTAGATCACCCATTGTGGAACTTCCTGCGCTTGGAGAGGTACTGGGCATTCCCACCTGGGCCTGAGGGTATAAAATCTTGGGGTTTGAAGACCTCAGGGAACCACTCATCGGATCCAGAGGAGGACTAGAACCTCAACAGGTCTGTGACCACCACTCTCAACCAGTCTGCAACCATCATCTGCAACAACAGGTTTTTCCCTTCCTTTTATTTTGGACTCGGGGGAACCACATGGGTCTCAGCACAGGGACTAACGAACACCATTCTATTTGTGCCCTGGGGCGCTGGGTTACAGTTCTGGGTTTTGTGAGTTATTGTAATAATCTTATTGAATTGTAACTCTGGCTTATAATCTCTTTTGTGTTGGGTTCATTCCTTCTGCCAGTTTACCTTTAAACCAGCACACTTATGAATAGGAGGTTCCTACCATGTCTTTTCCAGTTCTTTAGATTCTTTCCAGGACAAAAATAAGTACTATTTTCTTTTTAAAAAGCATTGAAAGAACTATTCATGATCATCATCAGTTTGTCACTGGATTTCATATAATGCTTTGCTTAAACTTTTTACCCATTTTCAAAATGAGAACTGTCCAATTCTCCCACCAATATTTATATATATAGTCTTTCAAGACCCCTGGTGCCCATATACCTGAAGAGCAGGTAAAGTTTATGGATGAACTCACTAAAGGAAGAAGTCATAAACTACTATGTACATGATCCCAGTGTACCTCTCCAAGCTGAATTTTCAACACTTTCACAATATGTCAATATGTCTCTGAGAACCCACTGCTTTAAATCTAAACACAATGAATCCTCCAGATGGTATCTACTGAACTTTACAGGTTGGAGTCGACTATATGAGAGGTATAAATTCCATGTTTTCCAACTTTTTTTGTTTCTGTCAGATATGGTGGTTGAATGTAGTCATAAAATTGTCTAGTGCTATTTCTTCTGGTAATAGGGAGATAGTCAATACACTCTGTGAGTTTTCCTCTGTGAGTTTATTTTCAGGACCTTGTCACATCTGCAAGAAAATATCTCATAATACACATACTAGAGGGAAAAACAACATTGCCATCGGTAAGGTATGACCTATAGTCCAGATGATTCCACATGAAAAAGTTAACCTTGAACATTTTTAGCAAATAAAATATAATATAATATAGTACATGTATGTGTGTATATATATAGTGTAATAAAACAAGACTACTCACTCACCCCTTTTGGAAGCTTTTAAAGCCAACTGTTCTTAATTTAGAAAGCCAGATGAAATAGAAATTAACTTTCTATCCCTCTTATGTTTCTTAGCTTAGGGTCAAATGACATTAAATGATAAATCAAATTTTTTGGGCTGGTAATTAAGTTTAGTTGCATATTACTAAAAAGCTTCATGGCAACAAGATAAAACCAACTTACCTTTCCAAGGGAAATAAACCGATAATTAATGAAGTCAATGGAAACAGCCATGAAAATCCATTTTCTTTACTAACACACCATGTTATCTGAACACAGAGTTCTAGCTAAGAGATTTTATGCATCAAAGTCTCTGATTTTCAGGAGATTCTCCAGTCCAGTACACCAACAGGGCATGAAGACTCACCTGTTTCTACAATGGAAGATCAAACAACACATTAAGCTAACTAGTGCTATCTCCAGCTTCACTTCCCTATCCCTATCACTGTGCATAGCCTGCAGAGTTAAGCCCATCATGAGAATCATCTTTCTGGACTTCTTTGGGAACATTTCCTACCTTTTTATCCATGCCTGTCTTTAAAAACATCAATGAGATGTGTAACTCCCAGTAACCTCCATTATGTCCTTCATTACAGATTCTTGTTTGCTACCCTACTTCATGTTTGTTTAAAAATGCACAGGGACAAAGACAAGAGGACAATAAAAAGGCTCAGAAAATAAAACCATTTTCAAAAAGAATTTTGTAATGATATCTAGTGGAAAATGCTAATTTTTAGATTAATATAAAATGTACTACTGTGCACAGCTCCATTTTTACATATGCAAACAGTACACAAAACAATCATTGGGTAGATATACTCTTTCTAATTAGCGATGTCTTTTCTAGGAACAGCAAGAATTCATTGATTTCCAGACCAAAGCACGTAAATATGGATGTTTTTAAAAAAAGTACTTGCTACAAAATTGTCCAAATTTTCTTCTTTCATAGTTTACAGAGGGATCTATTCTTCAGCTGGAATCAGGAAAAAGACCTCAGCTTCAGTCTTGTCTTCTGGCAATCCTTACACTATGTGCAGGTCTCAAAAAATTGAGATCTATATGTCTCAGCACTACTGCCTCCTTTAGGGAATTTACCTGTGAAATGTTTTTGAATATAAAACCCCTACAAATAATGTTCCACCACTTTTATCTTCTTTGAGTTCTCTGCTTTTTTAAAAGTTTTGTTCAAAGGAAAATACTTGAGTTTATAAATTTATTTCTTTTCCAGAAAAAGATGCCTGTAAATACATTAATGTGAATAGTATTAATGTATCGTTAATCTCTCCTGCATTTGCATCCACATTTTAAATTAATTTCAATAAACTTGATTTTACATGTAGCTTGCAAAGGATCTCAGTGAC
Source organism: Willisornis vidua nigrigula (assembly GCA_021164005.1). NCBI lineage: Eukaryota > Metazoa > Chordata > Aves > Passeriformes > Thamnophilidae > Willisornis > Willisornis vidua. The sequence continues at coordinate 19,836,280 of JAJPCS010000060.1, read as the reverse complement.
TCAGAAGACCACAAGATTTTGCTGTTAAAGTCACAGGACTCGTTCTTGGGGGAAAAAAGAAAAAAAAAGAAAAAGAAAGAGTTAAATGTATCTGATATCCTTAACTTAGATTTCAAATTCTCTCCCTTTCTGTCCCCTTTTTTCATTCTCAGTCTGTTTCTTTTTCTAGTTGCTCCTGTGGATTGTGGCTATTTGTCAAATATAGGAAATGACTATAAGCCTCTTAAGACACCATGCATGGCAGCATGCAGAACATCACACATTAGGATTCTGAGATAAAGAAAGGAGAGCAGTACTCCTCTAGTGGCCTCTAAGTGTGCTGGGAGAGCTTTGGGAAACTTAGGGAGTGAGTTTGGACTGGGGATATACATTTAGGACTCCCTGCTACTTTGCCCCTACTGCAAAGTGCATTTCTAATGCACTATGAAATCCCTGCACTGGGAAAATACCATGCTGAACAACTGCTGTGGACTAATAATACAGACGCAAAACAGAGCCATTGGTCAAGTTCTGTCAAAAGCTGAGGGGTTTAATACAGAATATTGCATCCTTAAAACATCAAGCTGTAAGCCTAGCCTTTGAGTCTGCTGTGTGGTTCTCTGCACAATGGAGGGAAAGTTTTGAAGGTGTCAAATGGGATCAAGGAACCAAACAGGGAGCCAATTAAATGTCTGGAGGAAAAACCATCTTGAGGGATATGTGAAACATGTTCAAGAAGGAGCACAAAAGCATGACTTTGGGTTGCAAAAAGACATGTTAGATGAGGTTTCATGATTCTGCACTTTTAGGTGTCAGTGTACACCCCTCTCCATCCACTCTAGACAGAGCAGAAAAATCAGATAATTTCCTAGGTAGCTTCATAGTTGATATATTTACTTGTCAGTAAGAGATTTGAGGTCTTCTTTTGGCAATTAGACCCTATTACATTTTAACGGTATTTTTTAATAATATAAATGATAACATCATAATCCAGGACTAAGGATTAAGTTCTGGGACAGGATTAATGGGACTTTCTAGGGTTGTTTACAGACTTCCTCAGGAAGGTGGAAGAATAGCTAAAGTAGAAAGATGTGAATTGTATTCCCTCCTGTTAATCAGTTCTCAAATCACAGAACTGTTGGATAAAACAGCACTGTCATTAATCACGGGGGAAGCCAAGCTCAAAAGGTTTGAATCTGTGAGAAGGCATACTGGTTTGGACCCTGCAGGTAATTTTACTCTGTGAATCTCAGTCATGTTTGAGGGAAAATTAATCATTTACGTGCAAACAACACTGCTTCTGGGCATGAAGAGAAACATACTTTTAGGTAAGTGGAAAAGATTCACAGCCTTTCACTTAAGGCAGAATGATGCCTATCTGCACATTGAAATAGGGAATAAAAACATCCATCAGACCTCTGCTGTGAAGGTAGCAGGGAATTTCAGGGCATGCAGCTGTGTTTAGGGATTACATAAGGAATCTTCACATATCATGATCTCATTGCTAGAAGCTACTCAGAATTCTGTAATCAGTGCATGACAGGATGCACAGGGAAAGCTACCAGCAAGAGCTCTGGTGCCTCTAGATTTCAGATATGTCAATGGATGAAAAATTGACAAATATTTCTGGGAACACAGACACAGAAAATTACTAGAGTTAGAGCTACAGACATAAGATAACAGTACTGTACTATTGGTCATAGATGCTGATATATTTGACTTACTATGTATTGTGGTGTGTAAAATGTATGGAAAATTCAGACTCCCACAGCACAGGCTTTTATGTTGTTCTGCATGTGATTGTTCTCCCAGAACATAGGACATTTGATAGGTACCTGGAGCAGACAAATTAATGTGTGCATCTTTTCTTCTGCAAGGAATAAAAATTCTGACAGACAAACTCAAACATATGTAGTTCTATCACAGGAGCTTTATCATTAGCAATCACAGCATGGATTAGCAATCACAGTTATGGGTTTCAAAGACTGAATTGTTTTTCCAGAGCAAGCCCATTGCAACTGAAAGATCTGACAAATACTAGAAGACAGAAAGTTCTGTGACTCATACTTCTTATAATTTCCATCTCCAGTCAAGATAAGTGAGTAATAAGAAAACTAAGAAACAATGAATTATGATTCAGAAGACTCAGATTACAGCATGATTGTTTGTTAAAAAAATCAGACCACACCCATATTTCCAGTTTAGCATATCTGTTCCCCATGGCTACTGAAATACCTATCTGACGACTTCTACACTACTCCATTTGCTTTTTGTTTTTTTTTTCTTGCTAGAAATACCTTAGAAAGGAGAGTTTTGCCTTTCTTCTTTTATAATCACAATGCTAATTAAAGAAATTACACTACTAATGACACTTTCACTACTTACCCTCTGCATCTTTTGTCCCATCTGACTTTAAAAAATTGCACTATATATTCCAAAAGGGAACAATTTTATATAGTTCAAAGGTTTCCTTAATAATCAAAGGAAAGTACTAAACATCCTTACATTCCCTTTTTTACATTAACTCTATGACCTGTATGACTTCAGAGGTCAATACATTCCCAGCCTCCTTCCCTAAGAATACTGTGAACAAATGAGAAATGTCAGGCATCTCCACTTCTTGGTTTCTCACTCACCTTGTGGTAGGGCAAATCTAGGATTTCTCTTGCAATAGTTTAGAGGTCTGACAATCTTCACCTCTCCTGCTGAACATGTGGTTTGGGCACATCTCAAGAACATCTGAGATCATAAACAGGCTCTCATGTAGTCCTGAACATGGGTGAACTGACTTACAACTTGGAAAGAAGACAAATTTTCATTCCCAATTTAGAGAAGTAGGAAGGTTAAGTCATAAATGCAGAATTGAAGTGCAGTCCTGTTGAAGTCATGTATCTATTCACTATTATGGAGGTGCATATTCTGAGAATATGTTATTACAGTACCTCTAAATCAGGAAGATGGCACTTCTAATATTTAGTAGTGTGATCCAAAGCATACTGAAGTGTTATGGTTCAAGATGGCAAAATGTCAGCTGCCTAATACAGAGTCAGAGAGTCCACTCCCAGAGAAGAGGAGTAAGGAAAAAAACCAGAAATGAAGCTTTGAAAATGGTGGGGGTTTTATATTTACACAGAAAAGAAGAAAACTTAAAGCAGAATATGATACAACACATATTAGAAGGAAATAACAACACCTTCACCAAGATTGCCCAGGTAATAACCCAGATTCTAAATCACCCAAATCCCAGAAAACCTCCCAAAAACTCTTCCCGAGAAACCTTCCACCAAGAGAGAGAGAAATTAACTCGAAAATGTTCACCTCCCTGGCATACAACAGCGCGGAACAGGAGTCAGGGCAGCAGGATCCTCTCCTGGTCAGGAGCAGGGATGGAAAGAGACAGAAACCCCTCCTCCCTCTCTTATACTCCCCAACACTTCCTGATGATGTCAGATGATATGAAATACCTCTTCGGTTGCTTAAGTCAGGTGATGCCTGTCCTCTCTAATCTGTGTCACATCCTTTGAGGCCTGCTAAAAACTGAGTCTTAAATGGGACCTATACTGAAACCAAAGCCAAAACTACCACATGAAGTCAGTGGATGTTTCTCCAAACACTTCAGTGGGCTTTGGATGCAGCACTAATATGCGTTACTGAGTTCATGGATAAAAAAAGCCCTTCATATTATAGACCAATTGAAAGGAAAAAAAAATCTTTCATTTCTATCATATTAGTTGTCTCACATCTGCTTTCCAAGAATAAACCAGTGCATGTATAGATAGTGTGTGCTACTACTCCATGAGTCAAAGTCTTTTTTTTTTGTCTTATATTTCAGATTAATTGACTGTTAACCCCTCAGAATGATTATTTAATATTTTGTTTATTCTCATGTAATTGGTGATCTAATCAAGACTGTTTGTATTATGAACTATGAATATTACAACTAAGTAAAAATCTCAAAATTATCAAACTATTTGGTTTTTAACTATGTACAACATGGTCATTTAGGTGTTAAAAATTAATAAACTGGTTAAAACAGATTCCTAAGTTATTAGGAATACTTATATAAACTTAAGTAAACCATCAACCACAAATTATTTATTAGAGATGTCTGTAAACATTAACTGATAAAATATGTTGGAAAATTTCCCAGTTTCTTCTAATACAATTTGTGGAAAGGAAAAAAAAAAGGTTAAATCCATCAAACAAATTATTCATTGACAGATATTTGCTGAGCTCTGTTAATTAAGCAACAGGTTAATTACAAAAAAGAATTGTGTGTGAAGGGAAAACCAGGGAATCCTGTTTGTGGATTAACTGTTGTGGGATTGAACTGAAGAAGTGTTTTGTCTTCCTGGCAACTGAGACATGCTGTTAATTATTCTGTGTGCTGTGCACTGTAAGAATTCAAACCCAATAAAATGCCAAGGAAAAGTTCTTCCATTAATTTCTTTTTCAATTAGCAGTAGATTGGGAACCCATGCAGTACCTAATCATTATTAACTATTTTAAGTTTCTTTTAAGGAGTAATTTTTTTCCTCGACATCAATTAATAGTCAAGACATGTCATCCATAGGTACAGGTAGGTCATTCTAAATAAATGGGAAAACTGCTTAAAATACTGGATCAATGATCACTTTTAAAATACTTATTAAATCTCAGTACACTGTGCACCCTTCAAACTGTCAAGGCCAGAGCTTTAGATGAGAACCCTGAAGGGATGCAGAAAATTATGAGTTCAAGAAGCTTAAAATGTTCTGCAACCTCACTCACAATTCTGCTTATCTGCAGAAAGAAATGTGAGCAGGTGATTGTAAAAGATGAAAGTATGCATATCCTACAGATAAGGGATACATTCCATAAAATAAGGTGGTTAAGAGGTTAATGCTCGATATTGTTGACCGACTTTTTCAACAAAAACCTAACTTGGGACTTCATTTCCCAACTAAGGTCTCCTCTATCACATAAGCAGCTTTGTATGCTACCACAGACACTACCCACTGCGTGCAACAGTTTTATAGGATTAGAGGACATTTGATTTATAGGAATGTAGGACTAGAAGAGACCTCCAGGGTCACTGAATCCAAGTCCTTGCTTTCACACGGGGTCTTGCCACTTAATCCTCCTTTCCATACATGAATCATCTTCTATCTTACAAGTCATTAAGGGGTTTTGCCACTACATGTTCAGTTGTAAAGGTATTCCAAATGCCATTTGTTTGACAGAAACCTTCAGCTGTGACACTTTCCACCTTCTTTTTTTATTCTTTGTTTTCCTATCTATGTGTGTGTAAGTAATTTTTGCATTTTTTCCCCTAATTTATCTTTTAGTTAGTGGATTACCATGGAAATTGGGCTTATCCTCCAATCACCTAGTGCATACCAACTTTTCTTTGCTGCTACTCCTAGTTAAAAGTGCCTAAAGTATAGGAGAAATTACTTTTATTAGCCTTCAACCTCCTGTTACTGAACATTGACCTGAAAAAGTTTATCCTCCTTCTGCTATTACAACCATTGCAGTCATCTAGTTAATATGTGTAAATATCCTGATTTTTCACTCTATGGATGATGCTCAAATCTTTCAGCATCAAAAATGTCATCAGTCTTCTTATCTTTTGGTACATCTCTCTTTGAAGAAAATATTGAATCAGACTATTTTCAGGACTGAGCCTTGAGAAATGGCATGACTAAACTACCCTCCATGTTATACTCCACTATAAAGACATGCAAAATCACATTTTTCCTGAGTAATACACTGTTTTTCTGCAAAGAGTTGATTCAGTAAGGTTGATACACTTCTTAATAAGGTGCTCTCCTCTATACCAATTCTGAATTTGGATGCAGGGATAAGATAACTCCAAGTGCATCATCAGGATTTCTAGTAGCATCTCCATGCATGGCATGCTCTCATTGTTACACTTCCTGTTCACAGTCTATAGTCAGAAATAGTCTTTTTTCTGCAGTTCCCATTAACTGGTATTTACAAATGAAGAGCTTAAAAGCTTGTTTGGTTCAACATCAGATACAAGCAGAAAGCCAGTTCCTCTTCAGCACTACTTGATTCAGGACTACTCTGAGCACTCACTTGAAATAGAAAGGAGCATTGTAAAATATGTTTATGAGCAGTGCTGCCATGAATGAATGAATACAATGACAATCGTAATGAAAACAGATGCTGATATTTACATGTGTTTAAAGTAAATTTCATTGATCATAAAAGATTATATATTGTAGAACTTGATTTAAAGGTGTTTAAAGGAAACTGAGATCCTAGGTAACAGCCAGATGACCTTCACTAACTTAGTTCGTCAATAGCCCCAGTACATATTAAACTATTAAGAGATCAACTTTAACTTCATTTTGTCTCAGGCCAACAGTGACTTAAATTTGACATTGTAATGCATGTCTACACTACAAACAAAAAACCTTCCAAAAACCAAAAAGCCAGACCAGACCAAACCAAAGCCAAAACCACCAAAACAAAAACCCAGCCCAAACCAAACAAACAAAATAAACAAAATATAACAACAAAAAGAAAACCAAATGAAAAATAAATTGCTATGGAGTTTAGAATGGTTCTACTGAGTGATTTTGTTTTCATCTTTTTTGAATGAAAACTATTATTCCAGTCTGATGGCAAATGAAATGAAACCATTGCTCATTTCACACATGTCAACAAATTTCAGTAACTCCTGCTCAGGATTGATAGAGGTGAATTTGAATCATTCACTTCTCCATTGAGTTTCTGTGGCCACATTTTGGTAGCAGGAGTGAATGCTACAAAAGCAGCTTCTGTTAGAAGCTCCTAGAAAGCTTCCCCTATTCTGGTGGAGCTGATGCCGGGTCCAGCCAGCTCCAGGATGGACTTCCCACTGCTGGCCAAGGCCAAGCCATTCTCAGGAATGACAGCCACACTTCTGTGATAACATATTTTAAGAAGGGAAAGGAAGTTATTGTGCCGAGAAAAATTGCAGCCAAAGAGTAGAGTGAGAACATGTGAACAGCTCTGCAGATGCCAAGGTCAGTGCAGAAGGAGGGGGAGGAGGTACTCCAGGTGCCAGAGCTAAGCTGCCCCTGCAGCCTGTGATGAAGACTGTGGTGAAGCAGGCTGTCCCCCTGCAGCCCATGGAGGACCATCGGGCTGCAGAGATCCACCTGCAGCCCATGGAGGAGCCCACACCAAAGCAGGTGGATGCCTGAAGAAGTCTGTGACCCTGTGGGAGGAGGCCCATATTGGAGCATGGATCTAGTAGTGACCTGCTGACCACTGGGGAGAGAAGCCCAAGCTGGAGCAGGTTCCCCTAGCAGGATTTGTGGTCCTATGGGAGACCTACACTGGAGCAGCTTGTTCCTGAAGGACTGCACTCCATGGAGAAGCGACCCACAGTGACTCATGCCAGCAGTTTATGAAGAATGGTTGCCCATGGAATGTACTCACAGTGGAGAGGTTTATGAAGGATAGTCTCCTGTGGGAGAGACCCCACAGGAGCAGGGGAAGGACTCCTCTCCCTGATAGTGGCAGAAACAACTGACTGTAACACCCATTCCCAGTCTGGAGGAAGAGGAGGTAGAACTTGGAAGGAAGGAGGAGTGGGGGGAAGGTGTTTCTAAGATTATTTAACACTCTTCTGCTCTGACCCTGTCAGTAATAAATTTAATTAATACCCCCACTTTTAGTCTGTTTAGCCCATGATAGTGATCAGTAAGTGATCTCTCCCAGTCCTTATCTCAACTCATGAATTATTCATTGTATTTTCTCTCCTCTGTCGGGTTGCAGAGGGGAATTGGAGAGAGTGGCTTTATTGGGTACCTACAGTCCAGCCAGTATCAAGCCACTACCACCTCATGGAATTCTTTTCATTTTCTCAGCTGCTTGGTCTACCCAAGCGTCACTTTAATTCTAGAGGTTAGAGCTCCTCTTATGTGCTTATATGCTTCAAATCAGAGGTAAACATTATAAGCTTCTTTGTCTACTGCCAAATATTTGAAAAATGTTTTCCTTTTTTAACACTTCATGTCTGTTTCCTGATACAACAACATTTTATTTCAAGAAATAAGAGAATGGAAGAGAAAGAGAGGCTGCGTATTTCAGAAACTTAGCTTTTCAGAAGAGACCACTCACTGAGAAAGAGGGCTATGAACTATGCATGATATATGCCTTTTATTCATGAACTGTATTTACTGCTTTTGTTACCTCTTGAGCTTACAAAGTGGTCAGATAGATGAGGTTTAATCCAAGGAAGTGGTGAAAGTGTAAAATGTGTAAAGAAAACAGTGTAGAAAGGGGCTCCTGGGTCAAGCATGGGATCATGTTTGGCTCCCTTTCATATTACTCACCTGAACTGAAGTCAGTACATTGGTAGTTCAGAACTAGAGCTCTTGGCTGCTCCCAGTTAGGGTTTCTCTGGAACTCTTATTCCAAACAAGTCTGGCAGCACCTGCTCATACTTTTTGATGTGTTATCAAAAGGCTAAGCAATTATTATTTCAATGTTGCCTCAGTCCTATTTCTGTGGAAATGCCTTTTTGTTATCACTTAGAAACCCAAAGCGATTGTTTTCTGGTCAACTTCTTTGGCTGAAAAGCAAGCTACTTGGTAGATACTTCCATTTAGGTGATACTACATTGGGAAAAATTAAATAAATACAGGATCTGAGTAATTTTCTCCACTGTTCATAGACTACATTAGCTACACATTCTAGCATTTTGTCTTACAAAATCTTACTATAAGATAGATTCGTTTCTAAAATCATCCAAGGGTGATGAGAAAATCAAGCAGTAGTGGCAGCTTGTCATGCCATGTGTGAATCTGTCTTTTCACTTTTCAAAGGAGTTTGGATGGGCTGCTTGTTTTCTAGTGTTCACATGTTCTCTATATCACATCTAGGCCTCCTTTAGTCTGCATACACAGAGTCTGTTACCATCTGTTTCTGATCTCACATAGGGGTTTGGTTTTGTTGCTCCAGCTCTTTATGCTGAGTTCCACTTTACTAGGAAGGCAATGAAATGGGATAAATTGCTGTTAAGTGTTTTAGATAGTAATCAAATTTTAATTGAAATAAGAAAATTTGACTCATAGTATATATAGATGCTTTTTGGGTCACAGATTTTTTCTGTGTCTCACAATTCTTTGATGTTCCTGTGAGCTGCCAAAGTCATTTGCCATGAGTAGAAAAAGTTTGCTTCCTGTGCTCTTTGTCAATGAGTTTTGAGAACCCTTATTTTGTTATTCAAATCCTAATTTTGTCATTTCCTTAGCTTTTTCCGGAATCTTACCATGGCAAAAACCTCAATTAAAAGAAAAAATCTAATTTTTTTTAGTGCAAGTTCCTGTTTTTATATTTAAATCAACTCTGTGAATTAGAAATTTCACTTTTGAGAATTTTGATGCCAAAAAGAATATAAGCATTTATATAACATTAAAAAAATAAACAAACAAAACCAACCCAAAACCAAACCCCCAAAAATAAACTCAAACAAATCAAACAAGAGCTCCTCTCTCCCACTGAAACAAAACCAAAACAGAACAAAACAAAACAGTAAAAATACTAGCTTCCATCCAGGTTGCTTATTTCAGTGCAATACCTATTGAAAATTATTGCACTTACTTATTGATGACGAGTATTGAGTTTCAAAAATTTACTGTGCTTATTCTAGCCATTCCTCTCATTGATTTAAAGGAAAGCAGGACTGAGAAAGTGAAACCGTGAGGTCCTTGCAATTTCCAAGTCTATGATGAGAACAGGGCTGTTGTACAAGACCAAGATTTGTGTTCTGTTTTCAGCTATTTGTTCCAAAAACTGGACACATAGGTGTATATATCAGTAGTATTTCAACTTCTTTTTAGTTTGATAATGCATGCATTTTTATATAAATATATATGTCTAGACATGCATATATATATATACACACACACATACATATAAATGTTTTTAAGTGTATGTGTGGTCTACACATGCATATGCATCTCTGTGTGGGAATATATGCATTTATTACTATTCCTAGTAGCTTATAGGCAGTCCAGCTTTGGAAAGCTGACTGAATTTCCTTCTGACACAAACATTACTGACAGAATTGTCAATTATTTACAGCATGGGTCTTAATTGCCAGTATGTGAGCTGGAAGGAATGCAGGTTTATTAGCAGATTCTAGGTTCAGGTTGCATGTAATTTGCAAACAAAGAAGGTACATCACTGTAGCTTGAACTGTCATTCTAAAAGCTCTATAGTTCTTTCTTCTGTTCTGGTCTACATTAATTGTGTTGCCCATCATGCAGAACAATTTTCAATCCCTTTGTTGCAGAGTTTTTATTGTCCAGCTGAGGAGACTATTAGCACCTTTCTGCTGGACGCACATAGAATAATCATAGGAGCTGTTTATGTTAATTCAGACTAACTCAGACCTCTTTTTTTCAGAATAATTACTGTTTCAAAATATCAGCATGTGTTAAGAGATCAGGATTAACTTGTAGGAGCTGAATGACAATATTTCCAATGGCTTATTAAACACTAATTAGATTTAAAATGGTGTGACTCTACATACACTTCTCTGTATCGAGAAGTTTAAACATCTGTTTTATAAGTAATGCAGGTTGTAAGGTTACAAAGTTTAATATCACTAGGGGATATCTTACTGTATTAGATAGCAAGTGACACATTCAGTTCTCTGATTTTTCAGAACTGGCATAAAAGATTCAGGCTTCTATTTTTGTTGTTGTTTGGGGTATTTTGTTTGTTTGTTTCAGTGTATTATGTGCTCCTTAAACAGTTGGCTTAAATAATATGGGGTTCCACTCATCTGACTGTACTTTAAACCTTGTTAATAAAGGATTTCCTTAAATATCTGCCTGGAAACCAAGACAAGCTATATTTCCCTGGTAAAATGGAAAACAAGAAAGAGTAGTGTAAGAGAAAAATAATTATTTTAATATTAAAAATGTGGGGATCAAAATTTGTGTACTTTAGTCCTGTGTCAGTAGTACAAGCCATCAAAAAAAAAATAGAGAAAGGAGAACCAGATCAACACAAACAAAAATCAGTAAATCTGCTGGAATGCATTAATCAAAAGCAATAAGCTCGAATAATGCTGACTACAAATCTCAGTGCAGCACATATAAAAGTTATCTGTTAGCTTAGCGTCTCTAGCATACACTATATTACAAAACCTAAGTTCAAGTCAAAGATAACACTGAAGACCTTGCAGAGTGAAATATGTTCTGAACTGACAGTGCAAGGCAACCCTAGTTAACTGCAGGTGCAATGAAAAGTCAAGCAAACAAAAGGCTCTGAAAGTATATATATTTGCTTAACTCTTTTACAAGGTTGTTCAAACCCCAAAATATTCCATCTCTGTAACAGCAAATATATGCTCATGACCAGATGACCCTTCCCTCAGAGCTCATGTGATTTTAACAGATTGGGTGCAAGGTCCAGGTTCTACTCGTGTCTCATTCCCTTGAGTTATTTTTCAAGATAGAACTATATTCTTGCCCTGCTTTGTTGATATAACTTGAAATCTTACCTTCTTTCAAAATATGAGGGTTTTGCCACAGTTTCTGTCAGGACCAGGACTTATGCCAATCTGATCCAAGCTACCTCTCCTATATCACAAGTTTTATTCAATGTTTAATCTACCTATTTACATTTCCAGTATATGCTAAATTTTTCCACCTATTTCTCAGCTTTCTTTTTTTAAAAAACTTTTTTCTTTCTTTTAACATTTTAAATGGTGAACACATCAGTCGGTCCCTGAAGAAGCATTTGCTGTTATGAGTGTCTGATGATAAGCGCTCTGCTCAATAGCTCTCTTCCAAAAATAAATCTCACATGAGAGGCAGATTTATTTTGCAATATTACACTTATCAAATAAAAGTACACTGTCTAGACTTTTCTAGGTTTCCTCCCACAGCTGGATAGACAACTACAGGTTACAGGAGATTTGAAAGTACACTATTATGAAAATAGTCCTATTCTAGGGGAAAAAAGAACATTCAAATACCTTTACCACTAATCCGCTATATAAGTGTATGTTATTTGAGTTAATTAAATCTGGGGGGTTTTTTTGTTTGTTTGTTTGTTTGTTTGTTTGTTTTTGTTCTCAGAGCCCTCACTTGCCAATTAGTCTCCAATAAGAAACAACACATCTGCTCAAGTCTGTATTTGGTCTGACATTCACTGATTCATCATCCAGCATTTTCTGCTTGAACTTTTACAATTCAATCTTAGATTTATTTATGTTTATGTGAGTTTTGTCATTAAATTTCCTAAGTCAAAAGTTTGCCCTTAAAGATTTCAGCAATGCACAAAGCTAAAGGGTAAATTATGAGACAGTATGGATGAAATTTTGGTTCTGTTGAAGTCTTTTGGCATTTTGTCTATGACCTTAAGAGAGACAACAGTGCATATTTTATAAGCAGAAATGGTCTGCTATTCTGTATTTGTTGGCATGATAAGCTGTAGAATTTAAATATATTTAAGTAAAACTTTTTATTTCATTCAGAATCTATCTGAGTTTTCTCTCAAACTCATCTGTATGCACAAAAAAAAATTCCTATTGTGACTTAAGTGGCGTTTTAGGTTTGAACTGTCCCATAATTTTATATAATTAGGGTTATATTCCAACATTATGCTGGACATATGTTGCCTGAGTCATAATAATCTGTATGTTTTAGCTCACTTACTCCACTGTCATATCATCCTATGTCTCTTCCATGACATCTTGGAGGTAGTTGCCTTCACTGGAGCTAGACCAGCTTAGCTAGTGTCACTGAAGCTTCTTATCACACTCTAATTGCTTCTCTCTGGTTCCATAAGTGTTCACATCAGATCTGTCAAGTACAAGACCCTGTTCAGGCATACATTAAATCTGGATCTCATATAAGTCAACATTACCTATGTGTTAGGTGAAGCCAAAACACACAGAATCTGGTGCGTTTACAGATCTCAGGATGTCACATAGCATCTAATCATTTAGGAAGTCAGATGGAGACATAGAGATGATAAAGGACATGGTTAATCTCTAAAATTATTGACTGAATCTGGATTCTTAAAATATAATTTGGATGGATTCTGTCCAATATCATGTGACTTTTGAATTTATCTTTTTTTATGCTACCATATATTTTTAATTCTTACCAAATTATTCTACTACACACTTCTAAATATTTAATTGCAAGAATTCAATGTGTGGGTTTGTGGGATTTTCAGTTTAAAGAAGCTGTTGTGAAATTTAACAACAGTTTTCATTGAAAAATGATTAATTGCTAATCATTGTTAATAATGTGTGCATCACTATCAGTGAAATGGATCTGATAATAAGACCAAGAATGATCAATTCATAGGTGTAGAACAAAAATTGCATTCTTCATTTTTCAGAGTAAAGTACAACTTCATAAGGCTTCAAAACATGTTAGATTATAACTTGCTACCTTTTCTGATAAGTAGCCTTAATTTTTGTGAAATAATTTGTAAAACCTCTATATTCATTTTTTTAAAACCCCTAATATTATATGCATAGAATTTCTTGATGTTAGAATATATTCAGTCAGCAAAACTAGTAATTAACCAATAGTAACATTCATTGGCTTATTGAAAGTAATATTTTTTAAATAATCAAAGAGGATGGCATAAATCAATGGATACAGGATTGCAGTTCTGAATATGATCTTACAGGAATGTAATGAAAGTATCGGTTAATGCCTTAGTTAATAATTATGCAGATTGTAGATTTTAGGACAAAACTCTTCAATATATTTTCTTATCTAATGTACAGTTTTACATCTTTCAAGATATCAAAAAGAAATGGATGGAACAAGTTTTAATCACAATGTCAAAGAGAATAGGAGGGGATTTATGTGTCAGAAAAGGAGACTTCAGCTAATTAATTGTGAATTTCTACAATGCTAAAATTAGTTGGCACTGCATAATTTTAATTAAATTCATGGCCAACTCAAGTAATTCTAAAGAATCACATGATCAAAGTTCACAGCCAAACCCACAGTTTTCCATATATTTTCTGTCTAAGCTTCAACTTTAGGCATAGGCATAAAATGCACTGGTATTCTCATGAAACTGGAATACGAATTTACTTTCCATAAACAAGGTGTATTTTGGCATGTGCAGGACCGTATTTAAAAAGCAAAAGAATTTGGTCAATATGCAATAGGGAATAAATTGCATGTTTATGTGGCATGGAACACCATTTAAAATAACTAATGTTTTTAGTGTTTTCTAGATTTCATGGTAATTCTGGCCTTTCTGATAATCAGCATTACCAATATACAATTGAATAAGCATGTAATAGCTCATTATCCTGTTGATACCCCAGCCAATCCTAGTCTTAGGAACTGGAAAGGGGACGAAAGAGTGACTGCATTTTCCAGTTCACTGGACTATGATTTACATTGACATACATCTTGCAATGTATTTTGGCAATCCATGGCTATGTATAGAGACACATGAGCATTTCATTTCAGCTAATGGAACAAGGAGAACTTGTCATTCAACACGCTATTTTAAAACACATTGTTTATTATATGCATTACAAATGTACCAAAAACTCCATTAGGGTACTCAGTCTACATATAATCCTGATACACTGTAACATTTATTCTGTTTAAAATCATAATCAGAAGAAACATTACCTTCTTTTTATAAACATCAAACTCAAGATCATAAACTTAGAACTGTTCTTCCCAGTGAAATATAAATTCCAAGTACAAATATTTGCTCTGAATTATTGGTTTCTAATCCAGCATTTAGGGGTTTTTCCCACATTTTGAATAAATCATTATAAATCAGCTCTGAATTTCAGCACTTCAGAGCAGCTCAGGTCATCCTCTGTGCTGAGCAACATTTAGAAAGGACCATCATTTTCTAGACAGTTCTGGGGATGCTTTATTCATAGAATCATAGAATCATTAAAGTTGGAAAAGACTTTCAAACCATTAGGTCCAACCTTTGACTGAACACCACCTTTTCAAGAAACCATAGAACTAAACACCATGTCCAGTTTCTTCTTGAATACTACCAGGGATGGTAATTCCAATACCTCCCTGAACAGCCTGTTCCAATACTTAACCACCCTTTCAGTAAAAAATTCTTCCTGATGAGCAACCAGAACCTCCCCTGGCACATTTTGAGACTATTTCCTCTTGTCCCATCAGTGGGACAAGAGGAACAGTTTCCTGGGAGGAAAGACCGATCCCCACCTCGCTACAACATCTTTTTAGATAATTGTAGAGAGCAAAAGGCTTCTTTTCTCCAGCCTAAAGAACCCTATCTCTTTCCGTCACTCCTCATACGATTTACACTCTCAACTATTCAGTGAGATTACTTCTTCCTTCTCAACCAACCAAACCTTATTCTCAGCTTTATGTTCTGTCAAGTTGGCCAAGAGGAAGAGGAAATGCAAATGAATGAGAACATTTTCTTTTCATTTCATCATTCTCCTCTTTCAATAAGAAGGAAAATAGCTTTTCAAATTATGAAGGAAACTGCTTTATATTTTTATAATTGTAAATGAGAGTTGATTTCCAGACACTCACACTGTGAGTCCCTAACATATTTTTTCCTTTTAGGCACAAAAAGTCCTCCAACGAAGGAAGAATGCATAGATTCAGATAAGGCATTTTGGTCCATTTACCTCAATGTCATCTTCAGATTTTTAATGCCAGACTGTGATTTTCTGGTTTCCTTTCATACATTAACTCCATAATGCTGCTTCAGTAACAAGGGTTTGAAGTACAGAAATACATTGTGCCTCTGCTTCTCTTTACTTAATTTTTCTTTTATTTCAAGATGTTAAGTGCTTCTGGTGAGGAAGGCTGACTTTCGATGTGCCTCATGACTCCATGTCTTACTCCACTCTCACTTTCCTGCTGAGGATCTAGAAAGCCTTCCTCCTTGGGGAAGAATGCTTTTCTTTTGGGAATAATAGAGTCATTTTCTTCAAACTGCCTGAGAGACTTAGTTGAGAAATCCCTGATGTTTGGAAAGGCATGACTGTTATGCCAAGTGATAGTCTGACATGAGCTCTGTCTTTGAAAGTGGTGACTGTGACCACCCACCTCTGTTATCCCTGAAGGCCATACATATTTTTGATGTGGGTCAGACATCAGGTCCTGTAAGACCAGTGCAAGCTTGACCTGTGCTGAGGAGGGACAGGATCTTGCCTCACAATGAATTCTGAGCTGGGCAGCTCCATCACAGCCAGAGTGCCATCCACCTTGGCTCTCCATGCCTTGGGAAGCCCCCTTGGAGCTCTGCCCCTTTTCAGATAACCTGGAGACCCCTTTCCTTCTTTTTCCCCCCCCTCTGAGGGCTGTTTGATAGCTATGTAGCACTGGCAGGTGCCCTGCTCACTGCATTTGGAACAAGTGTAAACTGATCTGCAGCTGTACTTTGCAGGATGAAACCTATCAATTTGCTCAGAAAATTCCTTGTTTTGTGGCAAAAAATGGTTTGTGAATGAAAAATGCCTCTGGATTTGATTTCTATGGTTACCACTGCACTAAAGAGAACATCAATTGCCTCATCTATCTATCTATCTATCTATCTATCTATCTATCTATCTATCTATCTATCTATCTATCTATCTATCTATCTATCTATTTCCTATTAAGCTGTTTTAGCAATATAAAGACTCTCACTTCTGGGACCATTTTATACCTGCTTTAATTTTGATGTTCTTAGTTAAATAGGTAAAAAAGTAAGTTCTGTTTTCATGACTTTGCACAAGCCAAAAGCTATACAAGAGGGCTGATCTCTTTATGATAGTACTCAGGTATTTGTTAAGTTGTTTAAGCCTAAGCTATAATAACATAATGTCATTTTAATTAAACATGTAATGTTATGGGCATTTATAAGCTCACCTTGTGCCTATCTAACTTTCCATATGTTGATCAACTTCCTTTTACCTTTCCAGAAGGGAAAGAAGAAGAAATAGTATTGTTTCTTTTCATATGTCCTCAGCTTTCCTATCAATATTTAATCAAATGAAATATGAATATATATTTCTTACTTTAGAAAGAAAACTTTGGCTTTATTTGAATTTTGCTTGGAAAAAAATAAAGTCTAATATAATAAACCAATAGTGACAATCTTAGGCTAATCCTTAACTTCATTGCTAGGTTTTAGCAACTGGCTAGTGTCCATGAGGGCCTCATAATTCTCCTGGATATGGAACAGGACATTGGTGTGATTATTTTTTTTTTTATTTCATCCAGTGAAATAGTCCTTTCCTATTAAATTTTTCCTCACAGGGAAGCAATTTCATGATCCTTTATTGTTCATTGAATCTTTCCCATTCCCAGTATATTCTTTCTTTTGTGCCAGGGGACTGCAGACACAGACTATCAAAGGAGTAGGTTTGTTGATTTGACATGGATTTATTCAGTAGAATAATTATTCCGTCTTATTTTATGTTTGTTTCTTACTACTTGCTATCATTTGAAGTGCTTCATTTTCAAGCATGCTGAGCACTACTGCACATGTTTTCAGGTGGCAGACTGCTAACACCAAAGTATCATTCCAGATTAGCAATTACCATTTCAGAATTCACCATTTTCAGCACAAATCGAGGATTATATTCTTTCCATATTTTCATTTCTTGACATTCATCTACTGTGAGTTTCACCTGCCATTTCACTGCCACAGTGATAGCCTTTTAAAGTCCTTCTGCAATTCTTCAATCCCTTTCTTCATCAGTACTCATCTTCACAAATGAAGTTTTGGGAAGGGCTCTACCCACATAGGTGTGTCCTTCGAGCCTGCACAGTGTATTTTTTAGGTGAGGCACAGCGTGCATGAAACTGGCCCCACCCTTTAACTCCTAAGGTTCATCTGCCATAGCTGAGTGAGCTTGGATGGTGACAATGAAGTCCTCAAGACTAGAACCTACAACACCCGGTATTCCCAGGAGGTCTCCCATCCAAGTACTAATCAGGCCTGGCCCTGCTTAGCTTCTGAGATCTGATGGGATCGGCTACTTGCAACATAACATCACATCATTTCCCCTTCTCCAAGATTTTGGCTGCATTTTCACTAATCTGTGGAAGTGAAAGCCTTTGACTAGCATGTCAGCTCTGTCAGTTTTTCCATGCTAGTCCACAACAACTGAACAAAACTCTGTAACATATCCCATCTCCCTTGAACAATACAGAAACTAGCAATTGATCTACCTTAGACATGAAGACTTCTCTAACCAGAGAAACATAAATACTCTATGTATCAACTTGATTCCTTAATTTTAGATATCTTTCTGAAGGCTAGAGTTTTTTTGACATGATTTCTTGGATTGGCCTATAATACCCACTGAGAAAGGATAAACACTTGTTTCCTAGTTGTTTGAGTGTCACCACATGAGATGAATCCTATTTCATCTGAGTTTCTCTGTTTTGTTTGTCTGAAGATGGTGAGAGATCAGCTTTGGATTCTGTCATGGATTTTCCATATAAAAAACCTGGTTTGTAGTATATTCTGAGGTGTTCTTAGAGCATTCAAATATTATATTGTTTTTTTGCAGGCTCCCCAGTTTACTTATGGGGCTGCAGGTCGATTTTTTGTGATAAACTACCTGATGAAATACATTACAATTTTTTATTACAGATAGGAGCTACCTCTCATCTGAAATGTTAAGTGAAGGCTAAATCTCAATTCACAGGAGAACTGAAGTGAAATATTAACCAATTTGTTTTTAAAAACAAGATCAATAAAAATTGCCATTTCAAAAATAAAAATCATCATGTGTTCTATCCTTAGCATTCCTACAAAACGTAAGTCATACAATTAATTAAAAAAGCATGATTAAATTCAGCAACTAGCTAAATGAGAATGTTAAAGAATTCTAAGAACTGCTCAGATCTCCCATAGTTATTATTAATTAGTTTTCACCAAGGCAGAGGAAAAAGACATATATTCTTCTTAATGGATTTTCATTTCTTGTTCATCCAGACTGCTGGCTATTTACCTCACAGCTGAGATGATGCTGAAAAAAACCAATGCAGGACAAGAGAATTTATCTACTATCTATAGGCATAGAGTCAAAGCCTTAGCACCTATTAAATGTCATAGTTTCATTTCTTTCTGAGGACCTTCATCAGGATATACCAGATGTAGATAGATCTGAAACCTGTAGGTTCAAATAAGTTTTGAAGTCATTTATGTGTTTAGGGGTTTTATTTCCATCCTTAGCTGGTATTTTTTCTCTCTGCTGATGCTCAGCATGTGGGAAATAGAAGACCATTAGAAGTTGGAAAACAAACTCAGACTCAATATTATCTCTCATGTACCTTGAACCGTGCGAAAATAGCTAGATCAATGAAAAATAGATGCTGAATTCAAAAGAACAGAAGTGATGTTAGGGGAGACAAAACCCAATTTTAGATCATCTTGTTCTCTACTTGTTCTTGGACTGTCAGCAGAGTCATGGCTTCGATGATGCCTGGTTTCTAGTTGCCTTTAACCTAAGAATGAATATAACAGGAGGTGTTTCTCACTATAATGGCTGGTAACTTCGTTGCCAGGGAGTTAGGTGAACATTAGAAATGTATCTTTTTCAAGGGAAGATTGGGCAAGCAGAAGGAAGAAACACCTACGAAGGATTGCTAAGCAGACAGGCCATAACTGAATCAAGAAATCCTGACCAGAAACTGAGCAGAAAGTGGCTGGTGGCTGCGTAACAACTAGGAAGGAAATACATTCCTACTGTTCTCATTCTTCTCTATGTGTTCATTATGGTTGCTGTTAATCTTCTTCTGAACAGTGTGGCCATTCTTGTAGGATTTTTTTAATGCAACTGAAAAATATAATTATAGTAGGAGTAAAGGGGTCCAATGTAAAATCTAAGGAGCTTAAAGCCAGAAATTTAAAGCTCTGGACTCAGTTCTCTATCTAATTCTAAGCTTTCAATATGCTCATGTGCAAATGATTGGACTGATCTCGTGCCTCAGTTTTCCATTTTCTAAATAGAGACAAAGCTTTTGCATGTCCTCAAGAAAAGATATGAGAAAAAAAATTGCAGTACTGTTGCCTATTTTTGTATATTTTTCTGATACAGTCTGACTGTGTTTCTGAGTAGCTTCCACGGCCCAGCTTTAGAGCATCTGCACACATTTCCGTATTGGTTGAGCAGAACTATATAGGAACCTGAGACTTTCCAAGGTGTCTAAAAGTAACTGGTTAGAAAAACTATCAGAGGGAAAATTCTTTTAGAAATAGTCTATTTATTTAAAAAGCATATTTAAATTGACTTCAATGTGGATTTTTCAGTGTCATCAGAGCCAACCAATGCCAATACATCCTAAAGCCTCATGGGGACATCATGGAATGGACAGGAAGTTTTATATCTGTCTCATGAGTCTACTGGTATGATCAGTGCATTTACATGGAAAACTTTAAAAGCTGGACTAAATTTCAGTTGGAATGGATGGGTGGCATTCAATTACCCAATATAGTAGCTCATTCAGAGCTGTAAAAGAGGTTCACAGAATGTATCTTTCATATATGTATTTTTAGCAGTCAGTGGAAAAGGGCTTCCACATGGTCTCAGGCACCACTAATCATTACATGAGGCAAGAGGGATAGACTGAAAGCTTTTGGAATGGTGACATTCAATTGTTTATGTCCTTCACGAAAAGTTTAGCATGACCTATTATCAGAATGCATGTCCTTCCATTAATCATCTGTGATTTTTATAAAATCAAACACAGTCAGATGTTTACCTGAGCCTAATATCACATTATTAAATATTACCTAATCTAATCATTGCGTAAATGGCAGTACCAGACATATAAGCTTTGATGAAAATTCGATAGAATGTTTGTTACTGTGTGGCTAGTTTTTATTCCAACTTATTTTCTCATGACCTGATTTGGGTCTGAAATTTTGTCTGTGCTGAATAGATGAGCAGTCTATCTCTCTTGAAGGAAACTAGAACGCTTAAACTAGAAGAAACCTTAGCATAGTCTTTGCTTTGAAGCAAGATATAATAAGCACACTAAACGAGTAAAACTAGGGAGACTGTGTGAGCAATTTCTAACATTGAAATGCTACTATTAGCACTTTGTAACATGGATAAGTTTGAATACATAATCAGTAGCCCTCACCATGAATGGGCTGATGAAGACTTTTGGTGTAGCTGAAAAAAAAAGAAAAAAAATAGGTGCAGAAAAGCATGTGCAAGTAGTAAAATCTGCAAGATAGGAATCAAGGATGTGGAGTAGATAAGAAAAGTGTCTGGTAAAATCAGAAAAATTCCTCGAAAATGGGAAAAATGTTTGATGGGACCATAAGAATCCTATGGAATATGAGAAACCAGAACTCCCGATATCAGAAATAAGATGCCAAGAGCAGGTGAGACTACTCACATTTGTTTTAAGAGGAAGGTTCAGAGCAGTTGTGATAATTTTGATCCAGGCCTTTCCTAGTAACCAGTTGTAACCAGGAGTATAACTAAGAGAGAGATAGGAAGTTGCAGTTTCTTCTTCTGGTGAGGCGTGGGAGCAGAGAGTCCAAGCATCGGTCTCTTATTGGAGCCACGCAGGAGATTGTGAGAGGGAGAGAGTGAGAGGGAGCTGGTTTCCTTTCAGGAGTTGTTGGTAAGACTGTATTTTGCCAGTTTTTTCAGGGGGTTTTGATTGTATTTGTCTGTTTTGTTTCTGTTTTGTCCCTCCTTTATCCCTGTTTCCCCTTACCTTTTCCCTTTTTCCCTGGGAGATCCCGATGGTATGTACAAATTGTATATGTAGTTGAAAATGTTAGAAAATATATACTGATTTAATTCAGTTTCTTTCAAGTTTTCAGTTTCCTTTTAGGGTTTTTTGGGTTTTTTTCCTTCCTTTGAGGAGCGGGGGAAAAAGGGGAGAGCATCTTGGGCTGAGAGGCCAAGTCAAATCTGAGACAGCAGCACATAACATCAACAATGAGTGAGAAGAGGAAGAGAAGAAAGGTCACACCCTGCTTAGGTCCTGAGTTTTCCTATTTCATCAGCTAGCAAGCTTGATAACCTTGATGTCATGGACTAAAGTCCATATACACCAATGCTAACTAGAAAGGTTTGAGTTTTGTGACTGTACACTCACTGTTGATTTGAGACGTATTTGTTAAGTGCTTTGTAATAATGATTGGTAGTGACTGTCAATGTGTATCCTTACTGAATATTGATACAGTAAGGAGGTTTTGAGATTTGAAACAGGAGTGTCCTGTCAGTCTTTTAAGCATGTTTGTCAGAACCGTCTCTAATTTCCTAACAATATATGGTTTTAAATATTCAGGCAAGCGTAGGCAATGAAGCTACATAAGAAATGACAACTGCTGACTTCACCACCACTGGTTGTGTACTGATTCACCTTTTGAGCTGGTTTTCACAGCTTTCGTTCTCTATTTTGGCCTCTATTCTTCTGTGTTTTGCCTGAAAAGTGCATCTGAGTCTGTTTATCCTGCTCTGCAGTGAAAAAGGTCTAAAGCACAGCAAGTCAAAATGCAGTTTATTTTCCCCTTTTATATATTTTGAGTAAGGTTCAATATATATCTCAAAGGACTGGTCACAGGATGTAAATGCTTTCGACAATTACAAACCCCCACAAATAACAGGATACCACAAAGTAAAGCCAGGGACAATATATTTTCTGAATAGACTCCCCATATTATTACATTCTCCACATTTGAAACATGAGACAGTCGGCGTTTAATATCTATATTCTGAGATTCTAAATGCCACTAAATTAAATTGTTTTAAATAGAATTATCTTGAAATGACATGAGTGAATGTGTCTGTTCTAGTGCATATTTCATCTGTTTCAAACTTGTGAAAGATAGAGATTGTCTGCTTTGTTGTCCCTTGAGAAGAATATTATCTAACCCATTCAAACTGTAATAGAAAACCATGATTTACCCACTAAAGTGTCTAAACCACCTAATGATGGAAAATATCTTTTTTCACCATCACGCTAATTAAAGTGTCATTGAGGTTAGGAAATGTCCTTTGTACTGTGATGAGAGAAGATGAAGGCAAATTGAATTTCCTTTCTAATGGTGCTTGGGAAAAGATAATTGACTGATTGTTATTCCTAGGTGTTATGTAATAATAGAACAAGAAACTCCTGATCTATAATAACCATATTGTCAGCAGGGATATATATAATTAAAAAAATGGGAATTTTAAAAAACAGTCATAAGGGGGGGAAATAGCTTCTTAGAACATTGCAGTGAACATCTAGATTTACACTGTATATGCACATAAACTAACATATGTGTTTTTCTTATTTGTTTTTCAAATATTCCAAAGCTGTCTCCATGCACAAAATATTACTGTAGTCTAAACTTCTCAGCTGAAAGAGAGCACTGTGATTTTGTTGAACTAATCCTTAGAGGTGATGTTCTTATAACTGAAGTATTGCTTTTTTAAATGAACATGAATCTGAATACTACATTTGTAAGAGTTTATTTTTAGTTTTATTGAAAGTAAGAGGCAAAATAATGGGATGAAATAAATAAAAACACACAAACAAGATTATTAATGAGACATAAAGTCTATGTCTCAAGTTCTGAAACATCAAAGGACCTCATACTGGTTCCTGTATTTTCTAAGGCCAAATGTTCATTGATACTAGTAGCAGGGAATGGAATGATTTCATTGCATAGATTCCCTCTCTGCAGTGACTTGATATGTCATTTTTCAAATAACAGAATTCAGAACTACCAAGTGGTATCACAGAAGAGGGTGCTTAAATCTCTTTTTCTCAACTACAAAATTACTTTTTTAGCAGTTATAATGTAATGAGTGTAGACAGTGGGCTGGAGAGGGATTGAGTATCCCTGAACTATTTTTTTCAATAGTACTCTGCTTTCTATTGCTTTATATTTCTGGGTTTTTTTCTTTTTAGTTTTGTTTCACACATGTAGAGCACATGCTCATTCTTTAAAATGAGCTTTTATGTTTTACTTGTGTGACAGCGATGCATTCAATTGCCACCTCTTTGGGGCAAGGTCTGTTTTCATACTGTATGTTTGTACAATAGCTAGAACAATGTGACACTTTAGGCGCTATGGTAGCACAGACAAATAGACACAGTCCTGGCTTCTCCCCATGTATATTTTCTTTCAGGCTAGCACAAATGTTTGTGCAGGCTGAGGCTTCATACAAACAGAAAAAGAGATGAAGCCACAGGAGACGCTGAGGTCTAGCAATGGGGTTATATTCCTAACTGCAGATACTACATGTGATCTAGACATTGTCTGCACATTGCCACTGTGTAATATAAAATGTATTGATTCTTTACATCTGTTGTTTGGCCAGCTGTCTGTTAATAAATTGAATGTACTGTCAATATCCTGATCGAGGAGAATGTTTTCAGTCTTATCTACCCCATCTTTTATTTTGTGGGGGTGGGTGGGACTCAACCTAATTTCTTCTTTTTTTAGGTTTTTCAAAATGAATCATTTGTTGCTGTTCTATAGGTTGAAAAGAATCAAATCAGTTT
Organism: Willisornis vidua nigrigula; assembly: GCA_021164005.1. Taxonomy (NCBI): domain Eukaryota; kingdom Metazoa; phylum Chordata; class Aves; order Passeriformes; family Thamnophilidae; genus Willisornis; species Willisornis vidua. The sequence goes on along the minus strand of JAJPCS010000060.1, from coordinate 19,811,828 downwards.
ATCACTATGTTTCCTAATAATTTTCATTAAAAAAAAATAAAAGTAACCTGATGTATGATTCACAGATTAGGTATGAAAACACATTTTGTCAAGATCTGGGAATATGTGCTCCATGGAATGAACAACTTGGCAAAGGTATACATTGACACTGAAAGCTGTATTTTCAAATTAAAAAAAAACAAAACAAAACAAAACAAAAAAACTCAACCCCAACAAAAACACAACATGTGAGAAAAGTAATTAACCTTGTTCAGAGATCACTAAGTTTACCTGCGTGGAAGCATCAAAGTTGACAATATCCAGTAGCACAGGTGGGGCTGCCTCTAGATTGAGTATGTAAGACTGGAACATGCCTCACTGAGGAGCACAAGTGCCCCTTTCCTTCATAAGCAAGTATACAGTTTTGATCATTGAAATTCTATGCTTCACCTATACTTACATAGGTATTATTAGAGAGCTGCATTGTAGTGGTGGTGTTTCACTGGACTGGCGTGGTTACCTGTCTTTCAGGACTAGCTATGAAATCTTGGTGCAACACTGTGCAGACAAAACCAGAAGCCTAAGCTGTAATTTATATTCATGTCTAGAAATGAAAGAAAATGAAATTACATTAACTGATAGAATTAAAATACAGCTTAGGTCTTCCTGTACAAGCAAATGTTCTTTGCAGGTGTAGGGTGATAGAAAAGTCAAACCCCAAATTTCATCACTGGCTATCTAAGAAAATCTTTCATGCCATAAGGGTGTGCTAGAAATACTTGTTTCTATGTTATCCAGATCTTCAGAACAGGGGAGTACCTGGACTCACTTAAGACACTGTGATCCCTGGATTTTTAACAACAATTTTGTGACACTGACAATAAGGATGGCAAAGAGCTTCCAAATGGACCAGGATTGCAGGAACGATGCAGTAGGGTCTAAATGTCACCTTTACAATCCTCCTAAATCAGCTCTGGTGAGTGCTCACTGGCTGTGGCTCAAGACTCAGTGCCAATGTAATTTTGCACTGAAAATCTGTACAGCTGGAAAGGTCTACATTTTTCTTGCTGAAAAATCGTGTCTAGGCATTTTTAAACAATTCTATGTCAGAATTCTAAATCTTTATTAATGATTGCAATTAGTCACTTTTATCAATAATATCCCTTACAGGAGATGTCCCCAGGTAGCTTCTGCAAATTCCAGTGGTCACTGTCACTGTCTGTTGAATTTTTAGCACCGATGGCAGGCAGTGATAAGCTGCCACTTATATTTAAAAGCTATCACAATATGTTAAAAAAAAATTGCATTTTGGCTAAAATAGGAAAAAGGTAGCAAGGTTTTACAAGGTAGCATTTAAAAAAAAACCCCAAAGCAAGTTCATACACTTTTCAAAAACTCCCTACCCCATTTAAAAAGACATGATGGTGTTACAATGAAGTACTCAAATGATGAACCAATGACAAAAGGATTTAAGTCCTTTTCTAGAAAAAAAAAAAAAGGCAGACATTTTTCAATTATCTGGGGAAAAAAAACCCAAAACCACACAACAAAAAAGAAGGTACTGTGATGATACTATATTGAATCATGACTTTTAAGTGTTGTCACAAGACACACTCATCAAAGATAAGGGATACGTTTCCATTTCAACATGTAATTTTCCTGTGGAAGCTCATGCTGGATGTGATGCTGTGTTTTGGCTACAAATTGTGATAGTTTAATCTTTTGTTAGTTTATTGCTGTGAAAACCAAATATACACATTTAGTTCTACATTTTATGCATGAGAAAATTGTGATGCTATTGACACATAGGTCAAATAAAAATTTGTAGTGTATCCCTAATGAGAGGCAAAACTGAATAGATATTTATGATAGACTGAAAGGTTCTTAATGTCTTAAACATTGTCAAAATCATAGCAATTCTTTTTGACCAGCTGCAAAGAAGCAACTTCCCATCTGTGACCACAGAAATAGCCCACCCACCTGCTGCTGAATATGCGTCCTGACTGGAATTTGAACTGTGGTGGGAATTAGACATAAGACTATTGCACAATTACCTGAGGTCTAAGAAGACAAAAAAAGAGCTCAGGGAAGAATGTATCCACAAAGAAAGTCAAACACAGGAACTGTGCTAAGAATCAGCCCTTGCTGGGCTCAGTGAGTAGAGAAAGAGGGATTTGAGTGTGTGATGGCAAAACAGAAGGAGTAATACCCCCTCTCCAGGAAGACCACATACACGTAGGATATTCATGTGAGAAGCAGCTGAGAAGGGGCCAAAACCATCAAATACCCCTAAAGTGCCCCCCAGACATTTCTGAGGCCTTATACTACAACAGGACTGCACGTGGTCCAAGGCATGCAACAAATCCAGAGTCTAAGAGACTGTAAAACTTCCCCTGTCCATGGGAGGTACCTGGGCATCTCCTGAACCTGTATTAATCTATTGGACTCTATGTTTTATGGAACCCTCACAAATGAGACTAGAAGAAGAATATCTATGGGACATTGTAGGGTTTCACAGAGCAGTGTTCTTCCCTAGCCCTCCTTTTTTTCCTATTTCTTTCTAGTTGTCCCTCTCTGCTCATACTTACTGTTAAGTAAAATCCATACTATTGACTTTGGCATGTGGTCTTGTTTGCACCTTAATTTGGGCAGAGACATCTTTAAGAATTTTAATAACTGGATCATAACATCATTAACAACTAAAACAAAAATCCTCAGAATTTCTGTGAGTCAGAAACGTGGTAGTATCAGGAGTGTTAGATTACCTTGTTCTCAAGGAGGTTTATATTTGTACTGGGAGGCATAAAACACAGAAATTATTGGAAAGGACACATTTCTCTGACATTGTCTAGGATCTCTCATCCGAAGATGTTGTTCCTAAGAAGAGAATATTCATTATTTTCATTAAACTGCAGTAAATGTACATATCCTAGCACATCTACAGTCCCCAAAGAAATTTCTACCATCATATCTAATTTGGCCAACCGCACAATCTCAGCAAACAAGGTTAATAAGACATTATAAAAGTGCTGATGAGTTTCAAGTGAATCCCAACTTGACAATCATCACAAAAACTATTAGTATTCAAAAATAATATGATGTCAAGTTAAGGTCTTTTCTCCCTCTCTTTCACTGTTGTGTAGCATACAAAGTCTTCAGAATAAAGGATTTTTAACCCATATGTTCAGCTGAACATTCTTCTAATAAAAAAAAAAATAAATAACATTAGGGTCTTCATTAAATGTTTTATTTTCTCATTAAATTGCTTCAACAGTTATCATTCTGTCTGTAAACTCGTTCTCCTGCAAGGGAAGAAATTCAACTTCTACTAAACAGTAAAAAGTATAAATCCAAACTACTTATTTTGATCTTCTAGGTTTTTATGTGCACTGTTAAAAGTTTCAATCAACATTCAGGATTTTATTATGTTTCTGTCCTTCAAACAGGACATTTAAAACCCTGTCTGTCTGCGGCAACTTCTTACAGAAGGTGTTTACTTCTACTGCACTCACTTTTGACAGTAAAGTAATTGAAGATGGATAGACAGGCAGATGGCACTACTTTTGAACCTGCCCTGTAATAAAAAGGAAACATTCGTGAATGAAAACAAAGTTCCAAAACCTCTTTTTACATAAAGCAGTTATGTGACTGTAGCAAGTTCCTTTTTTCTATTAGTGAAAATAAAGTATTTGAAACCATGAAGACTCCTTTCCTGCACAGTACATTGTCACAGTTATTGTTACCGTTATTTATTCTCTAAATAGTCATAAGCATAATTTGTGGTAGACTCTTCTGCCAGGAAAGGCCAGGTTGTGCTAAGCACTGAGCAAGCATTCTCAGAAAGTGAAACATCCAAAGACAAAAGAAATTGAGGAGATAAATATGATCAGCAAAGAAGAACAGATTAGTTGATCAAGAGATTTGGATAGACTAAAATTTTAGAGAATCAGGAGTACTAATTACAAACTGTCATGTGCATGGTCTTGCAATTAATTTTAGGCATTGCAGGATAGGGACATTTTGAAAGCACTTTCTTGAAGAGAGTGAATAGCAATTACCAGGTGACACGTGTTTGGTTATTAAATAATTTTTTTGGCAATGAAGTCTGTAAATGAGTTCCTGTTTAATTTGTAAGATTATTTGATCAAGAGAACCCTAGGCAAAAAAAAAAAAAAAAAGATTACATCATATTTGTATAACTAACATAAGTTGGTTATTATTAAGCCTTATTGTTCACATTTTTGTATGTTTGGTTTTATTATTTAGTTGACTAAATTTAGATTGAAAACATAACTAATTTTACTTTTTTGTTGTTTATCTGAATACTAGTCTCCTTGAAAATTAATTAAAATCTGTTGGTTTAGTTAAATTTTATATGCCCAAAAGTGAATTTATTTCAATATTTTGTTCAAGTAGGAATGCTGAAATGTTGTTACTGGTTGACCCCAAAAGAATTGGAATCAAGGTAATTTTAACATGTATCTTCACCAATGAACCAAAATCAATACTTTCTGAGATTTTGGTTTTGTTTTGGGTCTTTTGCACTACTTGATCTATAAATTTGGTATCCTTGTTATTGCTAGACATTCTGTATCATGAAGTAAAAGTGGTTTCTTTCCAGTCTCTTGTGGTTTGTCCATCTAGCCTAAAGCTGAGAAACTCAGATACATGAATAAATAGTGTATCTCTGAGCTATGCCATGTTTCAGAGAAAAAACAAAATTCAATATCAAATGGAATTAACTCATTACTTCTCCAAAGTACTGGTTTAAAGGATCATTCAGGGTTAACAGGAAAATGAGTTCTCTCTCCCCATAATCAAGTTCCTTGGATGATCATTTCTTGTCCTTCCTATTTTTTGTTTCATATCAGTTTAGTTTGACTGATCTTTTTTTTGTGAGATTTGTCTCTAGACCTTTTTCCTAATATCCCATGAATTTATATTAAAGTCTATAGCCCAGTTAAAAAAACAAGTACATCTAAATCTTTCTGTCAAGGAAAGATGAATTCATAGAAATGTAATTACAGCCAGACTGAAAAATGCCCTGAACTACCTTTCATTACTCAAAGGTGAATTTCTGTGTGTTAAGCTACTGTAGATATTTCTGAACAGTAGAAAGGAAACCCAAACCTCAAATGAAAACAAGCAAACAAATAAAAAACCAACCAACCAACAACACACATACACACACAAAAAAAACCCACCAAAAAATCCACCAAAGCCAAAAAACAATGACAAAATCACAACAAAAACTACCACAATAAAACCTAAAAAAACTAAACAAACAAAACCAAATTACTGATCTGACTTTTGGTTTAGGACATCATAGTGGCCAATTTTCTTGTGTTAGCTAAGCAATTTTCAAACACTCTCTCTTTTTCATACATGATATCTACTTAACAGGTAGAAAACAAACAATGATTCCTTGGTGTACATCTAGAGATAGATAAGGCGGCAACTTGGATAGCAAGAGATTTGATCTGGCAAAACCCAAGAAATTCTGTGATATCTTAATAAATGCAATCATTTTTATTAGCTTTCTTGAGGCAAGATTTTACCCCACAAGAACGATTTTCCTTTAACCCATGAAAGTTATGCTCCTAATGTCTTAACTCCTGGCAAAATCCACTGCAAAACAAATTCCATTAAACAGCTTTGACAAATTCTACACAACTGTTGCATCAATATTTTGCTGAGCTCACTACCAACCTTTTTCTGCATTTTTTATTTCTTTTTTTTTAACAAGTTGTAGTGGTTTTAGCTGGGCCTCAAATTAGCAGGCTCAGAGAATCTACGTGGATTGGGAGAGACAGCTATCACTTGACTGTGTAACCAAGGAAATATTTCATACCACATGACGCAAACCTAAGATATGATACAGTAGTAGGTGGTGTTTTTTCTTGGTTTCATCATGGCCGAAGTACAAGCTGGACATGGTGCAGCTCCTGTCTTGTTGGTGTAGGCCTTGCTGCTCTTGCTGCCACTACTTGCTTTTTGTTTGAGTTCAGGGAAAGTAGAAACATTTTGTTGTTACTCTTTCTGTTTTTTTGCTGAGTGTCTTTTGGGGTGCTTATAAAACTACAGTGATAGAATCTGTTTTCACTGGGGAGTGGGAAAGTTATTTTTTGTTGTTCCTAGCTTGTGTAAGTGTATGTTATATTGTAGTTTTACTCTTTTCTGTATAGATATATGTAGCTAGTTTAAGCATAAATGTAGTTTGAGAGGTTTTTTTCCCTTTCTCCCTTTTCTTGGTGAGGGGAGAGAGGCTCTGACTTGGTATTGAGCAGTTGGCATTTTGCCAGCTTAAACCAAGACACTGGTTCATTGTTCATTGAACACATTTGGGACTGTAGTAGCAATGGTACTGAAGAATGCAAAGATGATGGAAGTATTTATGGTATGTGCTGGTGGGTTTTTCCCAGATTGACTGAGCAGTTATGGTCTGAAGTATGATGGAGCTTGCAAGACTCTATAAAACAAAGCTTTATTAATGAAACAAGAAAGATGAGCAACAATGTGTCCATGCAGTGGCCCACCCAATCATCTACAGCAAACACATTATCATAAGAGAAGTCATGGCTCTGATGGGGTGCCAGGGACGCTTGATGTCTGGGCCATCTGGCAGCAGCAGCCCAACCAACCATGCAAACACCAGTAGAATGCGAGTAATAAGTGTGTTGCCCCTTGGTTCAACCAACAGTAGTGCAATGTAAGGAAATCATGCCCCATGGGGATAATGTGGGTAGCACACTGACTAGGCTCCAGATGCCAGACTGGAGGGAGGATGTCAGCAGTTATGCAGGGCCCTCTGAAGGGATGAAAATGGCATGTTTCTTTAACAGCTGAGGATGTGAATTGTGCGACCACTGGCATTGCCACACTTGAACAACTTTGATGCTTTTCAAGTCTGGCAGCACTGACAGGCCTAAACTCTTGTTGGTCTTCCATGAAGCAAAGAAGGATCAGCTGGCTCCAACTGTGTAAAGTCTGTGTAGTCCTGCAGATCTCCATCCCTTTAGGTAAATATTCTACTTAGGATATAAAATGGGCTTATAGACCATATCTTGTTTTTTTGACCACTTAATTCAGAAAAAAACCCCATTTCAATATAAATACGCAAGAGGGCTTCTGTAAGGATGCTGTAAGAGCTGGAATATGTAAGAGCTGGAATATGTAAAAGCTGAAACACATCCACCTTCATACACCTTACATAAATTTGTGCATAAATCCTGATATTTTTCCTATGTCGTTATAACAATATATCATAGAGATTCATGTATTAAAATCCTCCCTGAAAGTCTTTGCAAGCTATGTCACTAATGTGGAAATTATCACAACAATGCAGTTATATCAAATAATTTCTTTAAAATGTTTCATCTAATATTGATCTAATTTGTCATATTGTATGAATTTTTATACTTCAACTATACAGTTCTGGGGAAAAGACTGTGAACAAGGAGAAGCTTCATGAAACTTTTATTCTATCCAAGACAGAGGTCCTGCTTCTAGAGAATCTGCTAGGCAAACTCCTGATTACTGATGAGTTCAGATGGGTCTGTGAGAGCGGTCACCTTGGTAACATAGGTATACTTCAGCAGTGAGCAGCACTGTTACTACTGTAGCCAAGTCTTACCTTTTCAGTTTCCTGTCCAAAAATTCTCATTGTCTTTTTCACAGGGAAAACAAATCCTTTTCATGTAGGTAAATCAGGCAATGTCTTTTATGCATAATGCTGTTGCATTGATATATATTCATATAAACGTGTTTTATAAGCGTTGCTTCAACTCCAAGTAAAAAACGGCACATTTACTGAAGAAATGCGTCTGAGCCCTTCATTTTAGGTCTGGTTTCAGATGCTTCCAGTGATTGTACATGCTTTTCAGGTTGATTGCTGCTCTGTTCTTGTTCCTGTTTTCAAGAGTGTCATTTGGAACCGTGGTGTAATGGTGAGCACTCCGGACTCTGATCACAAGGTTGTGAGTTCGAGTCTCAGTGGAGACCGTACCGGGCAGTTCAATGCCTCCCTGCCATCCGATGCTGTCAGATCTCGGATGCTCAGCAGGGTCAGCCCCGGTTAGTACCGGGTGCTGTAACAGTCCCAAGGACTTCACTGGCACCATCCAAGCTCGCTCGGCCGTGGCAGATGGACCTTGGGACTTAAAACGGTGGGGCAAGTTCTGCGCACGCTGTGCCTCACCTAAAAAATCCACTGCACAGGCTCGAAGGGCACACCCCCACGTGGGGAGAGCCCTTCCCAAATCTTTGTTCGTGAAGTTTGGCCGTACATACATTTGGAACACACCAGCATGCAGAAATAAATGCTTGAGGACCAGAAACAAATTCATCTTCTCTTCTGCTAAATCCAAGAGAGTTGCTGTCATTTAGAGATTGGAAAGTGATGAAAAATGTATTAAAGTACCATCTTGTTGGAAAGATATGTCTTTCACTGGATTAAGCAGTGTGTGACACTGATAATTATCCTATATAATAAAATTGCATGGCTACAATAAAAAGATAATTCGTATAGAAACATCTTTAATTCAAGGTAGGAAGCAGTTGCAGGCTAAACTAATTTTTCAACAGCACTGCTTTAATTCTGGAGAAATATCATTCATATGTGGAGTTGTTTATTCCTTTCCAACTTGAACATAACAGAGTTCAAGTATTGAATTTATATGTCCAGAAACAGGTCTATGAAGACATCAGTCATCAAAGTTTGTTGCTGTTTCTAATATTTGTGTGTTCAACAACTGAAACAAAATATTTTTCTCCTAAATATTAAATGTTTACCTTTACTAAAGTTTTATATCTATTATCTGTATTATGATCTGTATAACTTCCATTCCAGGCTGAGGAAAACCCTAGTATTTTGGGATCTGCTAACAAGTATTAGTGGAAAACAAAGGGAAGATGAATAATTTATTATTCTATTTTACATTTTAAAGACATCAGTCAATACTTCTATAAGGAAGTATTCAAATTAAAAATATTATATGTAAAATTGAAAATATATATAACTAAAAATCAGTTGTTTTGGATAGTTGATACATTATTTGTGAGCCTCCATGTAAATTGTAATAGCAGTCTCAGTAGACATAATAAAATTAAAAGCATGCATCATTGCAAGATATAGACATAACATACTGTTCTATATACATTCCTAGCCACTTGAGGTTTTTTTTAATTTTGGTTAATTATATGAAAAGAGAAGTGGATTTTTTTTTTCAAAAGCAGCTCAGTTTCTTAGTGCTATTGTCTTTCAAAGTATGTTTAGACACCTAACTGCCATTAGAGCATTTTAAAATTCTTACCAGGAAAGAGATCTTGTTTTCATTTTTTTTCAATATGAAGATATAGCTGTTCAAAGGACACAAATCAACTTATATCTTCTCTAACCACAAAACAGTTCTTCGCCCTAGAATTTCAGTGATCTCTGATTTTAATTTTATGTCTGTCTCCATGTCCCGTCTTTCAATTAAACTGTATACTTCACTAAGTCATCCTTCAGAATGATGACCACCCAAGCATCATCATTCTATTGTTGACAGTCTAAAACCTTTAAAAATTATAATCTTTTGAAATGTATAGAATCTTAGAAAAAGTCTGCACTCTCTGCATTCTCTGACATGTTTAGGATTTCTTTTCAATATATACTTAAGATCAAAAAAGAAAGTTATTTTTTGTCATCTTCATCAATCTATGGGGCTGGAAGTAGTCTTAGAAACAAGTTATGCATCTGAAAAATCAGAGGGGACACACATTTAATTTTTTTTCTTAAAAATGAGCACAATTGATAAAAAATATACTTTTTTGTCAACCAAGTAGATGGATATCTCCATTGAAATCCATTTTGAGTTTTAAGAAAATATCTTCTGTTCTCAGTATCTTCAGAATATGAAAGTTAAATATCATGAGGGAAAAAGTAAATCTTTATAAGTATAATCTGGAAATTAAAAAGAGAGAGAGTAAAAGAAAAACACCTTGATTGTGCTTAAGTGAATGTACATCTTTGAGAATGATCAAGCATTGCTTTCATTCACAGCAGAAAAGTTGTCATTCATGCCAAATACATAAAATTTTAAAATTATCAATACAAAAATTCAGTAAAATTTAGTATCTTCCTAAAAATGCTTGATTTATTCTTATTGTCAATGTTGTTTTAAGCAATGCATCATTTTGCAGAATTACTTCAATACCTTCAGGAGAATATGATTTTACTTTGCTTCGATAACTAAACTACATACTGTCCTGAATTCTCTGATGCTTTTCACCCTTGTGATTATATCATGTGTCTTGTGTTACTTGATATTCAATTTAAAGATTCAGCTCAAAGTGATGTAAGAATAGGTCTCAGCTTTCACAAAGGTAAAAAGGAAAGGTTAAGAGGGAAAGAGGAAAGGATAAGAGCTCACAATTAGAACAAGTGAGTTGAAAAACATGAGGGAAAGGAATTGTACATCCTACAAATGGGACTGAAAATATGGCTATTTTGTCACAGGTATGTAATTTTGTACAACTGGAGTCACAGAGGAATCTTGCCTGTTACAGTTCTTAAAGTGTCATGTAACCAAGATGACTGCAAAGCTGCAGAGGCAGGCACCCGGACAGGCCGAATGGAATGCAAAGCATCTCAATGCAGAACAGTCAGGGAGAGACTGACTGCAGTGGCATAATCTGCCTGAAATTCAGAGCGAAATGTTCTATTCCGGATGGCAATTATGCCACTTCCAAAGTGAATGAATTAAAACAGAATTAGGTACTGTGCAAGGAGAGAAATAAATTTTATGGATGGATGTGAGGCATTCCACCATGGAAAAACAGTTCATATGGAGACAGTGGCAGTATATGGCCCTCTATTGTCATCCTTATATGTTACCTAGTTTCTGGTCAAAGTTAGTCTTACTAACCTGCTGCGCCTTTTTTTTTTTTTCTTTTCCCTTCACAGAACCTCAGTTCCTGCTTGGTAATAAAAGACCCTTCCATTTTCATTTTGGATAGGAACATCAAAGGATAAAAATTATATTTGGGACAATATAAATGTATTTAGTAGATATTTCATCTTCACAAAGACACTACTATTGCAATTCAATAGCTTCCAAGGATTCTGCCACCTTTACTCACAGAAAATACACTAGTGAAATGGAAGAATAAGAATTTTTTAAAAAATGAATAAACCATTTGTCACTACAGAAGTACTAGAATACAGCAGTCATAGGTAAATGATTTCTAATACACATGTTCCCCAACCCTAGTAAAGTAAAAAAAATTCTATGAGTAGTCCACAGCAACAATCAAAAAATCTCATTCCCCTTTCTACATTGACTTAACTATTCCACAATCATTCAAAGGGTTTAAAGAGATATGAAGTCATAAATACTCAGTTCTTGTTTGTACTTGCAAGACCAAGCAGCAATAAATAATCAGTATTATCTATCCTGTATTTGGTTTATCCTGAATTCAGAGTTTAATCTTTAGTTGTTATAAAGTTCAAAATTGTAAGTCTTTGAGCATTCTAAGGGCAATCTTTATTTCACAGGTCACACTTACAGGTTTGATCTGAGCACTTTACAAAATTAATCCATCCATGCAAACATTTAGGCAAGAAAATATATTCAATTTCTGTTCTGTACTTTGAACCTTTACACTTAAACTACATTTTATGCTTCTTCACAGGAGTTTAATCATTTGTGTGGCATCTCTTTTCAACACATTACAGGATTCCATTTTTCCATGGGTGGAACAAGAGAAAAGATATTTAGAAAATTCTGCTGAAGTCATATAGGGTTGTCACAGATGAGATTTATATCTCACTGGTTGATGGGTCAAATCAACCATTTTGTCTCTGTGTGTGTGTGCGCGCGCACGGGTGCACGTATGCGTATGCGTGTGCGTGTGTGTCTGTGTGTCAGGGTAGGGGACCAGGCCCCAGCACTGTCCACATGGCCAGCCAGGATGACCACCAGGTTTGCAGCCACATTGCAGAAAGACCACAAGGGGCACCTGTCAGTCCATAAAGTCTACCTGGAGACCACACCACACCCCCTGGGAGCCCCTGACTGGCTGTGGAACCTGTCACTTTGGCTAAGGGAACAGTGAGTGGTCAGTGAGCCAAATGTCCCACCTTAGAGGAGAGGCCACACTAGCCAGAGCCTATAAACAGGCACACACAAGGCCTCCATTGGGTTTGATCTGCTTTCTTGACCCATCAACATGTTACCTTCTAAGTGGTACCTATAATTTTGTGTCCTTTTTTCTCCTCTTTATTCTTTCTTCTCTTAATTTCTCTTTCCATATTCTTTTCCTCCTCTTGTGGGCAATTTAATCACTTATTTTCAGTTAAGGTGTGGGAACCTCACTTAAGTTGCATGGTGTCTGTGGTTGCTGGGTGTAAATAAAGTTCTTTACTGTAGCAATGCTTGCTAGTCCTGGTAATCTATTGTAATGCTTTTGTAAAATTGCATGTTGCTCCTGTAAAACCCATTTTGCCAAAATACCTATATTCTCACCAAGTTAAAAGAAATCTCTCAGGGAAAAATGTGTAGTTTTTCTCTGGACGTGAATTCAAGGTACCAAACAACCAATGGCTTCACAAGGTGAAAATCTGTAGGTGAAATCTCCTAAAGCCTGAAATTAAACTATAACACCCTGTAAAGTTGGACTGGATTGTAACAAGGGTTAAAAGATTATTATACATCTAAAGGAAAGAGGAGAGTGTTGAAGTGTAAAAATATCCATACTAAACTGGTTACCCAAGGTAGAGAACTTAGAGAGAAAGAACATGTACATTATTCCCATCATCACCATTTTTATGTATTTCTCATGAACTAGTGGCTGAAACATCAGATGATGACTTGTAAGCCCTATTTTTTGCATTCTCCCTACTCCCCTTTCATGGAGGCAATATAATTGTGGACATTTCTCATGGGACAAAGCCAGATCAGAAGAAATCATCCCTCAGTTTTCCCCTGAGTATGTTAAAAGGAATAGTGAAGTACTAGTGGAATCTTAATTTTAATTATCTGAAACAATAAGTAGGAAAAAATTTCCAATACTTTATAAATAATCTCCTTACAAGAAATATTCATAATTACTGACTACCATAACTAGAAGTATTTTCCAGTTTATAAAGGAGACATAATGAAGGAAATTAGCAATTATTTCTGTGTTCTTATGGAGTGAAAACCTGATGGCCAGCTGTGCTGTTTCATGAATTCTGGGAGGGGGAAATTTGAGAATTCTTTCATGCTGTATTGATTGTCACCCCAGCTTAGAGATATTTGCTTATTTGAAAGAAAATGCAAGTGCAAAGCTCATGTCAGGAACTGCATTTTTTCCACATAAATGGAAATCTGGATTTAGCATATTTTTTCAATTATGTTAGTATGCTTGCCAAAAGCAAATCATAAAGAACTGTAAGAAAAAAACCCTCTTCTACTTAATTTTTAAAATTTTCACACTTGCCTTGCTTAGTCATGTCTTCTTTTATAAGGACACAGAAAGAAACCAGCACTTTAAAAGGAAGTCCACAATCAATGTAATCTGTTTTCAGAAAATCTACTGTTTTCTGCAGTTTTATCCAGCTGCTTTATAGTTGCCTCACAGACATGGCTTGATTTGTCCTAAATTCTTTGGACACTAATGCATGCTTAGAAACAATCCCATCCAGAAAGCTCTGTGCATCCTTCTCTTGTCTTTGCTTCATATAATCTATATTTTATGTGCTTCTTTAAAAATAATTCCCTTCCCAAGCCATGTGTATAGTCTCTTCCCACAGCCACTGTTACACTGAAGGTAAAGGACAGTGAGATGTGACTACTTGGAAAGGGGAGGTTAACCTTTAGTTGGATGCCTTGTGATTGAAGCAAAAAAACCCCAACTGGCATAGCTCCATTGGCTTCTCATGTGAGATATTTCTTCCCTATAAATAAATATAAGGCTTATAAATTATACAGGAAGGACTACTTTTTGTCTTCCTTGAAACAGTACTATCGCTCCATATAGAAGGGAATGAAAAAGAAATTTAAATTTCTCTCTTTAATTTCATTATTTCATGGAAAAAAAACTATCATAGGACTGTTCCTGACCTTTTAAAAGTAATATAAAAAATTACTAGAAATTACAATCCCTTCCAGTCTGAGGACCAGGCATGTAAAGGTTAAGAACTTCGATTTAAATGCTGCCATAGTTCTAGACCTTAAAAAAAGTATGACAGAAGAGAGACTGAAACAGTTTTTCTGTAATGCAAGTTGATGCTATAACTCAGTTCACCATGTTTCTTATTTTCACTTCTATGTGATTAACAAAATATCTTTTAACATGCCTCCATATTGTTAAGCCATGTATACATCTCATGCTGGGTACTTGTGCCTTTTACTTAGCTTCATGACATGGGTACTTTAGATTGAAAAAATTTTTTAAACATAATTGTTTCAAAGTATCTAAAACCTTTAAAAATCTTTTCTTCAGAACCTTTTTCAATTGGGCTCTTGGTGCCAGAGAAATTATGTAACAGAATTTTATGGAATACCTCAAAATTCTTTTTTCATTTATCCTCTATTGTCTTTGCATTTCATTCCCCCTTGAAGACAATTAGCTCCTGATTATGGCTGGGTTAATGATCCTGATCAGAGTGGGAACTTTCTAATATATAATAATTTCCTCAGTGTAACAGATCATTGTGACATAGTGTTACAAAGACTTATTAAAAACATGGGTTAAAGTATGAATAAATGAAATTAATCAATTATAAAGCACTACTTTTAAGCCGGTATGACTAACATTCATCCTGTACAATGTGTGATGTTTGCATACATCCACATGCCAAACACAAGACACTTTTGCACATTCCAACATACATATTCATATATATAAATATGTATATACACAACCTATCACATTACAATATTGCCGATAAAGATAATAGCTAACTTAAATGTTAAAATAATAATCTTATTTCCTGTGTCTTCCCTTCTTGATAGAGTTACAGATTAAAAGACATCAAGAAATATCATCCATCGGTGTCAATCTGTTGATGTCTTGATATGTTTATTATCTATGTTAATAAGAATCCATCAAATTTTAGACTAGAAACTGCAGCTTACTAGAGTTGTTACCTATAGATTCATTTTGATTTTGATTGGTAAGGATCTTAGGGATTTTCCCCTGGAATGCTTTGATATTTCTTGTTAACATTTTGAGTCTAAGACACCTTGTGCACAGATTTTCTCATGAAAGAGTAAGCCTTGAGCCTACAATATCAGGAATCTGAGCAATAATCATAAATGGAAGGAAATGAGTACATAAAACTACTTCATAAGGGCCTGGGCAAGCAAACCCTAGACCTCATGAAGTAGACTTAGAAGGAAACAAGCTTCTGTAATAGGGAGAAAGTAAGGGAAAAAAATAAATATACTTAAACATCTTACCCAGAGGTAAGGTGACGAGGCCTCATTTCAAGCCTCCACAACGTTCTCTTATAATTACAATGGCACTTGAGATAAAATCATGGCATCGGTTCTAATTTTTGAAAAATAAAGCTGATTGGAGCTGGAGGGACCTGAATAGATCCTTACATGCAGGCTGCTGTTGTAGATCCTATAACTTTAGAAATAGATACCCCCCATCTAGCCACATCAGCCCAGAAGAGGCACCAAAAATTATCCATGAACAATGTGTATATACACTGGATGCACTTCAACAACATTCTACTTGGACCTATTTTTAACCTGACCCCATAACGTCTTTACAAGAAAAGCTTGACTTTCTACCAGTGCAGGGAAGTTTGTGTATATTGAGTACAGAAATACAACAGCCATCCCAGCATCCTGCCCATTACCTGGGCTCCTCTTGCTGCAGGTAGAGCACTTCTGATACTTTTTCTGCAAGGCATAACTTCCTTTATATTACAAAGAATTATGGGAATTTTTTTAATCAATAGTAAAAGTAGAGACAACTTTCTGAACTTTCAGAGCTGGCTATTAATAACACAGGGTCATTATGTTAGCACTTCAGTACTATTTCTCAGTTTTACCTATGAATCCTATATATCACAATGCAGCATATCATATCTGGAATGCTAATACAAATTATCCCATTTTCTTTTTACTGTCCTGCAAATGGTTTCTAAAACTCTACTTATAGATTGTCATTAATTACAAGGAATCTGTGAATAGATTCACATTCCATCAGACATGTAGCTTTTGTGTTTCAATAATTTTAAAATCCTCCTTTTTCTCAGCTGGGTGTCATCAAGCTACTTTAGGGAAGGATCAATCTATTTTCTAGATTAAAAATCAATAAAAGAAAACAACCTCAAGACACTAACAAGTCTTCTCACACGAAGGGATGTTCTTTGCACTTTGTATATATTTATTAGCAGGAGAGATAATATCAAAATTAAAAGCCTAATTACTGAGAAGTATTTCCTTAGGGAAACAGGCATCTATTGTCCCCTCTTTAAAAGAAAATTCTTCATCTAATATTTCAGTTTTGGACTAAACATCTTGATCATAATCAAAGTGAAAAGTGAAATTACATCTTGAGGACTCACTGGGGGACTTCTGCTGAGGGTTTCCACAGTAGCCCTGGACACACAGACCCTTTCATGAGCCTTGAGCGGACTTGAAAATGCGTGTTGGGGTCCAGTGGCCTCATGTATTGTTTCATAAATCAGAATACTAATACTATCCTGACACTGTGTAATGTGCCTGTAAAATTGCTGTAGTCTGTGCAACCATTACAGAAATTTCTGAAAGTATGACCCTGTTGACAGGGCAGAGGAAATCAGAGGATGCAAAACCCCTTCTTTCAAGTAACTGCAGGTTGCAAAGGAAAATGATTCCCAAGCAGAAAGTTATGTCAGCAAAACGTGACATCATGCCTAAAGTATTTTTTCTACTATTTTAGAGGAGTATCTTATTCTGTCAAGATTAACCATACTAATGTACACATGAGGTATGAGAAATTGAAAGTAAACATCAGGAGTTTGGTCAGATGAAAACCAACAAGGATATTTACTCTAAGTTTTCTTGTGCAGCTCTTTGGAAATGTTTAGAAAAGATTTTGTTTTTTTTTTAGAAAGTAATTGATAAAACAATCAAATTTATCTTAATCTTATTTTAAACTATGATTGAATCAGAATTATTTTAATATTCCTCTATAACAGGGCACATTTTGTCAAGTTTTCCAAATGGCAGTATTACAGATATGTGCTTTATATTTATAAGAGGAATTAACGTCTGTATTGTTGATATTTTTCTACAATGTTCTCAATTTCATCTTCTGAACATAAGCCAGAGTCTGGACAGATAAATCTGCTGTGTTCTCAGCAGGTACTGAGACTAAATATATCTCAATCAGTCCAAAACAATAGAAGCTTGGTCCAGCTTTTTCTTTCACTTTTACTTCTGATGTGGCTTAATATGCACAATGTCTTCAAATTCATCCCCTCATAACTGTGCCACCAGAATCAGTTGATTCTCTTTGAGCTCTGTTCCTTTCAGTATGCACACTAAAGTCATTCCATCAAAACAAATGAAGCAATATCCATTTGAAATTCATGTAAATATTATTAGAATCAACTTCTAAACTGGAAATCCTTAGGAAACTTTTACACACACGCACAAGCACACAAACACAGTCCATTTTTTGAAAAAGGTATTAAAGACTTGCCGATCACTTCACTTTCCTTTGTGCTCTCAGTATGGCACAATCTGCTACACAGCTCCACTGAGGACTCCTGGATATGTGTATGTCAAACTTACTGTGGCAAACAACAGATGTGTGGACAGCAACACTCGTACTGAGTACCTCAGTGACTTACTTGGCACAGTACGAAGCATGTAGTAAAAATATTGTTGTTCAGTTAAGTCAATATGTGGCCAGTTTTTGAAAAGGTTGCAAAAAGATGAATTCAGTTGTTGCATTTAGAAAAAAAATAGTATTTATCCACCTGCTCCAGAGTCTACAAAGCCCTACTTTTCCTTCTTCAAAATAACAAAATGATACGGTTGTACACATAGACATACACACAAACACAAGTGAGGAACACAACATCCATTTAAAGAGAAACAGGGAAAAAGGCATGGGAGTCTGAGTTTAGCAACTCCATTTAGCTATAATCTTCTAAATTGCACTCTAGCTAATCTCATTCACTTGAAGCTTCAAAAAGCTTTTCCAACTTTCAGTTTATTCACATAATTTTTTAGAGTTTTTGTTACAAACAAACCAAAGTTTTGGTTACAAGTCACATATCATACCTGTCCTTTATTCACATAACTCCAGAAAAAGCAAGGAGGTAAAACTGGACTTTTTACTTAAAAAACAGAGCTGTTTAATTTATACATTCCTTTATTTATACTTAAATGTGTCAGTTCTCATAGTAATATTTTAAAAACATATATCAGTGCTTTCAGACTAAACCTATTAGCACTTTTTTTTCAATATATCTTTTATTTTGCACCATATTTGGAAGAGGCCAGGGTTCAAGCCATTTCCAATATCATGTTTGAAATATATAAATTTTTGGAATGGACAACCTGATTAAAAGATCCCCAATACTTTTTTGCCCAGAGTTTTACTTCAGCACCTTTATAAATGTATTATCATAAGCATTTTGGCAAAAAGAAAGGAGAAGTCCATTGGACTCAATTATGTTAATTCTGTGAAAGCACAAAAAGAAGACATGGCCCATAAAAGTTGCAAGACACATTAGGAATGAATGTCTCTTTCACATTAAACAAGGACCTACATCTCAGCCTCTTATCACCTGTAGTCAGGGACAGTTCAAGAACTGTTGTCTACAACTAAACTTAAAGAAGATAGAGGTAATAAATAAAATGGACACTTCATACAGACTACTTCCTCAATATCATGCTCACCAGAAGTTGATTTTTCCTCAAGCAACTGAATCAGTGCATGAACTCATCCTTGCTGTTGGATGCATGAAATATTAATGGTTAACTCAATTTCCTTTCATATTTGACAAAAATTCTTGACTTTTACGTGAAAGATGGTATGGATTATTAAGATCCATACAATCATGCTCTCTCAAAATGATCAATACAGTATAACTTGGTTAACAATATCAATTGAAATTACAAAGTACATCTTTACATTGGTAGCATAATTATGCTACTTGCTAGCAGTTTAAGATTGACATTCAGACTATTCCCGGATAGAAATTTTGACCAAACCTGGATTATGAGTTTGCTTCCACAACAAACAATTTAGAGATCTGTAATATAACCAAAGTTCTTCTGTGTCCTTAACAATGTTTGAACAGTCAATTGTGCTCTTTAAGTCCTTTCAACACATAACACAATGAGTCATACTTAAAGTACAGACTAAGGAGATAGTACCTGCAACTGCCATCCTTTTATTCTCCACGAGGTGAGCACTTAAACAGATGTATATTGATATTTATTATCATGGGAGAATGAGCGAGTGAAATCTAGAGTACGTATGAGTGATTGGAAACAATGTTGCTCATAGTTATCATTTTCTCTTCATTTGGGATCTCACATTGAAATTTGTAATGTTATTTCCTGCGGAAAGAGTGAACACAACCCTCATTGCTTTAAAACATAACAATTTATCTTCCAGTTTAGATTAACTTGATTAAAGTCTTGTGAAATAGACTGGTAGAACCATTAATGAAGCAATAATCCTGTTAATTAACTAAACTCTCTTTCCTACAGGTAAGGAGAGAAATAAGAAAGAAAGGTTGCATCCATTTTTAAATATTTTAAACATATTGAGACATGAGCTGGCAATTACCTGACCTAATTCACAGATCAGAACTTGGATATGAACTCTGTCTTGTAACATACACATGCAGAGCTTCATAGCAGGCACTACACCACTTCAACAAAGGATAAAAAATACTGGAAAACTGCTGCTGTTGCTGAGTTTAAGAGTCTAACCCTAACAGGGTTCTGACTGCTTCCCCAGCTAAACCCAAATGAACTTTTCTTTTCCTGCCTTATAACCTGGGTCAGGTGCTGGCAAACTGAAATCTGCAAGATGGCCAAAAATTACTACCACAGAAAACAATCAGATTCATATGTGTTGCTGTGAGTGGTGTAAATGTACATGTTGTAGCTGCTGACACCCTGCCTCTGGATTTGTTGATTCTTCTGACCATTAGATGCATGTTTTGGAGACATTCCTTGCTTTTATCTTAATGCTTGGCCGGTCCTAGCCCTGCCTCATTACTTTGTCCTTTATATCTAGGGGAGTTAATACTCTCTCTGCTAATATTCTGATAAAGCATCTGCATTATTTTAGAACAATTAATTGTACCTTAGACATAGGACTTTTTCTGACTGTTGTATTTTCATAATGGAGTTTCACCATTCCTTTTATTAATTGAGTTTATAAAAGGCTTTGTATCTTATGTGCAGGGGCTATTTCCTCTGGGGTTGCTTGACAAATAATATTGAAATACTAATTGAACTCAGCAATCCCCATTGCACCAGTGTTATGAGTCTTCTCTTTGAAAGTCAGACCCTGCTGATACTGTTGGCAACATCACAATATATTTTCTAGGAATAAAGTAAAAAATTTAGTTAATTGGTACTTTAGTTATCTTTTCAGTTTGCTAGGCAGTTGATACTGTACAGAAGTCCTCCTGCCTGTCTTGAATGATATATCTTTAAGAGGTTGCAAATAGTTGACAATATTTTCTGATTCTACTATAATTTGGAGTTCTGGTTTGAAATCACTCACTGGTTGTCTGAATGCAAACACCATTTTGAAAGATTAAACCTTGCAGAGAATGCTCATCAAAACAGCCATGAATTTTTTCTCACTAAATTGATTACTGGTAGAATTATGTACAATATTACTATAATTAATGATTTTCTTTCTCATTAAATATTTAATAACCCTAAATATAATTTTTTAGCTTCTGACTCAGCATCAATACCATCGACTTATATATGTAAGCTGAAGCATGCATGTCTGCATGTATATGTGTGGTGTGTACATTTGTGTTCAGTAGATATTTCTCTGTGTCTAGAACATTTCAAAGTCAATAGACATGATTTGAAACATGACGAAAATTTAGGAAATTACAGGTAGACTTTTTTTTTTAAATATCTGTCTCCTGATGAAATGTGTGGATTATGTCAGATTTAACAAGATAGTAATATTAAGTACAAAGCAGCAACAAAATATATTAACTATTTTTAAGGATATCCAATTCATATGAAAGTGAGTTATAAAAGCAACTGCAAAAGAAATGTAAAAAAAAAAATAAAAAAGAGAGCAGGCCATTCTGATAGAATAGGAGGCTACAGCAGGTAATACTTTGAAGAGGATTAAGGTTTAATAAACTGTGCCTCTACAGGCAGACTAGATTGCACAGAGGCTCCCATATCTGTTTCTGCATATCTGCAGCCTAAATATTGAAAAACCTGTGGCATGGCCTTGGTAGGAATCTAGGAGCTACCTAGGAGTAGTCAGGTCTCAAGTCCATAACTAGAACTAGTTTCCACTCAGTATCTGCACTTAGTATCGGTATCAGCCTATCTTACTTTCTTAAAGACAGGGCTTGCAGACCCTCTGTCAAACTCTGGTGGCAGGAACAGGTAGATTTCACCAAGAAAGAATACTACTTTTATGAAAATCTGTGTCTACTAGCTCCAAATACACACAGTATTATATTGGTTTTGTTGCAGCTATGAAAAGACTCATTGTGAAACTTGAGTTAATAATTCAGATAAGCCATATCTTGATGCTCTTAAAGTTGAAGAATAGATTTGTAGAATTTTTCCCAAAGCTTTCTGCTAGGTCAACAGTTGGACTCAATGTTCTTGGAGGTCTTTTCCAATCTTAATGATTCCATGATTCCTTCAGGAATTTGATTTCAGAATAAACTGAAATTTAAGAAGATGTAACTCAAAAAGTAATTTTGGTATAAAATAAGTAAGAAAAAAAATAAATAAATTGAAAATACAGCAAAACACTAGCAAGTTATCAATATAAATGTAATTAAAATTTTTCATATTTTTCTTTCATATGTGAAAGTCAAGGTGGTTCTATGAAAAAGATTTTTAGGGAGCTTGAAGGCCATTTGTGGCAAGACATTGCAGTAGCCTCATATTTCAAATCCTGAATTAGTTATTTAATAAGGAAAGTGGCCATAATGATATACTGTTTCCACAAGGTAATTGTTTGGTCAATACAGTTATATCCCCAAATAACCCACATTCACTTTAATGTCCTCTATAGGAGCCTAGTACAATTGCAAATATTGATTAGAGACCATTATGCCAAGATATAGGCTATGAAATGCAGCAAGAATTGATTTATATGCTACTGTTTGGCTTTGTATGAATACTGGTCAAATACTCTCCAACACATGGTATCTGCTCAGTTTATATCAGGCCTCTGCTGACTTTTTTCAGCCTGTGCCACAATGAAAATTGAAATATTATGTAAGCAGTAATTTATTGAGTAATGTGAGTATGATCAACTTCAAGAGAAAAATGTGAGAAAAAACATTTTGAAAAATAATGTTCAGTTCTTGTGTTGCACAGGTCCTGATTAAGTAGATTGCTATTTCATGGCACCTGAAGTATTTCAGAGAGTGTATTTCAGCTCAAGGTGCTTTGTGGAGGAACAAAATTACAGCACCAAGAAACACAAATAAGGTAAACTATTATCAGTACATATTCACAACCTTCGTGCTCAGCTTCTCTTCAGAGAGTTATTTGCAAAAGTCATGCAATGTACCTGCAGAAAAATAGCTTAATTTTTAAAAATTTATTTGTGGAACATGTATGCATTTTGTGATGGTTTGCTTTTGAGTTCGTGTTTTTCTTTTGCTTGTTTTCTGCATTTTGCTTTAATGATTTCATTACATATGAAAATATATGTGGGATATGTGTAAAATACATCAATCAGTCATAAAACAGGACAGGGATGAAGTATACTGTGATTTCTCTATCCACTACTGACTATATGAATATAAAAATGCCTAATGAAACTAAGAGCTTTACCTTTTGCCTCATACCTTTAAATCCTCATGCTGTTTCCAATGTTTTATTTTTCCCACTTTCCTTTCTGATACAGTCTCAGAAAGTCTAAGTGTCTCTCAGTAGTACACACTTTAGATGAGATTCATCAGATTAACATGCTTCATTAATTTCAACTTTCATTGAGCTTGACAGGATAGGGGAGTCTGTAAAAGAATACCGCTGGTTTAAATTTAGTTAGTCACTTGTGCTTTGATGTTTCTATTTGAATGGGGGTTTTTTATAGAACTCTTCATTTATTTGAGAGTTTTAGCACACATTTCTGCAATATAAAAGCATGGATAATAAGCCTTAACTGCAGGTTCTAGCCTACACCTATATTTCTAAATAATAATATGTCCTAGTTCAGCAGGAGGACCAGCTAACACTGTGTGGGGGTGATCAAAGCTGTATATTCTACCCCCTCTATTCATTCCCCAAGGACAATGGGCCATTAGCAGCAGCTGCCCAGGGAGTCATTATCACCTTCACACCCAGCCTGAGGGGGTGTGGCTGCTAATGGGCCATCAACAGTTCAACAATACCCCCTGGCTCCAGAGTTAATCACCCATTGTGTGAGTCCCCGCCCAGGGGGAGGGACTGGGTGCTCCCTGAGGGTACATAAGTGGTGGGTAAGAAGACCTCGGGAACTTCTCGTCGGATCCAGAGGAACAGCAGGACCTCATCAGGAGGAGATCATCACTCTCAACCAGACCATGACTGCCACTCTTGACCACACCACAGCCCTCGCCTGCACCAACAGGTTTTTCACTCCTTTTGCTCGGGACTTGGGGGAGCCACAGGGGTCTCAGCACAAGGGCAAACAAACCCCCTTGGGTTTGTGTCCCAGGACTCTGGGTTATACTGCTGGGTTTTTGTGAGTTGAAAGCAATTTCCCTTTTGTGTGAGTATATTTACTGTAATATTATTATTAAATTTTAGCTCTGACTTATAATCTGTCTTGTGGTGAGTCCATTTTCCCCGTTGGTTCGCCTTTAAACCAGCACATAATATGCTGAAAAATGAATGCATAATGCATTTCTCCTACTGTATATTGATTCATAACTAACTTTTTCCTTATACCTGCAAAATGAGATCATTTAGAATTAAAAGTCTTCAATAGGTGAAACCAGCTATCTACTGTAAAGGAGAAATCCCAAATATACATTGGTGGGATATGTACAAGTTCTGATTTAGCAGTTCAGGAGAACTGTTATTCTGTATCACAGAATCATAGCTGACCACATCTTGCAGTGCCTTGTACAAGGATAATTTCAAGGATAGGTTGCAGTGATTTCACTCTTCTGACTTCTTTAGATTGAGCTACATTTTATTTGGGGGTTTGTTTTTTTTCTGTAGATAATCATACAAGTAAAGATGACAATAGAATTCTGATGTTATTGCTTAAAATCCACCTGCTACTATGCTGCTATATCTCCAGGAAACTGCTTTTTCTCTAACCACCAATCTGTATTTTAGAAAGAAACTCACTGTATATTGGGTGATTTTTCTGTGATTGGCATGATCTTTGTTCAGGAGAGCTCAAAAAGTAGGAAAGCTTCCAATTGAATTAATAAATTACAATATATATTGTATATTAGCACAAGTATAGTATTGACACATTTGGTAAAGCATGAAGGAGATACGCAGACTAAACGGACCATAATAATGTTGTACAGAATAGAGGATTTTAAAAGGGCTTAAAATTATATTGACAATATTGCTGTGGTAGCCATGACGGTAAAGGAATGTGAAAGCTCCTTTATGGGTGAATTAATACCTTTAATTAAACGCATAGTTCATGAGTCTGTACTTTTTCAAGTTTGTCAGTCAACCACATGATAAGCCATTACCTCTCCTGATAGTTTGCTTTCCTTTAATGGCTTGCAGAAATGTATTTATTGCATAATAATTCTTCTAACTTCTAACTGCTACACTCTGATTTTGTATTGTACATGAAATATATTAGTTTAGTATGAAAAAAAACCCAGCAGCCTTCCATGTAAAATAATTAAATTTGGTATATTAATATTTACTTCCTTTGAATAAAACAATATATGAGTCTGTGTGTCAGTGTTTGTGTGTGAAATTATTAATTAAATTCATTGTTTCTGCCTTTTTTTCTGGACTATTTGATTCCAGGCCAACTTTATTTCTCATTTTAACTGAATTTGTATTTTTATTTACTGCTATTAAATTATTGGAATTTTTGATGTGTTGGGATTTTCTACTTAGAGTTAAATATGTGTGTGTGTGGCTTAACTTCGCGAACGAAGATTTGGGAAGGGCTCTCCCCACGTGGGTGTGCCCTTCCAGCCTGTGGAGTGGATGTTTTAGGTGAGGCTCAGCGTGCACAGAACTGGCCCCACCATTTAAGTCCCAAGGTCCATCTGCCACGGCCGAGCGAGCTTGGACAGTGACAGTGAAGTCCTCGGGACTAGAACCTACAGCACCCGGCATTTCCCAGGAGGTCTCCCATCCAAGTACTAATCCGGGGCTGACCCTGCTTAGCTTCCGAGATCTGACGGGATCGGATGTCAGGGAGGCATTTAACTACCTAGAGTTAAATATAGAGTATCTTCAGATTACAGATGATGGCAAGTCCACTTTTCAGGAAAAAGCCAAAATAACATTATAAATCTTTCTGTGATTAAAAGTTCAAAACCATATCCTTATGTGGCATATATGGGTACTGGGTGGATGAGATTAATCTTCTCTAATCTAAACATTCAGTATTATCTAATTTGCTTCAGTTGTCTTCAGTCGATGGAGAAACAAAAAACAATCTCCAGTGTGTGATTCTGTGTTTATACTTGTAAAACTCTTTGTGGCTGAGACAAATACCACTCTAGAAGGCCTGTTTTTCTGTACTGACTTCACCAGTTTGTCAGTTAATAGGACCCCTTGAAAATTTAACTTTTAGACAGCTTTAAAATAATAGACACAGTGAAAGCTTATTTCGATATTCATCTTCAAAAGTCAGCCCATTAGAATGCGCAATCTATCCTTCAATATCTCCCTTAAGCATACATAGTCAGTTGGACTCTGGCCATAAATTGGGGAGAGTCATCTCTTAAAAGCATGTCAGAAGACCTTTTATGTAATTGTTATGGGTTCACCCAGGTGGACCTAAATTTGGGCTCTGAAGTTAGGGCTAGGCCGAAGCTGTCAGCTGACTTGAACTGGGCTGAGCTAACAGCTGCCCTAGTCTAGCCAGTAACTTTGTATTCCATACCACATTATGACATCATCTCCAGGAAGTGGGAACCAGTGTGGGAGTGGTTAAGGCAGTCGTTTCCTAGTCGTCCTCCTGGAAGGACGCACGATGCTGTCCCAGGGGGGATGGAGAGGACCAGGCCCACCACTGGCTCACAGAGTATCTCAGGAAAGTAAAATGTGTTGGTTTGGGTCTCTCCTTTCTGCTTGAGTTTGTGTCCCTGGGGAATAAGTTCCTTCTTGAGTAATGTGTTCATTAAGAAGTGGGGAATGTGTTGTTGCAGACTTGTGTGAGTGTATATTTGTACTCTCTTCTAATTGTCTCTTCCTTTCTGTAAAAATATATGTAGTTTTAGTATAAACGTAGTTTGAAGTTGTTTTTTCTTTCCTCTCACTTTTCCTCCCTTTCTGGCCCTTCCCTTGGTGTTAGGAGGGAGGCTTTTCTCTCTGTACTTGGGGGGGTGGCAGTTTGCTATCTCAAACCAAGACAGTTAATGGTGCCGAAACCCGGGAACGACGGAGGACCTTGGCAGGTGTCCCAGAATCTTGGCAGGCTTCCCGGGAGCGTTGTTGTAGAAACATGGATTGATAACTGCCTTGTTTAGGTACATCCAGACCAAGAAAATGTAAACAATTCTCCCTTACTGCTTGTTTTCACTGTTTCACTGTCTTTGTGAGTTCAAACAGCTCGACTGGTGCCTGCTGTGAATGCAGCCACTGCAAAAAGAGAGGCCCACGTAAGCTGTTCGTGTGTGGCAAGACACGGCTGTTTGAGTTGAATCCCTGAGGACTCATCATGTGAATGCTGATGTGCCCAGGAGCCGAGCTGATGAGGAGCATCTCACCTGGACTGGCATGGGGTGGAGTTGTTCCTGGCTCAGTGGGCCCATGGTGCCTTCAGGCCACCTGTGGGTGGATAAAGTCGAGGGGTGGATATCACCGTGGACACTACTCTTAGGGTTATCCACAGTTGTGAAGCGTGCTTGCCATTGTGAGACTCCAGTGAACAGGGAAAAGAGGAGCTGCGGAACCCCCTGCAGAGAACCCTACAGATGCCGCGCCCGGAGCCACCACCCGCGGTGCTGAGCAACCCGCAGGAGCCAGGGCTGTCGCTGGCGGGGCTGCCGCCAGGGCTGCGAGCGAGCCCAGGGAGGCTGCGAGCCGTGAGAGGCTGCAAGCCATGAGAGGCCGTGAGCCGTGAGAGGCCACGAGCCGTGAGAGGCCACGAGCCGTGAGAGGCTGTGAG
>JAJPCS010000060.1:19666318-19784359 GCA_021164005.1 Willisornis vidua nigrigula | reverse complement strand
CCGTGAGAGGCCACGAGCCGTGAGAGGCTGTGAGCCGTGAGAGGCTGTGAGCCATGAGAGGCTGCGAGCCATGAGAGGCCGCGAGCCATGAGAGGCTGCAAGCCGAGCCGGGGCAGTGAGCGAGCCAGGGCTGCGAGCCGCCGGGGCTGCTTCTGCCTCTGCTGCTTGCTTGTGCTGCTGTCAGGGCTGCTTCCGAGGCTGCCAAAGCTGTTAGGACTGCTGCTAAGGGGGATGGGTCACATGGTGAACTGTAGTACTTCTGTGTGACCGAGGAGAAAGACATGAAGAGAAGCCTGCGTAAGCTGTTGATGTGTGGTGGGACACTGCCGTTTGAGTTGAATCTTTGAAAACCCGTGTGAGTGTTGATGTGCCCAAGAGCCAAGCCGATGAAGAACATCACACCCTGGACTGGCTGGGGGAGGGTTGTTCCTGGCTCGATGGGCCTATGATGCCTCAGACCACCTGTAGGTGGATGAGGCCAAGAGGGGGGATATGACTGTGAACACTATTCTAACCCCAGTGGGAAACTAGAGACTCCTGAGGAGAGGATGGTAACCCTAGTGAAAGACATGAATCATCAGATACGATGACCTGAGTTGAACTGCTTTGTTCCCATCTGAAATATCTACCCCATCCTAATGGACTCTTAGCCACATTATGGAGGGGTGGAAAACAGCCTTGGAGACATATAGAGTGTTTAAGCATGAGAACCTAAGATATGAGTGACATAATATGGTACGGAATAAGGGGTGGAGAATGTTATGGGTTCACCCAGGTGGACCTAAATTTGGGCTCTGAAGTTAGGGCTAGGCCGAAGCTGTCAGCTGACTTGAACTGGGCTGAGCTAACAGCTGACCTCGTCTAGCCAGTAACTTTGTATTCCATACCACATTATGACATCATCTCCAGGAAGTGGGAACCAGTGTGGGAGTGGTTAAGGCAGTCGTTTCCTAGTCTTCCTCCTGGGAGGATGCAGGATGCTGTCCCGGGGGGATGGAGAGGACCAGGCCCACCACTAGCTCACAGAGTATCTCAGGAAAGTAAAATGTGTTGTTCTGGGTCTCTCCTTTCTGCCTGAGTTTGTCTCCCTGGGGAATAAGTTCTTTCTTGCGTAATGTGTTCGTTAAGAAGGGGGGAATGTGTTGTTGCAGACTTGCGTGAATGTATATTTGTACTCTCTTCTAATTGTCTCTTCCTTTCTGTAAAAATATATGTAGTTTTAGTATGGATGTAGTGTGAAGTTTTTTTTTCCTTTCCTCTCTCTTTTTCCTCCCTTTCTGGCCCTTCCCTTGGTGTTAGGAGGGAGGCTTTTCTCTCTGTACTTGGGGGGGTGGCAGTTTGCTATCTCAAACCAAGACAGTAATGGTTCTGTATTTAGAACCCAAGATATGAAAGTCTCATGTAGAGAGATCTTTAAGAATGTTAAAAAGAAAAGCAAGGCACTGCCCCCCTCCAAGCCCACTTCTTTTATATTTTGTTTTAGGACCAGCCGAGATAAACAACTCTGAAGTAAGAAATCTTGGCTTCTGTCCCAGAGGTGTTCATTTTATCACAAATTTTTTATTCATTAAATTCATATAATGACTTCTAACTAAAAGCTGATAGATTCAGCTTCCCTGAGACAAGCCATCTAATGGAAGAGTTAAAGTGAGCTGGCTATCTAAACTAGTCAAAACCCACTGAGTTCTGATATCTGCCCTTATCACAAAACTCAGTAAAAAATGTGCTTGATGAAACCCAGTTAAAAAATGTGCAATGGGATGATACTTATGAAAGCCATATTGCATTTTACATTCCGTTGGTATCCAATTTATAAATGTTTGGACATTAACTTATAAGACAAGAACTAAGATCATGCAAAACTTGAATTAATTGTAGAACGAGAACTTTAATTTTCACAGGATGAAAAACAATTGCATTGGCATTAGGCTCAAAGCACATCAGTCTGAGGGCTGAATCCTTTGCCTTGAGGCAAAAAATCCAAACAGAAACTAACGAGAGGATAAAAAAAATTATTAAAAATTAATTGCAGAAAAAGTGTGTTTTACCTGAAGATACCAAACCAAAATATTGTGTATTAATTTGGTTCATTGTGGAAATTGGCATTGTATGTTCCTGCATAAACATATGAAGACCTATATGTGGGGGCACACATAACTCCCTCTCACACTCACTCAAACCTGCATATACACACATCTATTCAAATTATAGCTGAAATGAAAGATTATATATCTCTTCACTTCACTGATTCAAAACTGGATAGGGAAAAAGCTCTTTTTTTCTCAGGGGAAAATGAGAGTTCCCAGAAGTGATAGCTATAGAGCTATAGTACTGCTTGTCTGCTTTTCATCTTTTCACACTGGCTTGCAAATGTCTGTTGAGAAATGAGAGGTGATATTATCAAAACAAACAGTTCTGACAAGGGATGGAGCTTTATTATTTCCTCTTTGTCTTTTCTGCATATTTTCTGGACAGGACAGAGATCATAATTATCTGAAGCTGTCCCTAAATCCTGTGATACAGTTTTGATTGAAACTCATGAGCTTCTACTTTTTTTTTCTTTTTTTTCTTTTTTTTTTTTTTAATTGAAGGCATGTAGTCCTTGATTTGAAACTTGTCATTATCATGCTACAAACCTATTTGGCAATCAAACTTATCAGGAGCATAACACATATTTAAAGAGAGCTGCTGTTCAGCTCCCTGTAAAACTCTCCTTGTATTCTGGCTTCCTTGAAACCTACATATCATTAGGAAATATGTTCTTTATAGCTTTTTATAAGAGCATTGGAGGTATACATTGAGTTTTGATAGGTGCCACTAAACAAAACTTATAGCTGTAGAAATAAAACGAAAAAATGCACAGAAGTCACACCACCAGGCTTCAACTTTGGCAAAGGTATGTAGGACTACAAAAAGTAGGACTACAAAAATGCTGTCATGCTCAGTAAGGGCAAGTCCATCAGCTGAATTTCACAGATGTCAAAGTTACCCAACCTGGTGCTTATTACTAGAGCAGATGCTCTAAGTTAACAAGAGTAATGGAAGGTTTATGGCCCATTTTTACCTTGTTCACAAAATAAATATAATCACAGACAGTGAGGCAGTAGAGTGTTCATGCAAATCAGTTTGTAAGAGACTTAAAATAGAGTTTATGAAAACAAAAAAGAATCTTCAAACTTTTACTGAGTAGGAAGCTGACTATGCAAGTCACTAGGCCCTGTGAAACTTCTTTATGTGACTCTGTACAGAAAATATTTGTGTGAATTGATTCAACTGTTTCCCATTAATCAGTTCATTATTGATGTGATTTGCTGTACTATTTGAAACTATATCCAGGAGAGGCACATCTCAAAAGTAAAAACTGAAAGGAAAAATTTATCAATATAAAAACAACCACTGTGTCCTTGTAAACATTTTCCAAATTGAAACTGTTGCTTAATAGAGAAATGAGTGGATCAAAACTAACATCTGTAATACAAATGCAAGTTGGAATGAATTGTCACAATTAAGAGAAGCTTCTTACTAGGTGAAAGAAATGAGAAACTTCTTAATTCTCTAATTGTTTTTGGCACACTATTTAATGTTACAAACTCTTAAAAAAAAAAAAGCCTATGTTATTTTACTTTCCTAAAACCAGACTATAAAACCAACTATGTTTCTGGCTACTTTCCAGAGAACTGGCATTCCAACAGAAAAATAGAATACCTTTATTATAACCATCCAGTACAGAAATAATTTTAAGAACTTTTTTTCATGATTCCTGGAGAGTGCTGCAAATGACTAGCAATATTGTTTGGAGATTTAGAATTAGGCTCAGTGAAGCCAATGAGTTCAGTGAAGAATTTCATAGTGTCTCTGATTATTGTGTCTCAGGCTTTAAGTTTGCAGCAGTTTCAGTAACAAAAAAGGAAAAAATTCTCATCTTTGTTCATGACCACCATTATATAAAGAAACTACTCAATGCAGTCACATACCAAATAAACTTAAATGATTTTCAAAATGTGGAAAATCAAAACTTCCATGTTTAGCCATTACTCATTTTGTTAGTACTGTCTTTTAGAAAACTGGTTGCAACTACAGAACATAAAATATTTGGGCAGGTTTATAGTGCTGCATTTAAGCTGTCATTTGAATGGCCATTGGAACGAAAGAAGACACTGGTTGCTAGGACATGGACTTAACTGCTGATATTTACCAAAAAGAGGGAAAATGTCAAGAAATGTGGAGATTATTGTCTTGTTAATGAGAATATTATACTCAAAAATAACTTTAAAAATGGGAAGATTGATTCAGTTGCTCTGCTTACTTACTGTTAATGGCAGCAATTCAAACCTTCCAGTACAATAAAACTATGCTGTGGACATGCATGAGTAATGATTTTTAAGTTGTTAGTGACAGAAAGAAATTAAATAATATTTATTTTTCTTTGGAAAAAAACAGTTTAAGAATGAATACACTAAGGAATGTATTAGTATAACCTTACATATTTTAGACTGCATTAGCCTGTAAAATTTATTTCACACTTATATACCTTGCATTACAAATGGAATGCATCCATCTCACATACTGAAGAAAATAATTGTTGCATATAGGAAGCTAATATATATCATTTGCCAGCTTAAGCACCTGATTCAATAGAAAAAATAAGCTTTGCACATATGAATATCAGTTAAGGATGCTATAACAGAAGTATGAAATAATGTAAGTGGAAAAGAGTGTTTTTCCATTGATTAGTGAAAAGGTGTTCAATTGCTTTGAATTCTTTTGTGAAAGTATATATGCTATTTCCCTGCTTATTTTTGTTCTTAGTTGTGAATATTTAAACTCAATGTCTAAAGCATGCTTTGCAAAACAGGCTCTTTATAGATGCAGGAAATATTATCTTTTTCTATCATCAAATAGTCTAATACAGACTACGTCTGTTGCTCTGTCTCTGAGCAAAGCCAACAGCTTTTAGTCACCTGAAAATAAATCTTCTGCATGAGGTGGCACTAATGCATGGTACAACGGGAGGTGGTACAACGGGATGTAATGAAGGAAGTCGAGCAAAATCAAAACCGTACAGATACTGCAGGAAAACTCACAGGTGAAAATAACATTGTTGCCATTTGCCAGCCATTCAATCCCCTGATATAAGAGAAACAACCAAGGGAATACAGTTTCTATTTTCTTTAACAGTCATATTGAACC
Organism: Willisornis vidua nigrigula; assembly: GCA_021164005.1. Taxonomy (NCBI): domain Eukaryota; kingdom Metazoa; phylum Chordata; class Aves; order Passeriformes; family Thamnophilidae; genus Willisornis; species Willisornis vidua. The sequence goes on along the minus strand of JAJPCS010000060.1, from coordinate 19,779,169 downwards.
GATCCACAGCAGTGCTGCTGAAACATAAAAATGAAATTCCTTAAGGAAATGTAAAATCCAAGGGGGTAAGAAACCCCAAACAATAAAAGGAACTTCTCTCCAGAATTAGCATCAATATTTTCATTACTCAGAGCTGCAGTTTTAAATTATCTTAATTCTTTCTGTCATTTCCATGTCACTACAAGATACAAAGACCATTAGGTTTTCAACTGCTTTGCACAGATATTGCTTACTTGATCTCCTTTGTACCTTCATAATATTACACAAGCAAATCCAAATTATTTCTCCTGGGAATTACATTCTCTGATTTATTCTATAATCTCATACTTATCGGTTTTGATGTAATTTTATTGCCTGAAAGAAAAGAATTATTTTTTTTCTTTTGTTTCTTCTTTGCACTTGCTTGAATGTATGAAAGTCAGATTGTCATTCTCTTGAATGGTTTGGTTCACTAAAAAATGCAGAAAAAAACCCAAAAACCAAAACAAAAAAAGCAAACAAATAACCAAAACCAAAGAACAGCACTTATCTTCTATATACGCTTAGATAGCATACTCATAATTTGAAAGTTCAAAACAAATGCTTGAAAATATCTCTGGCCTTCAAGCAACATATTATTGACACTACCAGTAGCATACAAAGTTCTTACATGGACATTCAACCTCCTTTAATCAAGTAGATGTAGAAAAATAAACACACACAATCTATGTTGTTGCCTACATACTTGAATATCTGACCATATGTAAAAGAGAATTTGGGAAAAACTCCATTGAAAAAAAAATTCATTTAAATTGAAATTTATGATCATAGGTTCCAAGAGGGGTGCTTTCTCAGCCATGAAGTATTATGCTCCATAAAAAACATACTAGAGAAGCTTATTGAAACTATATGCTAACAAATAGTTTTCCACTAAAGGCAGACTAGCTCTTAGCCCACAGACAAATTACTTGGAAGGGGAAGTTTTTAAAGACATAGCACCTTTACTCGGAAGTTTTTTTAAAATACCATTGTTATTTTTTTCACTGAAAGCATAGAAGTGCACAAACTTGTACCTCATCATATGATTTGAGACAATTTTTTTTAAATGTAACATAAAAACTCCCCACTTAGTCTTTTTTTTTCCTTTTTGTCTTTTAAGGGTTAGTTAGTGTTGGACTGTGTCCCATGCAAGGCAAGTGGCTAAAAAGCATGATTTTAAAAGATTTGAATTTTCCAACACTTATCCCAGGAGTGTTTTTAATATTGGTCCTCTGATATGTAACTGCAGTGAATTGGGAAATAACTACCGTATTCTTTGCAAAATATTATCAGTTCTAGTGGAAAGACTGGGCTATCACTATATAGTGTGTGCAATATCCACAGAGAAACGGATTCTTAAATCCAAAAAATAATTTTAATTTAAATTGATTTACACTCAGAAAACAGCAGCAGAAACTGATCATCACTATTAATGTTTCCCAGTAGGGGACCTGAAGCACAGAGAGAGTAGGTCCTGGATCCACAAAAAGATGTCTCCCAGCAGAGAAGATCTGGAAATTCCTGGTTTCCTTGAAGATGTAGAATGCCTACCATAACATTGCAAAATGGATGTGTTTGCAAATAAAGAGACAGCAGTGAATATACCACAATGACTGTACTTAAGGACAACGTCCAAAGTAGAACACATGGGGTTAAATGAAAATTTAAGAGACAACTGGTAAAGACCAAACGGGTGTCAACTGATGAGATGTGAGCAATAAGGCAGTGTACTCACTTTACATTTTGGCAGGCAGCATATTCATGTCCTGGATACTCAGTGTGAATAGTGCCAGCTCATACTCTTCGTGGGAAAATGATTGCTCTCTTGAATGCCTTCTGTATACCTTATGAACGAGAGATAGAAAAAAATTAAGGGGAAGTACTATAACATTAACTAAGAAGTACTGAAACTGCCACTAGGGTCTTTCTTGTATTGAGCACAGTGGATGAAATTATAGAAATCTGATGGTACTATTGACCAGCAACACAAAGAGTGCATCACAACAGAATGGAAATTTGTGTTGAGCAAGTCACACCAATCATTTATTAAAAAGAGAAGGCATCAGATTTCACCTGAATGAACTGAAACATTCAAATAAAATGTAAAGCCTTTACTCAAAAAAACCAATAGAAATCATAGAATCATAGAATCAATTGGGTTGGAAAAGACCTCCAAGATCATCGAGTCCAACCCTTGGTCCAACTCCAGTCCATTTACTAGATCATGGCACTCAGCGCCATGTCCACTCTGTGTTTAAAAATCTCCAGCGATGGTGAATCCACCACCTCTCTGGGCAGCCCATTCCAATGCCTGATTACTCTCTCTGGAAAAATTTTTTTTCTGATATCCAACTTAAATTTCCCCTGGCAGAGCTTAAGCCCGTGGCCCCTTGTCCTATTGCTGAGTGCCTGGGAGAAGAGACCAACCCCCACCTGGCTAGAACTTCCCTTCAGGTAGCTCTAGACAGTGATGAGGTCACCTCTGAGCCTCCTCTTCTCCAGGCTAAACAACCCCAGCTCCCTCAGCCTCTCCCCATAGGACTTGTGCTCCAGTCCCTTCACCAGCCTTGTTGCTCTTCTCTGGACCCGCTCCAGCACCTCAATATCCTTTCTGAACTGAGGGGCCCAGAACTGAACACAGTACTCAAGGTGTGGCGCTTGGCCTTATTGAACTTCATCCCATTGGAATCAGCCCATCTCTCAAGTCTATCCAGATCCCTCTGCAGAGCCCTCCTGCCTTCCAGCAGGTCGACACTCCCTCCCAACTTGGTGTCATCCGCAAATTTGCTGATGATGGACTCAATCCCCTCATCTAAATCATCAATAAAGATGTTAAACAGGACTGGACCCAATACAGACCCCTGGGGAACACCACTGGTGACTGGCCGCCAGCTGGATGCAGCTCCGTTCACCAGCACTCTCTGAGCCCGACCCTCCAGCCAGCTCCTAATCCAGGAGAGGGTACACTTTTCCAGGCCATGGGCTACCAGCTTTTCCAGGGGTATATTATGGGAGACAGTATCAAAGGCCTTGCTGAAGTCCAGATAGACCACATCCACAGCCTTCCCCTCATCCACCAGGTGGGTCACCTGATCGTAGAAAGAGATCAGGTTGGTCAGACAGGACCTGCCCCTCCTAAACCCATGCTGGCTGGGTCTAATCCCTTGTCCATCCTGAAGGTGCTGTGTGATTGCACTCAGGATGAACTGCTCCATAACCCTGCCAGGCACGGAGGTCAGGCTGACAGGCCTGTAGTTGCCAGGGTCCTGCTTGCAGCCCTTTTTGTGGATTGGGGTGACATTCGCCAACCTCCAATCACCTGGGACCTCCCCAGAGAGCCAGGACTGTTGGAAGATGATGGAGAGCGGTTTGGCAAACTCTTCTGCCAGCTCCTTCATCACCCTGGGATGGATCCCATCTGGTCCCATAGACTTGTGAGGATCCAGCTGGCTCAGTAAGTCAGTCACTATTTTCTCCTGGAATACAGGAGGGGTATTCAGCTCCCTCTCCCTGTCCACCAGCTCCAGAGGCCAGTTGTCTTGAGGGCCACCTGTCTTACTGGTGAAAACTGAGGCAAAGTAGGTGTTAAGCAGCTCAGCCTTCTCCTCATCTTCCTTAACTATATTTCCCTCTAAGTCCAACAGAGAATGGAGGTTTTCCTTGCCCCTCCTTTTGTTATTAATGTATTTATAAAAGGACTTTTTGTTATCCCTAACTGAAATAGCCAAATTTACTTCAAATTCCACTTTTCATTCATGACAGATGTAATTTTGCCAAGCAGGTTGATAACTCAATTTAACCAAATTATGTGATATTTATGAGCTGAAGAAACAGAGAAATGTGGAGCATGAATTTGGATAAAATGCTCCCCTTCAACAAGAACAGTCACTTCAAAATCAAATTACAATAAAACAACACAAGAATTGTTGCAGGAAGCGGGTCAGCTTACCTCAAATTCAATGATAGTAGTGAAATAAACTGTTAAAAACAAGGCAATATTTACCACTGTTGCATAAGTCTCATAAGAACAGTATACACCATGCTTGGACACCAAGTAGAAGCTGGAGCAAATCACAGCTCCTTAGAGAACATTCCTGACAACCTGCTGCCTTCTGTACTGACAAGTCTGCAGTGAAATATCACAAAATTGCAAAGGTCTGCTGTGACAGTAATAAGAATCCCAGAAGTGAAATTCCAGAAGTTTCCTTTGCACCATTTCACAGGAGGACAAAACATTAAAAAAAAATTAAAAAATAATAATAAAAACCCCAGATAAACAGATGCCTATGATATTAAAATATTTTCCAAGCATTTACCAATAAAAAAACTTTCTCTGAACACTACTAACGTAGAGAAAACCCAGGGAAAAGGTTAGTCTCTAGACTACCAGAAATTAGTGGGTTAAAAGAGTTGTGTATGACAAATAGGTTAGTTCTAAAAGAATTACATTCTGATTCTAAAGATTACATCTGCTGTCATGCAGTATAACACATATGGGCACAATTCCTATGCTCTTAGAGAAGCATAGAACACCAAAATGGATAGGTTGTTGCAAAGCACAGGAACAAACCTGAATACCCCTTGGTCATGATCTATCATGTAAGGCTGGCTCCAGATCCCAAAACAATTACAGCCAACACAGGCACACTCATGAAATAATACAATGCCTACAGCTGTAAAAAGTAAAATTCCATGTATGTAACATAAAACAAGCAAGCACACAACCATCTGAATGCAGTTACTCAGCAGGAACATGGGTAATAACTACTCCAAACAACCTGTATTTACAGTAGGGATATGTTGCACCTCTTGGCAGAAACTCTGTTCCTTTATAAAGAAAAATGAGAAATCCCTCTGATACAGCTTTGCTCTCAGTCTCTGTGTAGATATGCTGTGCTGAGACTGCTGGCATCACCATAGATCTTTGAAACACTTATGACTCAACCCACTTTAACTTGCACCATGTTGAGTGGAATTCAATTATGTTAAGTTATATAAACAAAGAGAACACAATACGTACTAAAAGAAAAGAATGCACAATTTGGCTTATGTACCCTGATTCTTGGGGAATATAAATGGCAATAGGATTTTTTGAGTACAAAATGTATTTTTCTTCATATCTATGAAATAAAATTTCAACACTAAAAACACTCCCCTCCCAAGTAAAAAAAAAATCAAGAAACATTTGGAAAACATACTAAATTAAATATAAATAATTCCAAGTGCAGGTGAGAGAAGCAGATGCCATTTTGATTAAGTTGTAAAGGCTTACATAAAAAGCAGAAGGCCTTTAAAAATTATAAACAATCTGTTCAGGACTCAATGACCTATAAAATCAAAGCAAATTAAATATTTAATCAGTAGAGTTTTTTAAAAATCCTATTCAGTATGAATTTCCTCAGACCGTTCAACAAACATTAAGGAGTTCTTCAAATTTATGGGCAGTAAAACAGTAAATAAAAGACCATTTTTCCACTAATGGGATACTTTGTAACTGATGCTTGAAGATGTTAATTGATGTGTAATAGTAAGATATTTACACAAATAAAGAGCACTCCTTGTATGGAGTGTTATTCAAAATACTCTTTTAAAACAAACAGCTTTAAAACATAGTGGATTTTTCAATGAGCATTGTACTAGTGATCATAGTACTACAAGTGAAATACCTGCAAATCTCTACTGTAGTTTCTCTTCACTAATATGTGATATATCTGTCAAACATGGTGATCACAACTAAGGATTATTCCTCACACCAAGCTTTACAATTGTTCAACAGTTAAGTCCTAGTTTCTTCTGGAGGTAGCTTATTAATGAATTTGTGCTCTCCTGTGTCTCTGTGTCTCTAGAAGACTGGAAATTTAGTACAAGCAGGCTACCTCTGTTTTTACATGAAGTTCTCTTTATTTCATTTTTTCTCCCCTGATATAAACACATTTTATACCTGCGATTCACATGTATAAGATATTAACCTATCTCTGCATAACCTTTTAGTGAAACTCCTCCAAGAAGATGAATATACTATAATGAGTAAGGATAAAGCTTAGGTGATACTTATGACACCAAAATAAGCCTGATTTGATTATTAATGTGAAGTGCAGTGAGAATGCTTCCAGTCACAAAGTGCAAGCCCCTCCTGGACACATGGAATCTTCTCACGTTCTTTGCTCAAGTCTAGTATCCATATTGGTCATAGTGATTGTGGTGATCAGATAACATAGAAATGTAATCACTAATATTCCTCCATTGTTACTCTGTCAAAAAAAAATCCTATCAAAGAAACTTTCTATGAGCAGTTTTGCCAGAAAACTTTCACAAACATCTAGCCAGACACATCCTGCAAGATCCTAGCTGCCATATCAGCAAATTCAGCCACAGAATTCTTACAAATATCCTGTCTGCTACCAGCACAGATACACAGTTTGTCAGCACGAAAACATCCTGCTATTGTAACAACTTGGCTAACATTAAAAGAACCAAGAGAGAAGAATAGAGTAAAAACTGTTTTCACACACATACACACACACACTAACGTGGCAGAGAAGTAGTTTTGCTGGTATACTTTTTCTTTGCTTCTAAAAAGAAATCTTAGCATTTTTCTAACTGTTCTTATTTCTTCTCTCTTTCTCTCTACATCTCTTACCAATTAGTTGATTAACAAATAATAAATCAGTTTTTAGAAATAACAGATAACTTGTTTGAGTTTTAATTTTGTTGGGGAAAATATTTTGAGCCTGAGGTCTTTCTGCATTATTTAAGCAGATTGTAACAGTGATATAGATGTAGTTTCACACTGTAGGCATTTTCTGATGAGATGTTCATAACTAGGAAGTATATTAGCATGTGTGTTGTTTAATTCCCTCATTTTTGAGTTACTGTACTATGTGGTTTATATCTCCTCTATTTGTGGCTAGTCCAGGATTCAATGTAGTTATGTTATAATAAAAAAGCAAGACTAAAAAATACCACAAATTAATTTTCCATTAGGAAAATGGGAAAAACATAACAGAAGGTGTCATGAGATATTTCATTTACATCATTCAGATAATTATTTCTGAAATTACTATCTTACAGTGGCAAATTCTCAACAAAAGCAAGAATAGAATTGGAATCTCATCTAAGAATACCTTAATATCAAGAGCTTTTCAGATACAATTGCCCATCCTTTTTTACTACCGAGATTAAATACAGCTAAGCTGTCAAGAATGATTTATTGGAATCATGTCCTGCATCCTGTTCTCAGTGTCCCTTCCAAACAGGTGTCCCTCAAATATTCATTCAGCATGTTCTACTGTGTTCCAGTAAGTCCTTCTGATCATGAGAGCTGCTGACTACATGGGACCAGGAAACTGAGTAGATTCTGTAAACACTTGTAAACCACTAGAGAATATTAAATCTGGCTTTCCTATTTTGTCAATACTCCTGACCTGTGTTTGGTATCTTTCCAGGATTTAGACTGTACCTTGTTTTCCATTGTAATGCTAAATGCGACAAATATGATATTTGCAGTGTGAAACAGACAAAAATACATCCTGAAATAGATTGCCAAGACAGAAAAATTGAAATAATTCAGTCACTACAACAAAGTGTACTATTGTAAACATGATAGGCTGGATGGTTGTTAATACCTCTAAGTATTCAAAGGGAGAGAGACAAGATACAAGAACTACTGATGTTTTCTTATGTGCTTTCTTAAAGAGAATTTTCCCGTGAGTTTCTACTAACTCTTTCCAATTCTCTTATTCCCTAAACCAAATTTTTAACCATATAAACCACAATATAATTCAGAATAAAATTATATTATAAAGGACAGGGGCTATACAAGAGTGCATGCTTTTGCTACTTTTCAGCAGGGCAATTCTCTCTACACAGTTTCTGACCCCAGGGATTGCTAGCTTAATGTAGCTTAATGAATTACAAAATGTGATTATAAGTCTATTTACAAGTTAATCTGTTCAGCCTATAGCTACATATGAAGATAAATTCAGACTACTTTGAAGAAACTTTTCGTTCCTAATGTTTAGAAAAATATTATTAAGAATTAATCAGATTTTAACAAAGAATATCAAGGTTTCAGCTAATGATTAACGTGGCCTCAATATCACATGTTGTTTGTTGGCTAAATTGTATCTGAAGGTTCTTGTTCACTCTTCCATATATGTCAAATAAGAAAACTGATTTATGGCCATGTAGACTAAATTACCATGAGGTAAAATAAGCCATAAGTACAGCCTTATTCTAAGTGAAATAATGAGGATTTTCATCAGTGAGAGATGAGTAAACTCAGCATGAAAACATAGACTTGTCAGAGCTCAGGCTCTTTAAATCTCTACATGAACTTGCCTTGCATTAGACTCCAGTAACTGTATGCAATATCCTTTTTTTTTTTTCTTTTTGCTTTGGATGTTGGTTTTCTCATGAGGACATGTTATATTACCCTGACGATTCCAGAAATCATTATGTTCTCTTTATCTGTTCTTTCAACTTCATTAATCTTCTGTGACCTTCTTCTTCCTGGTAGGGTTTTTTGTTTGATTGGTTTTTAGTTTGGGGTTTTGTTTTGTTTGGTTGGTTAGTTGGTTGGTTGGTTGTTTTTGTCTTGTTTTGGGGTTTTTTTTTGAGGTTTTACAAACATTAGCTTCTGAATTCAAATTTAGCTGAGATTTCTAGTAAATATCAATGATTAATTGCTGTTGCCACTTATAATAATTTATAGATTTCAAATTAGAAAAAATAAATTGCAAACTATATTATAATAAAACAATAAAATGTCTTGATTTGAAGGATGAGAGTGTTTTAAGAACAATGCGTGGGTGAATAATAAAAATAAATCTTAACTTACTCTTTTGATAGTATTTTGTTTGAAATTCAGCAATGATCATAAAGAAAATTAAAGCGCCATGTGAGGTGAAAGGTACACCACGAAAGACATGATAAAGATAGCACAGGACTAAAGAAATTCTGTAAAAATGTAATGCATCACCACTTTTTCTACATAACTTAGCAAAATTTTCTCGTTCCCTTAGGAGTTTCTGACTGAACAATCATAGAGAAGGAGCTGGAAATCAGTATTTCTTTCTATGCTTTAATGCCAAAATTAATTTTCTTCAAGCTACTGGTAAGAGTTAGAATGTGTATTAGATTTTCTTTACCTAAAACCTTTTTACTATGTCTGTTTTAAGTAGATGCTAATGTCTTCCTTTTCTATCCCTCTCATTCATATTGGTACTGATCTGCTCTACACAGCATTGTAAATCATTGCACTGTTCCACATCCTTCTTGGATGTAATTCATATCTACTCACTTAAAACCAAACTAATCAGAGTTAAGTGAAGACAACCTGTAGAAGACAGAGTAAAAATTAGGTTTCCACAGCCTGATTCTTCTATTCAAACTGTTTCACCCTGTTGTGACCTCTATTCCAGCAACAGGTCTGCTCAGCACAAAATGTAGGTAGTCAACTTCAATTTGTGAAGTTTGAGACATAGTATATGGCCCAGTCCATTCCATCACTATTTTATCCTGTGGTTTTGTAGAATAGGATAAAATAGTATTTGTATTGGGACATTATGTAGAAATTATGGCAGAAAAATTATCAGCCAGAGGATGAATTCCATGGCTGGGCAACAGAATTAGCTTATTCAGCCTTTTGTGTTTCTTTTCTCCTGGGCCACTTGGATGTGCTGACATTATTATGCCATAATTTTACAACTGAAATAATGTTTTTATCCTATGCTGTAAAGAAGCCTTCTGGGCACTCTCAGAAAAAACCAATAGCCCTATGAAGTTATAAGGCATTGTTATATAATTCTGTGAGAATTTTAACTCAATTACCTCTCTATATGTAAATAAAGCCTTCTGATTTATTAAAGCCTGGGTTGGTCTAAGTCAAGACACTTATAAGCCCCTTCAATACTGAGCTTTCCCTCTGGTTGAAACAGATTTCATATGTTATCATATGTGTCATAAACTTTAGTGCATGCTTGTAGAAAACAATAACCAAACCCTATCCCACTTCAGAAAAAAAAGGCCTGAAGTAAAGCAAGTTGCTATCGATGCCTCAGGGGTTTTTAATTTTTTCATTTTCATAGATTTTAGAAGTACTTGTAACTGCAGTAAAACACAGATTTAGTGTGTTAATATTTCTGGCAACTTAAGTTCAATGTTTATTGTAACTCCTATCCCATATCAATGTCTACAATTCCACTAGATATTTAGACATCTTTTCAAGGTAGAAGGCTAAAGAATATCAGAAGGTCTGCAGAGTGAGACATAAACATAAGTCAACAACCTTGGTGTCTAAAGAACACTGGAAAAGCTCCAAGGGCCCTACCTGTGCTAAGACAAAAATGATGAAAAGAGAGTCCCACTGTCCCCCAGACTCAAATCCTGATGGGGTGTGCCCAGGGACAGGACGGGGCTGGACCACGAGACGTGTGAACTGGGGATTGGGTGGACAATATTACAAAAACCATGGAAATCAGAGTTTGAGGGAGGCGCGTCATCATGTATTCCTGAAAGCCACAAGCCTAGACAATAAAGAATCTACCTTTTTTTCTGATCCCACACTAACTTGGCCCAGTCTGGTTTTTTGGGGTCGCTCAAGGCATCACTACCAGGAAAAGAAAGATTTTAGTGAACTACTAAGATGGAGAGCCAATCTGTCCTCTTTCAGTGATGGAGATGCTCATTATCTGCTTTGTCAAAGTTTGGCCTAAATTAGTATGCCAGACACTCATACCAGCAAACTCAGGACAGGGTAGCATATAACATGTACCCACAGGTGACTGGTTAATATAATTTCTCTCATTTTCAATCAAGACATTCTCAGTTTAATTTAGATACCTGTTCCTTTTTTGCCACTGGGACTTGTGTCAGGCTTATACAGTGGATGCAGCAAGCTTTATTAGCATAGATATTAAAGTCACTCATTACAAGTGACACAGTCAGAGCAGGCAATCCACCACTTGCTCTGTCTCACCAGGTAAAACTGTGTCGAACTTGATCTGAAACTGCTTTTCTCTATCTGAAGATACGGTAGCTACAAACCACCAGCATCATCACAGAGCAGTGATTTGAATGCATTATATATATTTGCGCTGGTACTTTTGCCTGTAGAAATATGAAATGTTAAACAATAGCTGCCTATGTATTTCTGACATTTGGTGTATTCTTCCTTAGCAAATAAAAGAGATATATCTTTCTTTTATTCATTGAAAATGTGATTTCCTCTTCTCAGAAAACCTGTTGTCATTTTGTACCATGGCAACAGCAAGATAACTTTTTCAAGATTAGGAACCTATTAATTTTATACTTCACCGTCATTAAATGCAAATAGTGAGAGGAAGTCATGGCCTTAAAAAGCTTGCAATTGGACTGAACAAAACAGTTAAATAGGTAGAAGAGGAATAGAGAATCAAAGGGAGTGAATTGATGTGCTTGAAGTTACAAAATAAAGCAAACTCAAAGCAATAAAAGTCATCTAGTTCCTTGTCACTAGGAATAGATGCCTTCCCTCAACGTGAAATAAAAATTGGTTTCTGCCTCCTACATTAATGTCAGTCTGATCAAACTAGCATTCTCCAGCTGTTTCGGTTACTTCTTTATGTGGCAAGAACAAATGATTTTCTGTAATATCTGACAAAAGGAGAGTTTGAGGACTCCCTTGGTTATATGAAATGAAGTGCCATGGCATGACTTACACTTGCATATTTACAGTACCTCCCAAAAGCTAGAGACAGTATTTGTGGAAAGTGCTGAAGAGTGCTTGGAATAAAAGGGTCTGAGTCTCAGGGTTAGCAATGACTAGCTGTAGGAGGTTGCCTATATTTCATGTTAATGGGAAAGCATTTGTAAGATTTTTTGTAAATAATCTACCTTCCTTACAAGACTCTATTTATAGTCTAAGAGTTTATGTTCCAGCAAGACTCTCCAAATTCAGCCCTTATCTTACAGTGTTACTGACAATGTCTTGATGATGAGCAAAGAGAAAGCATATTTTATATATTTGCATATATATATGTGAAGGTAAATAATGACGATCCCAGTCCTGGGGATGAAGACTGGAATACTTTATTGACTCTCAATCCCCAGTTTAAGGTCTCCAAGACAGCATATGTTAATAGGGAGGAAGGGTTATGGTAACATATGTTAACTAGGGGATTATAAAAGTTTTGGCTATGTTGCACAATTATTTAATATTTTCTATGCCAGGGATATTACATGGGGGGAAAGAAACAAAGGGTTTCAACATGAATTGATAACATTCATCTTAAAGTCTATCTTTATCTTAGAACTGGAGACAGCTAATCAGCATGGTTGAACATCAACAGGCCTTGTTGTCCTTAGTGATGGGATTTTGTCTCAGTTTCTGTTGACCAAAGTTTACTGTTTAAGCTTGTCAGTTTTTTTGTTGTTGGAAGCTAAATTTTCAGAACTCGACATATATATACATACACATATACACAAATGTGAAATCAAGAATTTATTGTTACTATAATTGCAGTCTTAAAATTCTAATAATTATTGGTCTAGATCTAATTGTTGCTGGAAATGAAAGAAAGAGTTGAAAAGGTAGAAAGCTTCCATTCAGGAAAAGTATTAATAATGGAAATAATACTAATACAGTTGAACTTGTTATGTACACACATTTTTGGTTTTGCCTCTTTCCTGTGATGGTCTGCACCCTTCCCCTGCTCTGATTCCTGAGGTAAGTGGTTTCATCCTGGCTGGGGAGGAAGGTCTGTACGTGTGGGTGATGCAATGAATTGCCAATATCCAAGGTCATTCACCATCTCTGAATTCATGTGATTACCCCTAAAACCAGCTTTCTTCCAGCTTGTGGTCAGCATGTCATGTTTATAAGTATGGGGGCTTCATTACTCTCTCTTATCATTCTATAGTTACACTCACTCCTGTATCCACAGCCTGTCTCCACTTTTCAAGGTCCTTATCATATCAGGCCTGTATTGCTCTATATTATTTCATTATGTTAAGGGCATGAGCATCTTATTATACAAGGAATAACTATATATATGTTTGTTATTTCTATCTATATAGAACTGTAATGGTACCATGAAACGATTATCAAAAAGCAAACAAATTAGTCATAATCACTTTGATAATTAGAGAACTTGCTCTCAGGGCTAAACCAAATAAAGTAAAGTTACAGGCTAGTTAAGAAAAGTACAGACAAATCCTAACAAACCTCAATAATCATTATTCATCACAAAGCTGTATTGAGAGTAACTGGCAAGCTTTTGATAGCAAAGATAGTGCCCATGCTGAACATGGATAGTTCTAGCCATTTCTGCAACAGATCCACAGTCTCAGTAAAAATTCACCATATTTAGAAGTTGTTAATCAAAAGAATTCTATCTTGAATTCTATTTACTTCATTCTATTCAACAATTGTAATAGTAGAATAGTGGGTTTAGTCTGTTAAGGAAATAGTGTAGCTTGCAATAGACTAAAAACGTGGTGTCTCCTCATAAGCTTTCAGTGATGACTTTATTCTTTTGCAAAGATATCATTTCAAACGGAACCCAGAGGAAGTATGGGGCCTCCACAATAGGTCTAGTGTTGGAATTGCATGTGGTGTTTCACCTAGAAAGCAAGCCGTATGCTGAACTGCCTATGTAAATTAGTGCTGTACCCTTAAGAACTAATTAATGAGATCAGAGATGGCTGCTGCCGACTTTCTTGGCAGATGTGCGTGGTCAGCCAATTATGAGAGGCTTTGTAATGTAAACAGCATTGTTAGCCAATAATCAGTGCCAAAGTGTCATCACCTGCGGAAGGTTACAGTCTTAAAGATGTATAAAAGTTTGTGTGCGTATGAATAAAGTGACCTTTGCTATTAACTCCCATGGAGTGGTCTCTCAGGTCCAAAAACCCGTCTCCCTCGGCTAAAGTCTAGAAGAATTAGTGTCTGCTGAAATTTGAAATCATGGACAAATTGTGTTGTTTAAATTTCTACAGGGAGCATTGCTGGAATAGTTTCACTGGAATCAGAAACTGATTTTTTGCTGTTTTGTTTTACATCCTGAGAGAGAGAGGTATTTCTTTTCTGACAATCTATGAATGTATCTGTGTAATGCAGTTTTGCCATTGTTAGCGACTGGCCATAAAGTACACAAAGTTCCTTGTGTCTTGGCCACTTTCCTTTCTGATATGAGCATCTGGGTTCAGGTAGAAAGTAGACACCTGATAAAAAACTTGCAGAGCTTTTCATTACCCAGGAGTAGACTGCCAACAGTGATGATCATGACTTTGTAGCTCTGAAGATAGTATTTATCATGGAAATTATCTACAGCGTTATCTATTAGATAAAACAATCATATATTTTAGTTCTCAAAGCACAGGGTTTGGTGAGATTATTCACAAGTTTATTTTATAGCTTGTAAAGATGAGAATTATAAAACCTATAATATACGTGCACACACTGAGAAATATATGTATATTGAGAGGCAGAGGGAGAAGGATGTGTTATGTGTTTATATACCTATAAGTTATGTGTTTACATAATTACAAATAACTTGATTTTTAATTATGTTATTGTGCATTTTCTCTGGAAATGTGAATTTTTAAAAATTTGTTTTAATGCACAGATGACCCAATTTGGGGCCCTAACAGAAAACCCCTCAAAATATGAGAAGCAGGTAATTCAGTGACCTAAAGTTTAGCTTGGTTATAAATTAAATTCATTTATATGCTTCTAAATTTGGCAGTATATTTGAATGTCCCTCAGATGATACTGACACTTGATAACTCCCTATTCAAGGAATAAAGTATCTTTTTTTAGGATATGCTTGGTGATGAGACAATTAGCTTTTTAAACAATTGGGGATTCTTCATTGAGTCATGAGATGGAAAGAGGAAAACATAATCTAAAAAAAGAAAACCAAACTCCCTGATGGCAGAGATACCAAGATGCAGAGTCCATAACTGGGTTGAGAAGATCAGAGAAGGGCATCCTCTGCTTTGCTCCCTAGTGCTCCTGTGAAGCTTTGCATTGCTTCTGATGCAACCATCCATGTTGGAATTTCATGAAGATTCACCTTAGCCACCATGGAACAAACACAAGACCAGCCCCCCATTCCCTAAACTTACCATGTTCTCCACCAAAGGAAATATCCATCACCTGCCCAAATTTTCTTGCTGTCTGAAACTAGCTTTGTAGTGCCTGTCAGTTAACTTAGGTAATGCCACAGGAATTTCAACCATTTGTCCTAGTTCAACAGCTGGGACCAGTTTATCACTCTGTGGGTGTGACCAAAGCTGTGTATTCTACACCCTCTGATCCTTTCTCATGAACTGTTAACAGTGGACCATCTGCAGAAGCTGGCCAGGGTACACCTGACCCCTCAAGGTGTAAGCATGGTGTTCAACAAGCCTGTGAGATAGAAGCTGTAATAACTCCCCTCTGGGGAGTTGTTAGCACCTTCACACCCAGCCTGAGGGGAGTGTGTCTGCTAATGGGTCATCAACGATTCCAAAAATACCTCAAGACTCTCAGAGTTAAGTCAACCAATGTGGAACTCTCTGCCCTAGGGGAGGTACTGGGCATTCCCGCCTGAACCAGAGGGTATATCAACTTGTGGTTTGGAGACCTCTGGAACCATTTGTCAGACCCAGAGGAGGACCAGAACCTCAACAGAACTGTGACCGTCATCTGCACCAATAGGTTTTTTCTCTTCCTTTTACTTAGGGCGGTCCCGTGGTGTAATGGTGAGCACTCTGGACTCTGGATCACAAGGTTGTGAGTTCGAGTCTCAGTGGAGACTGTACCAGGCAGTTATAAATGCCTCTTTGCCATCCAATCCCATCAGATCTCAGATGCTCAGCAAGGTCAGTCCCGGTTAGTACTGGGTGCTGTAGACAGTCCTGAGAACTTCACTGTCACTGTCCAAGCTCACTCGGCCATGGCAGATGGACCTCAGGACTGAAACGGTGGGGCCAGTTCTGTGCACACTGAGCCTCACCTAAAAAATCCACTGCGCAGGCTGGAAGGGCACACCCCCACCTGGGGAGAGCCCTTCCCAAATCTTCGTTCGCGAAGTTTGGCCATACATACATACATACTTTGGACTCAGAGGAACCATGTGGGTCTCAGCACAGGGGCTAATAAACACCATCCTGTTTGTGCCCCAGAGTCCTATCTTATACTTCTGA
The DNA here is from genome assembly GCA_021164005.1 of Willisornis vidua nigrigula. Lineage (NCBI taxonomy): Eukaryota > Metazoa > Chordata > Aves > Passeriformes > Thamnophilidae > Willisornis > Willisornis vidua. Next base: position 19,762,981 of record JAJPCS010000060.1, on the reverse strand, counting down.
GTTTTCTGGATTAAAACAAATTTCTCTTTGTATCATTGCATTTGTTGTAATATTTTCATTAAATTGTACTCTGATTTAAAATCTCTTTTGTGTTGGGTTCATTTCTCCTGCCAATTTACCTTTAAACCAGCACACCATTTTAAATATCAGAGCATTTGGACTATGATATGGAGATAGCTGAGCAGTCACATTAGTCCTGTTCACTTTTTTAGTGTGTTAATCTGCATATATGGTTAAAAGAGTAAAGGAGCAATATTTTCCTACCTAATTAAGTATATAAACAAAGCATCCTTAAAAATGATATAAGTATCTTTAATATTCCTTTATCCCAGTAAATTTTACTTAACAGTTCGCATGATTTAAAATGGAAACTTTGCTATCTCCAAGAAAAAAAAAACACACCAAGCTTAGTTTGGTACCTTCTAGAAATAGCTGCATTTTCTTTTATTCTAAGGACAAACTGCTTATCTGTCCACGTCAGATGAATTGTTTCCAAGTTCTTTCTCAGGTGTGAATCTAGAAATGCAAGGTGATAGGTCTGGTCACAGTTAGCAACTTGCTTTCTCCCTCTGCCCTTCAGTTCCCTCAGAAATCAATGTGTTGGCAGATGATTCCTTAGGTCAGGCAGCAAATTCTGCCCTTGTTCCTGCTGGATATTAAATCCTCTTGTCAGTTAGAGTAATTGGATGTGCCCTTCTCCCTTTTTTCTTCATGATGGAAAGAATCCAGCTTGCCAAATTCTCTCATGTTTCATCTGACTTTCTAATTTTTGATTTCAGATGTACAAGAAAAACACAGAGCTTGGTTCTGTAAGACTAAACAAATCCTCTTTATCTCTGCACTCTTAGAAATGCCAAGTTCCAGAGAAGTGTACATATGTGAATGTGTGTTTGTTTTCCCTAAGCAATTTGTAGGTATGGCTAGATCACTGCATATTTAGAAGCACATGTTACCAGATACAGACTTGGTTCTTCCTCCCTAGAACTTTGTGCAGCAAAGTATATGCACAGTGATTCCACTGGTCATAATTTGCTCTCCATTCAGCTGCATTGATTCCCACAAGCTCTTTTTTCAGGCTCTTCACAGCTAGGACTTCTGTTTTAACAGTGATCCCTTTGATTCTGGTTTAGTAGCTTAATATGTGCAGTAAATCTATATTATTAGAGACTTCTGGAAGGTCTGCTAAACATACATTTTTGATATTTTGGGACTTTATTTTCAAATCCAGTAATCAAAGATTGGAAGTTGTTCCAAACAGTGTAACAGAACATTTTAGTGCCTGAACATACAGGTATATTGCCTTTAAATGTTGTCCACAGACTATTTTAAAAATTAATTAATGAAAGAGTTATTGATTGATAATTCTTCTATAAATTATAGAGATGACTGAAGAGTTCCAAAAATTTAGTGAGCATGCAGTCTGATGAAAACCAGAATGATATGGATGCTAAACAATGAGTAATTTGGAAAAAAAATTGGTTCTAGTCAACAATGCCTTTGAAATATCTGAGAGAATTAGTGTCTGCCTCCCACTGGATTCCGATTTAGAGACTGTGGGTTGCTGATTCATAATTCTGCTATGCAGCATTTGGGCAAAGAAATTGGCTAAAGCTCAACAGCTAAGATGGGAAATTTTCAATTTTTGCTGATGCTGGTGCTACATTCTAAATACCATTTCACTAATAAAGATTATACTTCAAGTTATGGGTGATAGGAGAGAAATAAAAAGGAAAAAAAAAAAGAGGTTCTTCTTTTGTAGGAACAGCCAGGTCATCAAGGTATATTTCAAATTCTGCAGATAAGAGTATCTGTTTCTCCAGTCAACATTATACTCAAATCATTTAAGTGTACAGAACTATTTTTTCAGATGCTTTTTATGAGAAATCTATGTTTTCAGTAATATGTTACACAATATATCTGTAGATTTCATGGATAAATTAAAAAAAAATTGCAGAAATTGTGCCTGCCCTGAATATTTGCAGTGTACCAGTGAGGAAGATACCTCTGAAAAAGACAAAAGTCACACATAGTCATACGCACATTAGGGTTTAGAAGTCTGAGTGACTCTTGACTACAGTTTTAGTATTGCAGCCTCCTGGCCTACGCCTTACAGCACTATCCTTTGGTGTATATGTAGTTACTGGTGTGGCTGGTGCATCCATCCCTGTCCACTAAACTCATAATCTCAGCTCAATGCAGAGATGAAGGAATCTAAAATAAGTTAAAGATCAGATGCTTCAAAGGTACTTTTTCCTACTCTGTCAATAATCCATTCATGGCCTGATCCAGGTTGGTATATAATAAATTATTAATGTTACTTTTTGAGAAGCAGAGAATTAGATTTTAAAGGGTTTGGGTTGTAATTTTTTGTTTGGTTTTGGGTTAGCTTCTTTTGGGGTTGTTTTTTTGTGTGTTTTATTTTTATTTTGTTTGGGATTTTTTTTCCTAGCTATCCTACTTACTATAGTATTTGTGTATTTTGTCTTTTTGTGTGTGTGTGTGAGGTTTCAAATATTCTGAACCTGTCTGGCACTCTTAAATCTCTCAGGAGACACACAGGCTTCAGAAACCTTCCACAGGAGCTATAACTTCCCACTTCCATACAGGGAACATTTGAAATGCCAAGCTAGGTGCTGGGACACTTATTTTGACATCAATTCAAATCCACATAGGGTTTTCTCAGGTTTTAAGGTGTATACTACAAAAATCCCCACCTACATAAAAACAAAAAAACAACTTAGTTATGTCTATACGATGCACTTACCCTCAGACCACAGCCTTGTAACACTGCAGCTGGCCAGAAGTGCTACACATGAACAAAGTCTGAGCTTGAGCATCCCTGAGCCAGGGAGAAGCACCCACGGGGTCTCCTTGCAGCCCTTCCACCCAGCTCCATCTCAGCTGTCAGGGCCAGGCCCCATGGCAATCTCTTGGAGAGCTTGGTACCTGCTGCCAGCACCTGGTCAGGAGTAACCACTTAGAAATAAGTTGATGTTTTTGCTTGCTTGTTTGTTGTCCCCTTGTGTTGTGTGTTTTCTAACCCCTAGTGTGCTGTGATTTAAACCTTGCAGATGGGCTACGTAGTTCTCCAAATAAGCATTCATCTAAAGTCTCCTTAGTGACCTGGGCCGACAAACTGCTGAAAATGGCAGCATGATGAACACTGTTGGAGTGCTACAGCATAATGTGCAAGCAATATGATACAGCCCATGCTATCTCCTCCAGTTGAAAAATTTACAGTGGAAGTTTGAACATCTGTAGTACTTCGTTTAGTCACTAGTACTGAAGTCTTCCACAAATCTTATTGACTGCAAGAAATATTGGGAAATATTTGCATTTTTAGCTCATAGACAAAAGCAAGGAGCAGTGGAATAGAAATTATGCTATGACATATGCTATAATATATTGAAAAGCCACTGACCTACAGAAATACAAATATGATCAGTACAGAATAATGAATAATATTATAAGTACACAAGGAATTATGCCTTGTCATTACCCATTTAAAACTGACTTTAGATTGTGTAGTAATAAGCTCCTTGCTTGGAACATAGAAGGAAAGACAGAGATAAAGGAATGAAGATGCCAAGACAAAATGTCCAGTCCTAGTATACTTACTTGTGTAATAAGCTATACAAACTCATTAGAACTAATTTTTTTTTTTTTGAAAAAAAAATGGCTTGTCTTGGAATGTAATCAAAATTTGACAAGTTCTTGAATAGGGGAAATAACAGAGTATTCTGCTTTAAAAAATATAAAAAAAAAAAAGTTTCAATTCATCTATTTTTTCTTTTGTAACGTAGAGCTCAGAGGGCCAGAAAGCCTTTACTGTTTTCCAGATTTTTGACTGAGTGCTTGAAAAGCCTGAAAACAGTTATGTCCTGCCTCTGATCTCTGATCTCAGACCCTAAGTTCTGATGGTAATTATATGTATAAAAACATCTTTAAACATAAATTGTCAGTAAATATTTTGTAGCCTTGGATCTACAAGATCATATACTGACTACATTCAGGCTATCTATCTCTTGTCTCTTGACACAAGTGGTGACCCAAGATAATATGGGAGGTTTAATTTTTAAAATTGCTACTGTATGAAATAATACGAGCAGCACTGTAGAGTAGAGTAGATCTGTGTTTTTACAGCATTAATCTGAATGTCCACATTGCATGCCTTGGGGCATTCGATAGAATATGCTTGAATCTGTAAAATATATTATGGAGTACTGATGGAGTGACACACATATTGGAGACCAATATAAATGTTAAAACTTGTCCATACCAACTATTATATTGATCCTTGATCCATACATCTCCCAAAACAACTATGGACATTTCCTTCAAAAGTTTTAACTGGTATGGGTTGAAACAGAGAGTGCAGTCGAGGACTAAACTCCTTGGCCCTGTTAGTAGGATCATGATTGAACTGGGTATTTGGGGAAGGAGGGGGCTTGTACTGCAAAAATAGGCTCTTGTTGCTGTGTCGTGGGACTGTTGGAAGCTTCATTAAACTGAAATCTTTCCCTGGAATGTTTTGCCCTCCATAAGTCCAGCTTTCCAGAATTGGAAAACCTTTGTGACCACTGTTAAAAAAGCTCATTATTTGGTAGAAAGAAGAGTTTGCTGCTATACAGAGCAAAATAATTTCTCCAAGAAAACCAGAGTGCATGATGGGCAAATAAATGGAGTTACTTCTACAGCTTTCTCATTGAAAACCACAGATGGCCCATAGTGTGTAGGTTTGAGGGTAAGTTCTTAGTTGGAGGCTGTTAGTCAATCAAATTTTCTACTGTCATAAATTCCCAGAAATCACTTCACTAGGAATACTTTCCGTATTACAGAGAAAAAATCCTGTCTTTACTCTAGAACTAAAGGACTTCAGGAAAGATATTGAGGTACGGGACCAGTCCAGAGAAGAGCAATGAGCCTGGTGAAGGGACTTGAGCACAAGTCCTGTGAGGAAAGGCTGAGGGACCTGAGGTTGTTTAGCGTGGAGAAGAGGAGGCTCAGGGGAGACCTTATCACTCTCTACAACTACCTGAAAGGGTGTTGTAGCCAGATGGTGATTGGTCTCTTCTGTCAGGCAGTCAACAGTAGGACAAGAGGGCATGGGCTTAAGCTCTGCCAGGGGAGGTTTAGGTTGGATATCAAGAAAAACTTCTTTACAGAGAGTGGTCAGGCATTGGAATGGCCTGCCCAGGGAGGTGGTGGATTCTCCAACCCTGGAGGTTTTTAAGGTGAGACTGGATGTGGCACTTAGTGCCATGTTTCTTCAAGGCTAGCACTCTAGCTTAACAAATAGGAAAGTTAGAAGGCAGCGCAAGTCATTGATGTCATTTTGCACTTGCAGAGAATAAACTCAATACTGACCATCATGGCCTGGAAACAAGCAGAAGCTTCATTTAGGGAAAGAAAAAAAGACGTAAGCCTTGCAACAGTCATGCATCTGAGGTCACTGAAGAAGTCTTTTTTGGGGGAAAAACCCAAACAAACAAACCCTAAATTCAAGAATCTTAGCAAAAGAAAACAAAACACACAAACCCTGCACAAAACCAAAGAAAAAGTATTCAAACAAGCACTGAAGGCCTTCCAGACACATGAATATAATGGATAAAAATTAAATGAAAACAAAGATAGTACCAGAGGCACTTTTGAGTAAGTTGCTTTGTTTTATTTCCCATTTGGGAGAAAGTTAATTTAAGAAGTCTTAATCCTTTATATTGCAGGAAGCATCGCAAAAGGATGCAGTTGGTTATAAAGACAGAGCATTGTTTCATCCTAGAGACCCTCATGCTGTCTACTCTTGCTTACATTCAGTTAACAGAATTAGATGAAAAAGAGGTTATTCTCATTAATCTGTCAGCACATTTTTAACTGGACTGGGTTTTGCTGCCTATCTTGGAATGTAGGACTGGTCCATAGTGAGCAAATATGTAATAAAAGTTGAATCCAGAGAACTTTACTTCCATATTACAAGCCAACAACTACTTAAAATAACCTTATGACCTCATGTTCCTCAGATGTTTTGTTGTTTTGTTTGGTCTTTTTCCCCATGCTTTTAAGGTGCAGTAAGAGTGACTGTGGATATGTTTGCAGTTTCTCCTGTCAGTCTATCAGATTTACCTGAGATACACATGGAGTGATGGAAAGGAAGAGAGAAAGAAAGGAAGCTTTTATGGATAACAGAGCCAATCTCTTTCTCTTCAGGAGTCCAGACTATCAACTGAGTACAAGCCTAGAAGTTAAAAAAACCCCCACCATAATACCCGCATAATTCTATTTCATGTCAACCGTGTCTGATGGATTTAAAAGGACAGACCTTCAACAAATAATGGCAAAGTGTAGATTAAGTCTGACCAAATTCCAATTAATAATAACCACATCAATAGCAATAATGATGGCTAATAAGCTAACAACAATAATAATAGTAACACATCTCTACATTGTAGTTGTAATCATTACTATAGGACTCACAAACCTGCCAGCTCTTCTGTCTTCCTGATTACTTCTTTAGTCTTTTTCACATGCAGAGCAAAAATATGGAACAAAGGATACAAAGGTGATGCAAACAAGAGGTCAGTGTTCATTCTAGGGTAAGATCTAATTGTGTACATGAGCAGAAAAAATAGTATGATCTCTTCTAGTGTTTTGGAAATATGTGAGATTCCATAATTTCTCTAATTTTATTCCTTCTAATCTAAATGGATGACCTGACTCATTTCTTCTTATGACAATGATCAAAGTATAATTTAAAGAATATCCTGAATTTCTTATACTATTTATTCTTTTTTTTGCTTGGGATAGAGCGAAATACAGATAACAAAAAAACTTAGTTCCAAACTGTAAAATATTCTATACAACAACAAAGTATCATTTCCCTTCCTCTCCTGTATTTCAGCCTAATGCTTTAAACACTGATTACATTGAAATACACAAAACAATCTGCTCAGCCGAGAAAGCAATGCACACCTTTTTATTTTTTACGAGATTGTAGATGATCCTAGCTTAAACTTTTTATCATTAAAAGAAAGCAATTTTATTTTAGTAGATTTTAATCAAAGTAACAAATTTCATTTTTCCTTTCATTGCCTTACAGAGATATCAGTTTGAGATATGAATCATCATTGCAGGTCAATGTATGGCACATATGGTAAACAAAAGTATCCCTATATATGCCATAAAAAATTCAGAGCTTTATTTATTTGTTGTGCTTTGTGCTTTGTTAATTTCCTTACAGAGGAAGTTTCTTTGAAAGTGGGTAATACCTATTTACATGGAGATATGTATATATATATATACACACACACGCGCGCGCACACACACACTCACACTTATGTATCGCTACACATGAGTATGTATAAAAACATATATATTATCATATATGACAATAGAAGTACATGAAATGGATACATAGAGCTTGCTTTCATGGCTTTTTAAAAAGGAATTTTCTAATTACTAGGAATAAATAGATTTGAAATTAAAAATATTGGTCATTTGGGTTTTTTTTAATTTGTCTGTAATTTAGAGATAGGAAGTTATTGCGGTTTGGAAAAATACTTCTAGATTAACAGTTTTCATTCTTTTAATATTTTAAATCATTGTTTCATACTCTTATTTTTGACACTCATTTTCAGAAATTTTGTCTTCCTTTAACTTTCAGATTTTCTACACCAATGTTATACAAAATTTTCATATTTGTTCTCACAAGAATGCATAAAACCAGTACATTTAATGTTATTAATGCTTTAGTTATGGTCTTGATCTTTTTAAGACCTGTTACCATAAATCCATGCCCATTGATCAGGGTCTTCAGGAACAAATGTGTCTCAAAACTACAATTTCCTTTACATATTATTTATTAAAATAGTGCACTCATAGGGGTATTTTTTATTACTATTATGTTAATTGGCCAGAAACAAAAATGGAGAAGTGATAGCTAAATAACAGCAAAACTTAGCTGTGTGTATTTTTTATCAGATCTTTTCGAGTTTAGTTATCTTCACTGAACATTTTACTTTCGTGCTTAATTTTACATTATGTATTTGAAATATAGTGGTAGGAGGAAAAGTTAAGCAACACTTTCTAGTTAATCAAAAAGTAATTCCATGTGGCAATACAGATTATTTTATATATACGGATATAATTGTTTTTCTGTTTTAATGCATAATTACGTTAAATTTAAACAGATGAAAAAATTATCTTTTAATATTTGCAGAAGATAGTTCTTATTCTACTGTATTTTCAAGCTGTAGCTGCAAAAGCTTTCGCTCCAAATTTTTAATTCAATTATCAATCTGAAGTCCTTGTTAACGAGTAATAATTTAACATTAAATGGCACGGCTACAGTCTTTTAGGTGATCTATATTCATAGTTCTAAATTGAGCTTGCTCCTTTGACTTCAGTGAAACTATGCCAAATTGTACCAAGGTAGAATAAAAGAGAACCTGCATTTTTATTTTGTGATTAGTTAGCAAAAAAAGTTTTCTTAATCATAACTTTTCCTTCATTTCTGTGGTGTGATAAAGCAGACATATAATACTTTCTAGCTCTGCTGCAGAAGCACAAAACCTAGTGCCACATAGATAATCTCTTGGGCATCTCTCTGTGTCAGCTGTCATCCTTGTTCATGCAGACACACTAGTAAGAACAGTAGATTTTTTTTTCCTCAGTGTCTCTCATGAGGCAATAGTACTATTTGATCTTTGGTAATTGAATTAGTCCCACTTACATGTTTTTATAAATAACACTTCAACCTCAGAAAATATCACTTGATTCCTGAGATATCTGATGTATCTGTGAGTATATTTTATTCCAGCTCTTACAAATACACTGGTCAGATGATTTGACATGGTAAAGGATAAAATTATCTTCATGACTTCATTCAGAATATTTATTTTGTTTCTTTCACATTCACAAACCTTAGGTTCTTTTATGCTCAAAATGTCTGAAACAACATTACACAAAAATACAACAGTGAAACTGTTGCACACCACTGTTGTGGTGTTTTGAGTTTTTGTGTAGAATGTTTTGGTGGGTTTTTTTCTTTTTTTTGGGGGTAAGAAAAGATCCATCCCCATGTCTTGTGTCAAACAACTTCTTCCTTTTTCCAAGGTTAAGAAAGAATGAAAGTAGCACACTGGTCCATCTGCATACAGTATAACTTATCAAAGTTAATAAAAAGCCTCATGCAGTTTCCCGACATTCTGCAATCATTTTCAAGTCCATTTGCATTTCCCATCAGAGATGCACCCAAATGTGTGGGATTGGCAACCGTTTTTCAGAAATCTTTAAAAGCAAGATAGCCGTGTTCCATTTATAAAATGAACTTTGAAAGGCTGGCCCTGGATTATGCTTTGCATAATCAGCCTAATGGATTAAGAAGCTCATTTACAATATAAAGAACCTAAAACAGGTTTGATAAAACCTTGATTACAGCTACAATCTGTGAAAGAGATGACATCTGTTTCTGCCTGAGACTAAACCTATGATTTGGACCCAGTGAGTAAAGGAAGATGCTGTTAGTTCTAAAACAAGTTATTATAAAATGTGAGCTTGCTTTCAGGTTCTGAAATGTATTAGCTCACAGATTGGAAGTTCTAGAGAAAAAAGTAAAAGAGAAGCATTGGTCTCTTTCCTTTGTTTATCACTTATCCCTCTAAAGCATTGATTTTCTACTGCTTCACATTTGGTTGTGTAGGAAAGTGAAAGTGCAATGTAGACACAGAATTCACTTATATGAAATAACAAACTACTCTGTAACACTCAAATAATACACAGGAGAACTTGAAAACCTTTAATTACTTCTTATTATTTAAAGCCTAGTGAAATAAAGATACCATGACAGACAAGGAGATATGAAATCCTTAATTTTCATTAAAAGTGTTCTTATAGAACAAAACAAAACAAATAAACAAACAAAAATGAAACATTGGTTTCTATTGGCATAATTTGCTAACCTCAAATATTATCTTGATTTTGGGGCTTTTATTAATACAGAGTCTCAAAGGGTAATTGTTTCAAAACATCTGGCATTCACTTTATTTTTCATGTTTAAAAAACAATTTGCTGCAAATTGCCATACATATCCACAGTGCTGGATCTGAGTTTTCTCTGGAGGTTTCCAGTATCAAGCTCCAATGAATAACAATCTCAGTTTTACAGGTAAATTTTGAAATGAAATTATCATTATGAAAATTCTACTATTCATATATCAATGTTAATCTGTATTTTAAAATGATGTTACCAATTTTTAACCTCTGTTCCATGCTTAGCTCAATATATATTCCTAAAAAACTCTGGAAGAACAGAAAAAGGGATGAAATATTTTCATTTAATTTGTTGAGAAATTAGCAAGTGTGACTTTTTGTTGTTTTGAAAAGTCCCAGTTACTCAGAATGTTTGGTTTGGGTTTGCTTGGTTGTTTGCTTTGTATTTTTTCCCCTTAAAACTGAAAGCTTTATTTCCTACTAATTATCAAGAACAATTATTAAGATTTATTCTTTGAAAAGTAATGGTGGCCTCACCCCTCCACAGGATGTTTTATAGTCAAAAGTTTGAAACCCGACATTTAAATGTTATAGTGCTATAGGTGATTTTTTTTTAGCTATAAGTTCCTTCTCAGAGGTTTCCATTTAAAGTAAATGCAAAGGACTTTTCAGTTGGTTATTTTTCAAACAAATAAAATACATATAAGTCTGATGAAAAAAACCTTACTGTTTGTATTCTTCAGCAATAAAGGTTTTATTTAAATTTTAACCCTTATACTGAAATACTATCCACCACCATATTACAGCTTGTAAGTTCACAAGACTTTAGGCCAGACTGTCAAAAGAAATGGCGCATGCACTTCATTTATCTGAATCCACCTTTTCCTGCACACATTATTGCCCAAAGAGCTCTTGTACTCATGATATGCTAGTTATATAAAACCTCTAAATCTTGAAAGTCAAATGTTTCTTTAAAAAAATTGAAAAACCGTATACAGAAAAGGCTCAGAGAGAGCAGGGTACACCATCTCAGTAATGGAGAATTCCCGAAAAGGCACGGATTTGTGGCCTACAGTTGCTACCCTGAAACCCTATAAGACCCTACAAGATGCTAGAGATGCAAAAATGAGATTGTCTGTAGTCCTTTTGTGAATATGTATATTTCATCAGCTAGAGATATTCTCTGCATCTTTCAAACTAAGAGCTGATGCTGCTTGTTGGTCTTAGACTTTCTATCCTCTATAAAGAGAAGCTACAATGGTATTGGCTGTCAGTGTCTGGTAGATAAGAAAAAAGGTTAGTATTCGGTTCTGCCGGTCAGTTCTGCTGTCCAACAGGGCAGTTGGCAAAAAAGCAAGGCTTAGTCTCTCAGTTGCATCCATCGAGACAGTAGATGTGCAGCTGTGTAAGAGAAGGGAAGTCTAACCCATGTTTACATTTTTAATGACATCTACTAAAAAAAATGGGAGGTAGTTGGAAATATGATTTTCCCTACTTCTGATCATAACTGTCTTGATAAGAATGTAACATTTCAGTTGAAAAAATCCAAGTGTTAACTGAGAAAACATGCTTAAAAATTATAATAAAATCTACATCTTTTGAGCACAGCTAGTCTTGAGACCATGATTTATCAACAGAATGCCAGCTTGAGGCCTCCATGCACAAGCTGAACACTACTGCACAGTAATCCTAGCTAGTCTTCACACTGCAACACACTTTCACATATTTCATATGAACTTGTCACACCTTTGACCTGTAAAAACTGTTCAGAACAAAAACATTCCCTTGAGAGCATGTTTGTGACACTCTGCCAAGGATCACATTGAATACTCCTGATCCCAGTTTAAATAGCAAATGATTCAAAAAAAGACAGCAATATGAGTAATTGATACATCTCAGACCACAGATAAGAGAAGATTTGCAAGACTCCATAAAGCTTGGGGTTTTTTACCTGATGATGAAATTGAGTGGTGACAACATTCCTTTTGAAGTAGTTATCTCTGATTCTGCTGACACAGCACATTTGCTTTTGGAGCAATATCCTGGGACTATATGTTTTCTCAAATAACAGAAGTGACTTGTATGTAATTTTTTTCTTTTTCTACTGAAACATCAGAAAATTTTCATTCCAACAATTGCTTGCAGTTATTTTGTGTGTAACTGTGGTTCCGGAACAGCATCTACTCTTTTCCACATTGCTGGAACAAATGTATTGCACTTCTGAGTTTATAAGATGTGTAAGCCACCTTCTTTGTCTTGGATCATCACTAAGACCTAATGCAGAGTAATATTTAGTATTGAAAACTCTGAGCTTGAAGGGCAGAAACTACCTCTAAAGTGTGTATGAAGCGTGCTCAGGAAATGCAAAGCATCCAGTATGTGATATGTACAACTTCTTTTGTATTACCAGGAAATACATGAAACACAGTACTCTCAAAAGCCAGACAAATCCATCTCTGTTCTAATATGACCTGAAATGCCCAAGGGAATCCTGTAATTGTTAGTCACTACATAAATATCAAACGTGAAGAACAGTTTTAGTAACGTCAGACAGTTGTCAGGTATCCATTATTGTGATATGCTACTTGCATTGCCTTTAACGATATCATACACATTTTTGCATTGCAAGAACAGCACAAAATACAACTTCTGGCTTTAACAAGGGACTATCATAATATTTTATGCCTCATTCTTCATAATCCTTAAGAAAAAAACCCTAAATATACAATTTTTACATTTGATGTAAAAAAAGCAGCTGAAAATTGCACCTAATGAAAACGCAAGCCAAACAAATGGCTGGAGCAAATGTGCACTTCATACACTGGCACACCCTTACTCCGCAGCTTGTCTCAGCAAAGCTAAAGGAAACCTGATTATGCTGATATGGTTTTCTTGAGAGACAAATAAGGAAGAACCCCTGGGATACCTCTTAGGTATAGAGGAAATGATAGCTTGAATAATTTTATATGTTAGCTCTGTGACTAAGGAGTGACATACTATGCATCAGGAAAAGATTTTTGCTTTACCTTTTTAATTGAGAAAATACAATGTACTTGACTTTATACCTGCAACTTTTATGTCCTGCTTAATCTTAGGGAAACAGACATCTAAATGTTTCAGCATTTGAAGGAGTGTTTAGCAAGGTTTCAGTAAGTAATTTTTGATAATGTCTGTGCTACCAGCAATATTCTACTGTTATTTAGATCATTAAACCTCTAATGTGTACTAATTGTGGTTATAGCCTCAACAGGTCACATTTTGTTTCTTTAACTGCCCCTTATATAAGAAAGACAGCAAAACAAAATAAAACCAGACCAAATCCAACACCCTTACTCCTCTTGGTAAAATTTCAAGTCCATTCTGACACAACTATTAGATTTTTATTTCAAAATTATTTCCCATTAAGACATTTACTCTTGGCTCACAGATTACTTTTTCTGAGCATTTAGTGGTGAATCCATTAAACCACTTATGAATTCAAATGAATTAAAGCAGACTTCTTTAGGATATTCAACACGTGTCAGCCAGATCTTCACCTCAAAGGATTTTAAGAGAAAATTATGCATGCAATTACATCTTTCCATTAAATTAATTAAAATATTTTAAATAGGCTATATTTTAAATGGTTATCAAGAACACACTTTAATCTCAATTGTTGTATCTAATGGTTATAATTATGTAGGATTTATAGGTTTTTGTCAACAAATTAGAGAACTCTTCAGAGAGATATTAAGACATTGCAGTTACTGTAATGATTAAGCTGTTCTTATGTACATTTAATTGGTTATGGTGGTTTCTTGGATTCTGACAATCCTGTTAGAAGGAGTAAGTTAGCCCAGTACCTTAAAAAGATCTCAAGAACACAAAGTTTTATAAAAAATGTTAGCTAACACAGCTTTAAGCCAGCAGCAAACACATTGATGTTTTCAGTTTGAATTCATTTTAGTGCAAAAGTGTGTTTTCTGCAAAATTTATAATAAGGAAGTGTGGGAGCATACTGTGAGCATGTCACCTGCTTCGAAAAGTGTAAGCAAGAAATTCAATAGCTCCTTACTGTCTTCCTGGAAAGAACAAGAGAAACAGCAATTCATTTCATTTGTTGAAACCTGGTGCTATTTTTGTGTTGTTGAACTATATATTCTGAGTATAAGCATATTGCATAACACAGCATAATGGGCATTTTTTGCTGCATAAAACCCCCACAAAACCTAAAATACAATGATTTGAAAATGAGTATGAGAAAAAGAAACAATTTGATGCTAAGTCAACGCTGAGTCAAAGTTAAAAAAACCCCCAAAAATCCCAAATAATTTGCTCATACTTGACTATTATGTTTGCAGTTTAATGTGAGGAAGGTCTTGTTTATTTCTTGTTTTAATTTTTTGTTAAATAAAAATAAACTGTACATCAAATTAATCACATCAAATTAGTTATGTATGGGATCTTTTAAGCAGGTATTTTCATTATATGTCATCATAGGACAAAACGGAGCTCTGATGGTATCTATATGACATCAACTGACATCTATTTCCAATTTCTATTCTTTCTAGCCCAAAATTAGGATAGTTTTTGAAATCCAGAACACATACATATGCCTTCACAGAATCACAGAATCACAGAGTATGCTGAGTTGGAAGGGACCCACAAGGATTATCAAGTCCAAATCTTAGCTCTGCATAAGACCATTCCCAAGAGTCACTCCAAGTGTCTGAGAGTATCTTCCAAACACTTCTTGAACTCTATCAGGCTTGATGTTGTGACCACATCCCTGGGGAGCCTGTTCCAGTACCCAAACACTGAAGAATTTTTCTCTCTAGCCTAAATCTTCTCTCAGACAACTTCAGGCCATTCCCTCATCTGGTCACTGGTCACCACAGAGAAGAGATCAGCAGTAGAATGCAATGAAATTTTCCTACAGTTTCTTCTTCTACATGTTGAACAGATCAAGTGACCTCAGATGCTCCTCACATGACTTCTACTCAAGATCCTTCACCACCTTCGTTGCCCTCCATTGGACTCTCTCTAATAATTTAATATCTTTCTTATATTGCTGTTCCCAAAACTGCATACAGTATTCAAGCTGAGCCTGCACCAGTGAAGAGCAGAGCAGGACAATCCCCTCCCTCGACCAGCTGGTGATGCTTTGCCTGATGCCCTCCAGGACACAGTTGGCCCTCCCGGCTGCCAGGGCACAGCTGACTCATATTCAGCTTGCCATCAACCAGGCACCCCAGGTCTCTTTCTGCAGCGCTGCACTCCAGCATCTCATTCCCCAGTCTGTACAGGTGTCCAGGGTTGCCCCATCCCAGGTGTAGAATCCAGCACTTCTCCTTGTTGAACTTCGTATTGTTGGTGATTGGCCAGCCCATTTATTTGCTGAGGTCCCTCTGCAGGGCCTCCCTGCCTTTGAGGGAGTGAACAGCTCCTCCCAGTTTTGTGTCACCCACAAACTTGCTTAGTATCTCTTCCAGTCGTGCATCCAAGTAATTTATGAAGATGTTGAAGAGCACAGGGACTAACACAGAGCCCTGTGGAACCCTACTAGTGACAGGTCACCAGTCTGATGTTACCCCATTCACTGTTGCCCTCTGTGTTTGACCCGTGAGCAAATTGCTCACCCACCACATGATGTGTTTATGCAGCTCTGTGCTGGACATTTTGTCCAGCAGCATCCTGTGAGAGACAGTATCAAAAGCTTTATTGAAATCCAAAAAGATGATATAAATTGCCTTCCCTTGATCAGCTAGTTGGGTTACATTGTCATAAAAGAAAATCAGGTTTATAAGGTTTGACAAGCAGGATTTTCTTCTCATGAAGCCATGCTGGCTGTGATAAATGATTGCATTGTCTTTCAGGTGTTTTTCAATACCTCCCAGAATAATGTTCTCCATAGCATTACCAGGCACTGAAGTGAGACTGATAGGGCTGTAGTTTCCAGCAGTGAGCCTTCTTCAACCGAGATTAAAAGTAGAAATACATATTAAATCACATGTTTGTCTGCCTTTATCCCTCTTTTTGAATTCCAAATATTAAGAAGTGGATTCAGCAAAGAACTAGTGGATTCAGTATTTTCTAATCTAT
Organism: Willisornis vidua nigrigula; assembly: GCA_021164005.1. Classification (NCBI taxonomy): domain Eukaryota; kingdom Metazoa; phylum Chordata; class Aves; order Passeriformes; family Thamnophilidae; genus Willisornis; species Willisornis vidua. Next base: position 19,746,917 of record JAJPCS010000060.1, on the reverse strand, counting down.
TGAGGAGTCATTTTTTTTAGTGACCAGACACCCTCAGAAGTATGTTTTACAGCTGACCTGCTACAGATTAGACAGTCACAAGAAGTTAATAATTGCCAGCAACAGTAAGTATGACAGCTAATCACAATATGAAACAGCCATTAATTCCCTTCCAGGCTGGATAATGAGAGATACTTTCACTCCGGTGAACTTTACCCTTACATATTCTGTCTAAACTGATAAAGGTTGAAGACAGTAGAAGTTCAGTTCATAATGATGAGTTCTTTAAGCAATTTTTCACCTTTCTTTTCATACACATGTGCAGCTTGATGGAACTTTGGTAGTGATGTTCTACCAAATGTCTACCATTGCTCAGTTAGTGGGTTTTTGCTGTGTATTTCCCTGAAGCCTTTCAGTAGTCACTTTCTGAGAGCTAGAAATAACACTTTTCTTAATGGAAAGTGCAGCAACATAATTTCTTTTGCAAGAGAGTTTTTGAGCAGGGTGGCTAACATCTTCAATCAGATTCATAGCAGAGGCAAGACCAAATTCCCGTCTACATTCTTATGCAATCTACTTAGGCCTAATTTCTTCACAATAGTTACAGAATGATACTGTTAAGTTAATGATAAGCCTTTCTGCAGCTAAAAAGACCCTTTCATCCTGTTTATTTTGGAATGGTTGTCTAACTTCTTTATAATCACATTAAAAAAACATCTTCCAATGGCCAAACGCCTGTTGAAAGTCCTTTTGACTGAATTCCTGCAGTTATTTCCTCTCATGGTCTCAATAGCAGACCCTTGTTTCATCATCTGCATAGTCCAGCAGCTTTGCTGAGTTCCTTCTTCTGTTACAAACTTCCTTACAAGGACTAAAACACACACACATACAAGCAGAGAGAGAAGTGCATATACACTCAAGTTTCATTCCCTTGCTTTTTGATTGAAATCTTTTTTCTAATAGATTGTGTGAAAAAATCAATTCCACAGTCCTATCAAACCTGAGCAGCCATGCAGCAATTTCTGACAAGTTTCCATCTTCTCTCTGTCATGTTAATTGTACTGTCATTCATTTTACGGCTTCCACTGCATGTTGTGACTTATATTTTCTTCTTTCAGTTTGTGACCCTTAGTTTTCTATTATGTATAGCTCTGAAGTAATTTTCCATGTCTGTCAATAGTAAGAATCTGCTAAAGAGAAATTTATACTCAAGGAGTTGCACCAATTGGACTTATTTTTATTTCAGCCTCATCTTCTAGGGGTGAATTAATTGACTGTTTAGGTGTTTTATTAATATTTTGAATGTTGTGCAGATCTGAAGTCAGAACTGTCAGTTCTTTGCAGCATTACAGTACATGTCAGTTGACACCTGAAGAGTTTTTGTATTTGTAACATGGATCAGAAAACTTCATCTCCAGGGAATCATTATTTTAGCAGTATCTCTAAGTATATAAAGACTAATGCTTCTTTATTTCTTTTTTAATATTATTTACATAAGAATTTAAATTTGTCTACAGATATCTTAACAGAAATATTGCCTTGTAAAGATTACCTCAATCCCAGTGTTCCATCAAAAACCAGTATAATGGTTTGGCCCATGGCTTCCCCAGTAACCACTGTAACTAAGGGAGTTACAAGTATTCCACACATGTCTTCCACATAACAGAGGGGGGAGTGGTTTTAGTCTCTTCCTGCCTGGCCGGGGGAGATCGTGGGAGGTGGTTGGAGCCTGGTCCCTCTGGTTGTTGGTGGTTCTCCTGTCCTGGGTGAGATTGTTTCATGTTTGTTCCCCTTCCTTGAGGGTTTTATTGTGTTTGTTTGCTCCATTTGGTTTTGTTAGGTTGGGTTTCTGTCTTTCCTATCTTCAGTCCCCTTTCCCCTTTCCCTCTCCCCTGGGGTTGGGATCCTACGTACTGTGTATACAGTGTATTTGTGACTGTTATCAAATATAATTTATTCTTTTTATTCAGTTCGGTTTCTTTTGAGTGCGTTTCTTTTCAGTTTTTTTTTCCCTTGCCTTTGCTGGGAAGTTCTGGAAGGGGGAAGGGGGGCCGGTCCAGGGTTGGCAGCAGCTAGGCCAAACCCGCGACAACCAGGAAAGAAGTTTTCTCACCAGTCCACTTGTAAACATACCTTTTTTATTTTTAAACCTGGGGAGGAGTATTTCACAAATTTGAATATGTTGATACCAGGATTCTGTAATACAACTCCCAATAATTAACTTATTTTCTTATTTTAGTATCTACAGTCAAAGCTGGTCAATAGTGTAAGTACGTACTGTTCTAAATGTGTATCCTTTCACTTCTTTACTCATCAGTACTTTCAGAGTGGAGGTCTACAACTAACAGTTCAAAGAAAAATCTGGTTATAGAATCTGACTTCTAAATGAACATGGAGATGTTGCAGTCTGCACTCTGCATTCATCTCCATGTATGACATGAACCCTTTATTCTGGTTTAACTGTATACCAAAGGTGAAGACAAATTGACAGAAGCTACATTTTTACTTTCTCAGATGAATTAACAATTCCTCAACATTGTGATCTTTATCTATTTATTAAGAGAACATTGTATATGAGTCACAATAATCACATTAGACTAAAATACGCTCTGAAAAATGTCCCTCTAGTTCAGTTTTATTTTTTCCTTCGAAGGCAAAAGAAAATTTTCACATGCTTGCCTGAGGTTGCATGGTCACAGTTAACTGTGCAGTAGCAACTTTCTTGAGTGATTTAAGACAAGTCACATATATTACCCTACTAGTAAAAGAGATGTAGTTTTCTGGATTTTGAGAAAAGTTATAGATTAAGTCTATTAAAGAAGGCAAGGCATTGAGTTAATGTAACAATTAGAACCATATAATTACAGGAGTGCATAATTTCCTTTATGCTTCTAATAGCTTAGAGGATATCCAAAATTCCCTATAAGACTAAAGACTAGTAGACCCTTTAAAAAAAAACAACAAAAAAAATTCTTTGCTGTTTGGAATTAAAATCTTTAATAAATAAATATTAGGAAAAATATAAGACCTCAGTATTCAGAAAAAGGAAAATTCCAAATTGTACATTTTAGATTTGAGAAAAGTATAATCTGAATAGCACTCTGGTTAATATTAACAGACATCCTTAACTGATAAAACATTTTTGTTAGTTACATGTGGACATGTAATCATATTTGTGCTCTATTCCAGGAATATCATAATGAATTTCCTTCATTATGATATTCCTGGAATAGAGTCAGCTGATGCCTGAGATTGCAGCTCATGAGAACTGAAATGACTGCACCATGTCAGCAGGCAGCTTGAGCTTCACATTGTGACTGCTCAGAAAACAACCCAAATCAATCTTTGCTGTGGTCTTAGATCACAGAAGGCAGCAAAAACTGAAAGACTGGTGACTAATGCAAACTGAGTGATTGGCATAACAGTCATGTAGCCCCTGTCAGGTTTCTTCTACAAGTCTGCAAAACTGCTTTACCTATTCTTTGCTTGTGGCAAATGAAGTCGAAGTCTTAAATGGATTAACAAGGGCTTCTGAAGTTTGTTCTTTCTTGTCTATTTTTCCTTTCAGTTTATTGGCAGACATGCCAGTTCATTTAAAAACCACTGTATAGCCCAGCTTGAAGATGCTGATGGTCAATAACGGACATGCAGAGGAGAACACAACATCAAGGAAACCATGCTATGAGAAAATTTCAGAGCCTCCTTGTTCTTTTGTATCTATGCAATCCCTCCCTTCTACCTGTAAAATACTGTTGCAATAATCCTTTACTCCATAAGCAGTTTTTAGTGTTTGCTTTCTGTAGGTATAACTGACCACAAGAGGAAGTGGCCACATTGACAGGAAAAAGTTTGTCACATTTACTATGTACAGTTCCACAATGACTGCAAACACAATCTTAAAACAAGATGAACTGTGTTTTTTCCATGTTAGAAGACAGCATGTAAATATACCTATAGAAATTCAGGACAGGAACTGGTTCACCTGAAGGCTGGACAGGACAACTAAAAGTGAGTACTCATCCTTTAGCTACTTTGTAACAAATAACTGTTTATGAATGTCCCATTCTTAAACATCAAAGCCTCTGCCTTATAGCTAAGAATTTGGAAATTTTTCAGTCATTTTATGAATAAAATGTTTCTTTGTACTTTAAATCACTCCTCTGAAAATTTTCAAATAACTGTGCTAGAGAAGTGGAGATGGAATTATTCTTGCTAGAGAATTTGAACCTTCTGCTTTGCATAGTATGCACAAGTTTTACTGTAAAAGCACTGTAATTATCCCTGTTTGTCAAAAATCACTGATATTTTTTTAAGAGATTAAACAAAGGAAACTGAGATACATAGGAAACTCTTCATAATACTCTACAAAGTTTAATGGTCTTCTAAAAACTCATGGGGCAGATCTCCCTCTCCTGATCATTTCTCAGAATGGTCTCTAATGAGAATATCCTCAGATCTAAATGACAGTCTAAATAGATCAAGGTTTAAACATAACAAATGTCTTTAACTTTGAATATCCTTCTGGTGCTTTGTAAAACCTCAAGGTTTAACCTTCCAGAAATGTCACTGTTCTTTGACCTGTGGAGAGGATAGTCATCTGCCTTAGGGGAAAAAAAAAGTATGGAAAATCAGCTCTCTTTATTGACCCAGATAAATAAATCAGAGGACAAAAATCAGGAGTACCAAAGTATGTAGTTTTAGACCTGGGTATTTCTGTTATCATTATGAATTTCTAATACAAAATTTTCTTCCATATAAAATATAAAACATACCTATTTTCTGAAACAGAAATCCTATTAAAATGAAGACGCATATTAAAAGGAAATTGAAGAAACAACCAACTCATCCACAACATGCAAGCAAGCTGCATGAAGATTGTTTGAAGATATATTAGAGGCACAGATACTTGCATAAGGGTTATAATAAATATTCCTTGAGAAGATGCAATATTGCTCTGTTTGACAGTGTTCCCCTCTGAATGCCTGCAAGAGTTATTGCCAATATTTGGAGGTTAGATGAGTTCTCTCTGTGTATCAGGGGTTTCCCTTCTACAAAACCTTTAAGTGACACAAAATGTTCCTTGACTGTATGAACTCACAAAATATAATTAATGCAGAAGGCTGAGATTTAGGTTATCAGTGAATCAATAGACTGACAATATACACAGTCATATGATTGCATGGGGTTTTTACCTTGATGAAGAACTATAGAATAGTTTTACTTTAATTTGAAGTGCTAAGGTATCTTCTATGAGCAGATTATATAGAATACATAGAGCATATGTTGTACAACTGCAATCCTCTAAAGCATATTCCTCAAAGTGTATCTCTATTTGGACATAAGCTTAATAAGCTCATCAAGAACCACTTACCAGACTGAGATAATATTGAGAGAAGTAAGGAATAAATAGGAAAAGAAAAAGAATATATAAATATATATATATATGTACATATATGTATATATATGTATATATATGTATGTGTGTATATATATATAGGTATATATATGTGTGCACATATGTGTATATATATGTGTGTGTATATATATATATGTGTGTATGTGTGTATATATATATATATATATATGTAAAATAGAATAGCCAAATAAATGCTATTTTTTTCATCAAGTTACAAGAAATGTTAGATACCAAGGATTAAAACCAAATATTTTTAGCAATTTAGTTAACAGCATCCTTGTGCTTCTGTAATATTTCTATTACAAAATGCAAAATGACATATCCTTGATAAGAATAAATATTGTCAAAAATGTCTTCTCTAATTAAGCATAAATTTCTTGGAAATTTCTGAGCAATTATCTTCCTGAGAGACGTCATGTTACACAATGAGTTGCTAAGTTTTGTACAAATGTCTGAATGTCAAATGTCTGGTTTAGTCTGAAAAGCAGATAAGTGTTCATTAAGTAAATTTCAATTCTTTCTCAGAGGGGAAGTTAATAATGTCCCCATCTCAAACAGGTGAATGTATTGTCAAACTATTTACCTCATTGTTACTAAGTTTCAAACAAGAATGAAAGAAGGGAATCCCACGAAATCAGGTGTCTTCAAAATGCCTTTTAAATAACTTTTAATGAAAAATAGACTTTTTAGGATAAAAAAAAGGATTACTGTAGCACTAGAAACTCCTGTATAAGCGTTTTTTTGAAAATGTAAAAACTTTTACCTCACTGCTTTAGTGTATCTAAAGTAATAAAGTTAATTCACGAATTTTCAGATTGAAATTGAGATTTAAGAGCAAATGTTGGTAGTGACTGACATGAATAGCAAAAAGAAAAAAAAGAAAAAAATTTTTTTGGCTAAGGGAATATATCTTGTGTAGAATACAGGAAAAGAATCTCTTTCACAGTAAAAAAATTCATGTGAAGTCTTTGGTTTTCATTAAAGAAGCTCTTATAGTTTACTTTTCAGTGGTCATATATATGAATAGAGCTGTTATGCGTAGTTCCAAAATTTACATCTTTACAGTGCACAATATTAGATACTCATGGTTGGACACTCCTATCAAGGTCATAACCATTACACCTATAAATGCTGAATCAGATAATATTTACCAGATTCCAGGAGGAAGACCTGTTACATCCCAGGTTCAGGTTGGGTCTAACAACACATTAAAATATACTATATCACCTGACTTCAACTGCCTCCCTTTCTTACTTCCACTTTAACTGCTGTAAGAAACAGAAATACATTAAACACATGAAATTCGGGGTAAATTCTGTGCTGTAGAAACTACAGCCACTATAGTGACTCCTTCAGTGGTCAGATTTAGACATTTACTTTTGGATTACCTTATTGTATTTCGTTAGGCATTGCCTAGCTAGGTCTAGATGTGGTTAAACAGCATGGTATGAATAATTTACTCGATGTTGCTTTCCCTTGCCAATCACTGCATCAAAAGTCTGTGGGTTCTAGAAGGCTTTTTTCAATTCATTAGTTAATTAGGTTGGATAGTTATAAAAGTCAGAGCAACACCAGCCTCCAGCAATGTTTGTTACATAAGTGAGTCAACACAAATATATTTTCTAAGGTAAACACAATTTAACACAACATGGCATTATTCCCTAAATTCAAGATGATTTCCAAAGTGAGTTTCTTCCCATCATATTTTTTTCTCTAAATTGCAGTTTGGGGGATATGTGGATGAGCCAACTATATGCAGATGGGCTCTTTCCTGTGAACTCCTGCATGCCTTCTTCTTGCCATGTCTCATTGTACACATTTCTTTGTGTCCTTTTGCTGTAAGGTTCTTTTACTATAGCTCTTTCCTTAGTTCTCCATTTTCATCTGCAAATGTCCTGAATCATTTGGTGATGGATTCTGATTTGTTTTCTCTCTAGCTAGTATTCATTCTTCTATGTATTTATGGTCTTTAATATTAAAAAAAAAAAATCCAAATCTTCAAAAAGATTACATCACATATAATGTGAAATTATGATATATGTAAAGACATCTTAATTGTGATTATTGCTCCTGAATTGTACTACAATAGTACCCAGGTGAAAAATTATGTTAAAAGTTCAGGTGCAGATAACTTTTTGATAAATTTTGCTGGATTTCTGTGAGCATTCATCTTCTACCTAGACAGGAAGCTTAGTCCAATTCCTTCCTCAGTCTCATCTGATATTCAAAGTGTTGCACTTTCAAGTTGCCTTTCTATTTCTCCATGCTTGCCACAAACATGTTCTTTATGCACCTTCTCTTGTGTCTTCTGTGCCTCCATATGGCATCATCAAATCAAGAGAAAATTCAGCTCTGCCACAGTTCTCAGGGTCAGATTTGTTTAGGTTCTGTGATGTTTCAGCACATGAGTTCCAGTCTTAGCAACTATTTATAGGCACATGTGAAAAACATTAGCATAATGGCAGAAAAATATTGAGGAAGGTAACTGTCTAAGAAGGGATCAGAAACTATTTGGCTTTCATTAATCTAGCCTGCTGTTTTGTTATGCTTTCTGTTAATTTCCATTTAAAATTACTAACCATCTCAGATTGGCCCAGCTCTTTTGCCAAGCCTGGACTGCCTCCACCCTTCCCTCCCAAACTCTTCCTGGCAAAGGGAAAAAAAACTGAAAAGAAAGCAAGAACTCAAAAGAAACCAAACTGAATTTAAACATACATATATTTTCCAACATTCACCACTACACATGCAATTTGTACCCAACTTTAGGGGCCCCCAGGGAAAAGGGAAAAAAGGGAAAGGGAGATGGGAACAAGGAGGGACAAGAAAACAAAAAACCCAAACAAGACAGACAAATACAATCAAAAACTTTAAAAAAGGAGGGAAACTGGCAAAGATACAGTCTCACCACATACAAGAGGAAAACCAAGTGAAGAAAAGGACCATCTCGGTTCCTTCTGCTCCCCATGCCTCTCCAGAAACCGGAAGACAAAACAGCTTCCTATCTCCAATCCTTTCTTACGTGGAAAACATGTGGAATACTTATGTAATGTCCTTTTCCCTAGTTACAGCTGGTTACTAAGGAAGCCTGGATCAAACCCATCACATTCTCCATCCCTTATTCCACACTAGTCTTTTCCACACAACACTTGTATTCTCGCGTTGGCTTATGTCCTGCGCATATATACATATATATATATATACTTCTTACGTAGTCCTTCGAGACAAATGTCTTGTCATCAAGGATCAGCACCAGCATCAGTTCAACTTGGATCCTTCATCCGCTGGTTCATGTCCTGCAACACAGAACTCAAAATGCAAGTTACTTTTTTTCCAAAGGTTAAATGTCCTTGAGACACACATTGAGAACATCGCATCCCCTTCTCACGGGTCACCATACCCTCATTAGGGTCACCATCCCCATACTGGGGTTTCTATCCCCACACTGGGGTCTCCATCCCCTTCTCAGGGGTCTCCATCCCCACACTGGGGTCACTATCCCCTTCTCAGGGGTTTCACAGTAGCAAGCACGCGTTTCACAGTTGTGGATAACCTTAGAAACGCCAACTGTCCAAGACTGAGAGAAAGGGGTTTCCCCTCCCCCTTCCAACCAGCCAAGGGAAAAAGAGGGAGAGGAAAAAACTTCCAAACTAGGTTTATGCTGAAACTAACTATATATATTTATACAGAAAAGACAAAAAAAAAATAATACTACAATATAATACACATTTACACAAGTTAGAAATAACAAGAAATAACTTTTCACTCCCCAGTTAATACAAAGTCTATTGCTCTAGATCTATAAGCACCCCAAAAGACACCCAGCAAAGAACAGAAAGTATAAAAACAAAATGTTTCTACTTCCCTGGATTCAAACAAAATGCAAGTAGCGGCAGCAGCAAGGCCCAGACAGCCAGACAGCAGCTGCGTGTCTTGACTCTACTTCGACCATGATGGACTGGAACTAACACCTCCCACTGCTGCACTCATATCTTAGGTTTGTGTCGTCTGGTATGAAATATCTCCCCGGTTACTTAGTCAGGTGATACCTGTCTCTCCCAATCCATGCAGACTCCTTGAGTCTGCTAATTTGAGGCCTAACTAAAACTACTAAACTCACTCCCTCTGTCCTTTTGCTGTTATAAAGAATGTTGGAAGCTTGAATTTTAAGCCTGAAAAAACAATATGCTTAAATACACTTCAAAGATTATCACAGCTGTGATGATTGCCATAAAAAGATTCATTCACTTACTTCATCAAGCTTGTAGCCCACAACTCTGGTCCTCAAAAAGGCTACTCATCTTTCATCAAAACTGAATTTTTTTTTTTTTTTGCTTTACATATTCTCAAATGCCTCAACTTCTGCTTCTAATCCTTCTCTGCAGTAACTATAACCTCAGTGTAGCAATATTTCATCTCATATTTCTGTGTTTCAGTCATAGAATCATAGACTTTTTCAGGCTGGCAAAGATCCAAGATCCAAGAACATTGAATTCAACACTTAACTCAGCACTGCCACGTTCACTGCTGATCAATGTCGGTAAGTGCCACATCCACATGTTTGAAAACTTCCAGGGTTGATGATTTTACCACTTCCCTGTTTCAATGCTCAGCTACTTTCAGTGAAGACGTTTTTTGTAATGTCAAATCTAAACCTCCACTGGCATCATCTGAGGCAGTTTCCTCTCATTCTGCTACTTGTGAGAAGTGTTGTTTCATTTGCTTAAAAAATATATTTTGCTTTTATTGCTTATCTCAGATTATTCTAGATATTTTTCTAATGCTGGCTTTACAGGAGAGTTATTTTACATTGCATTATCCCAGATACTAGTTTTAGCACCACCAACAAATTCGCAGATGGCACCAAGCTGAGGGGTGCTGTGACACACCTGAAGGACAGGATGACATCCAGAGGAATATGGGCAAGCTCAAGAAGTGGGTCCATGGGAATCTCATAAGGTTGGACAAGACCAAATGCAAGGTGATGCACTTGGGTCAGGGCAACTCAAATGTCAATACAGTCTGGGGGATGAACAGATCAAGAACAGCCCTGCTAAGAAAGACTTGAGAGAGCTGGTGGATGAGAAGCAGGACATGACCCAGCAATGTGTACTCATAGCTCAGAAAACCAATTTTGTCCTGTTCTGCATCAAAAGTAGTGTGACCAGCAGGGTGAGGAAGGGAATTCTGCCCCTTTACTCTGGTGGGACCCCATCTGGAGTACTGCTTCCAGCTCTGGGGTCCTCAGAACAGGAAGGACATTCACCTCTTGGGTGGTCAAATTGTTTAGAGCGATGGAGCATCTTTCCTATGAGGAAGGGTTGAGAGAATTGGAATTGGTCGGCCTGGATCAGAGAAGGGTTTGGGAGACCTTATGGTCTTCCACTATCTGAAGGGAACCTACAAGAAAGACAGAGACTTTTTACAAGAGCATGTAGTGGTCGGACAAGGGCAATGGTTTCAAATTGAAAGAGAATAGGTTTAGATTAGATGTTAGGAAGAAATTCTTTGCCGTGAAGGTAGTGAATCATTGGCACATTGGTGTGTACTCGAGGTTCATAGCCAGTCCATTCTGCTATAAGGCAAAGGTTTGCATTTGTCCTCAAAGTGGTCAGACCACAAGGTCATAGGATAAGAAAACCTGATTCTGTTATGGTGTAACGGTTTGGCCCATGGCTTCCCCAGTAACCATTATATCCAAGGAAGTTACAAGTATTCCACACATGTCTTCCACATAACAGAGGGGGGAGTGGTTTGAGTTCTCTCTTCTCTCCTGGCCGAGGAGCTGGTGGGAGGTGGTTGGAGCCTGGTCCCTCCGGTTGTTGGTGGTTCTCCTGTCCTGGGTGAGATTGTTTCATGTTTGTTCCCCTTCCTTGAGGGTTTTATTGTGTTTGTTTGCTCCATTTGGTTTTGTTAGGTTGGGTTTCTGTCTTTCCTATCTTCAGTCCCCTTTCCCCTTTCCCTCTCCCCTGGGGTTGGGATCCTACGTACTGTGCATACAGTGTATTTGTGACTGTTAGAAAATATAATTTATTCTTTTTATTCAGTTCGGTTTCTTTTGAGTGCGTTTCTTTTCAGTTTTTTTTCCCTTGCCTTTGCTGGGAAGTTCTGACAGGGGGAAGGGGGGCCAGTCCAGGGTTGGTAACAGCTAAGCCAAACCTGCAACATTTGGTCTTTCAGAAGTAAAGGTTTCCCCCTGCTTTGACTCTAAAAGAAAGCTTATGTACACAGCTCAGAATCAGGAAGATGATGGACATACAGAGGAAAGTTTCTAGGGAGGATTAGAGTTTCAGGCACACACCTCTGTTCTCACTTCTTCATTTCCCTTTACCTTGGGCTCCATTCACATTAGGCAGTCTGCTCTGAGTCTGGCAATTGTTTCTCAGTTGAGATCTATGAGGTTCTTTGCAGGATTCAGGACTTTATCCTTCCCAGCAAGGTAAGACTGTTCAGTACAGCTGTTGAACTCCCAAAGCAGAGTTCTTGACCCCCATGATTTTTGTTATATTTCTCAAAAATTTTATGTGCTTGTTGGCACTCATAAGTAGTGTTAAGAAAATAATGACACTTGATAAGTAATATCTTCTCTACAGCCAAATGATCTCTGAGGAGTACTAGAGATCACTGCCAACTAGAACAGTTCTGGTACAGTTATCTGTAACAACTTGGGGGAGACGGGTCTTTGGACCTTTGAGACGACCCCATGGGAGTTAACAGCAAAGGCCGTTTATTCATACGCTTACAACACTTTTATACATCTTTAAGACTGTAACCTTCCGCAGGTGATGACACTTTGGCACTAATTATTGGCTAACAATGTAGTTTACATTATAAAGCCTCTCATAATTGGCTGACTACACACATCTGTCGAGAAAGTCGGCTGCAGGCTTCTCTGATCTCACTAACTAGTTCTTAAAGCTACAGCACCAATTCACATAGGCAGTTCAGCACACGGCTCGCTTTCTAGGTGAAACACCACATGAAATCCCAACATATGCCCTCTTTTTTTTTTGAACTGCCTATGTCTGGTTACAGCTTACAGAATGGCTTGTCTAACACACTCAAACATTCTAATAGCATAATAGTAACACACACAACAGTAATACTAATAAGACTTAACCAAATTACAAGGCTAACTTATTAATCTTAAGAAAGCAGACTAAAAACTTAAAAGAGAACCCTTATCCACACTAGTCACAAAGACAGATAAAATGCTGGCATTGTAAGAGATGTAGGGCATTGAACAGAGCTAAGAAGACTTAAAATACTACTTAAACATGTGATAAAAGAATTCCTTACTTGAGATTGGCCAATACAAGTCTTTTGCTATCTGATTACATTGGCAAAGGTAAACTAAGGATCTTGAATTGACAGTAGATTAAAGCAAACTTCAATCATAACAGCAAAACCACAAACAGCATTTACAGTTCCATTGCTTTTGCAGATGACAACTTATGTGACCTAAAATTTTCTATTAAGATTTATTTAATCACTTATTTTTCCTCCTTTTTTTTTTGTTTTGTTTTGTTTTGCTTTAAAGCTAGTAACTGAAATGCTGCTGTTATGCAATGTAGTAAGCTTAACTTAATATAGGAAGGGTATTAGTTAACAATAAGCTATAAATGTAACTTAATTCTAATGACTTAAACTTGGACTAAATGAATATTACTTAGCTAATTAATACATTAACTTAACTTATTTTGCTTAACATTTTAACTTTTTAACACTATTTAATTTTACTTAAAATCTTTACTTGCTTAACAAATTAAAAATGTTATTTTATTAGCTTAACAACTTAATTTTCTGAACAAATGAAAAAACATTTTTGCTGGCATTGTTATTGGTGCACCAAAAGAAACTTAAAACTTTAACAAAAATATAACAATACTACACAACAGTATTTCTATAAACTGTATTTTTTAAACTAAAAGAACATATCTTAACTAATTTAATGCTGTATAACTAAAACCATTATGTGTTTTAATTTACTTTGGTAGTTTTAAAAGAGCTTTTGGAAAATGCTTAACACTAACAAACAGAAACATATTAATTACTGTCAGGTGTTATGCATTTGAATCTGAGGGATCAAATTAAAAGCTTCAACTAGTTGCTGAAATGTTCCGGTAACCGATCTTGATTCAGTCAGAGGAAATTGGTTGTTCTTATCCATTGCTGACTTCAACCTGTGGAGACAGAAATAAAAACTTTTCTCCAAATTATTAAAAGCTGACAACATTCTATAACTTTTAAACAAGAGCAAATAACAAAGAAATCAGTTCAACAGGTCTTCTAGACTTCTTTGCTGGTCTTCGAATTGCTGGAGAGAGATACTGCATTCTGTCTTTGCATGATGTGTTTTAAAGCTGTGACTGGAAGGCATTAGGTGGTTGCGTTCCGCTGTCTCAAAGGGAAGCTGAGCTGATGCTTGCAGTTCGTCGGGGGGATGCTGGAACCACAACTTCCAAGGCTCTTTGCGAGATTACTACACTTCCCATAGGACTTTGCAAGGAGCCGATGACGTAATGCACAGCTTGCCAGTCTAAACTACAACTCCCAGAATGCCTTGCGAGCCTTGCGCATGGCAGAAACGGCTGATATCTAATCCGAAAAACTTTCCCCCTTGTTTAGAGCCGGGGGGGGGGAACTTTTCTCCCCGTCTGAGAAGAAACGCCATGTTCGATTGCGCAGCACAAAATTCTTTTATAACGCAAGCTGCAGCGCGGCTGGAAAAAGTACTTTTGCAGCGTTAGAGATGGAAACGAAGGAAAACAGAGTTGGAACAACAGTTTTTGGCAACTTCACAGCTGGTTTCGCCTTTCGCTCTGGTGCTGGGAACTTTTGCAAGGCAGCGAGCAAGCAGGAGAACAGCTGCTAAGCTGCGACTGTTACCGTCTTTGTCACCTTACACTGCTTCAGGCAGTTTACGACTTTTGCTAGATTGCCTCTAATTCCTTTGCCTCTTGGCTTTCATTAACAGTTTGTTTTTCTTTTCTTTTCCTATGTTTATTGCCTTTCGCCCTTTTGCCACTTCTAAGAGCAACGAGGCAATTCTGCTTTTATAGCCCACTTAAGCAATACGCTAGCTTTTCGGTGGGCTCAGCAGCTTCGCACAGCGAGGAATACTAAAACTTATTTTCGAGCTGCATCTTTTCCCCCTTTTTTTCTTTTTCTCAATACTTTGCAGCTTTACTCACGCGTCCGGAGCGCCGGCGAACTCTTTGACGCGAACCGACCTTTTCTCCCACTCCTTCCTCGTTTCCAAGGGCTCTCGCACGTCCAATTACTTGGATTTTGCGGGACAGGTCCACGCGTCTGAATTTTTCAGATTTCACGGACCGAAGTCGCACGTCTGATCCAGCCAGATTTGCGACGCTGGCTACGTCCCTGTTCGGGCGCCAGTTGTAACAACTTGGGGGAGACGGGTCTTTGGACCTTTGAGACGACCCCATGGGAGTTAACAGCAAAGGCCGTTTATTCATACGCTTACAACACTTTTATACATCTTTAAGACTGTAACCTTCCGCAGGTGATGACACTTTGGCACTAATTATTGGCTAACAATGTAGTTTACATTATAAAGCCTCTCATAATTGGCTGACTACACACATCTGCCGAGAAAGTCGGCTGCAGCCTTCTCTGAACTCACTAACTAGTTCTTAAAGCTACAGCACCAATTCACATAGGCAGTTCAGCACACGGCTCGCTTTCTAGGTGAAACACCACATGAAATCCCAACAGTTATCTACCACTCTATTTTCTCTATCCTAATTATTTCAACAGATATATTTTCTTACTCATGTTAATACCTTGAGGTTGGTTCTGTGCTCCTCTTTTTTCAGTATCTTCCATTCTTGAGGAATAGATGGCATGTGACTTTCTTAAGGAACATCCCTTTTCCCTTTCCACTGTTTGGAAGAGCTTTAATGTTCCTTGGAATGAGCTTAACAGAGAGAGAGGCAAAGCTGGTGGCTTCAGATTTCTCTGAGATTGCTTCTAAACGAGAAGTAAACCCCTCAATGAGTAGTAAGATCCTTTAACAGAGAACATGGGTTTTCTTTGTGACTTGGGTATATTAATAAAGATTGAATTTCAGATTTCAATACTAAAGATATTTACTCTTTCATATATGATTTTCAGATGCTTTTGATACATTTAATTATAATTTCCATACTGATTTTATTATCTATATTATAATATTTGCTGCTTTTCCATTATCACTCAGTGAGAATTTCACAATCCCATGTTCAAAATTTTCTGTATATACTGTCATAGTGACTGGTTTATGCAACTACAAGGTTGTGATTCATTCTGGTTTAACATTCTGGACCATTTTGGTAACACAGATATATTTGTACCAGAATTTTTATATACTCTGAGTTGAAGTTTAAAACCTGTCATTCTTTCATCATGAATGGTCATGAGTTACATCAACTGATGTCAACATGAGAGATGTGTAGCTTAATTCTGACCATATTTGTACACATAAAACTGAAGGCACTTAAAAACTATGAAGGTAAGGTTAAATGAATCATAGTTTTCTCTTCTTTGCATCAAAGACCACCAAAGCTCATATTTCATTTGCCAATTTTTACCCTTAATATTTAATTTATAGCTATATTCATATATGTATATATATTGGAGAATATATATGGGGAAAATGTCAGCCATGGTTCTCACTGACAGGACTCATCCTTTAAAAATAATTAATTAAAAGTACGAAAGTTCTCAATGTTGTGAACAGTGAGACAAACCTAATACAGAGTATGCAGATGCTGTGATTGCAGGTAGATGTCCATTTTCCACATAGAGTAAAATAAGATTCTTTGCACCTATTAAGTCCTGAAAAACTACCTGATATAACCGTTAAAAAACTGTTTCTATCTGAACTGCTTAAAGGCATCTGTGTGTTTGCATATTCAAAACACTTATTTGCATACACAATTATAATCATGGATTGCTTAAATTTTCATGTAATTACACACAAGTCTTGGGCTTTGACTTTTGCAAACAACTGAGAATCAAAATAGCTCTCAGATCCCAAATTCCACACTTTTTTTTTCCCCTGGAGATTACTTTGGATGTTCAAGAGGAAGTTGTTTTGAAGCCTTTTTGTTGGTTTCTTAAAATAGGGAGGAAACATTGGTGCAAAGGACCTTCTAAAAGAGATTTCTTTTTCAGGAAAATCACATAGATCACTAATCATATCAGAGTTGTATTTTTGTGTACAGAAATTCTATGAATAAGAATCCTGTTAAATAATCCTGTATTTTAATTCTATGTTCTTGCCTTCCTTAAATCTAAAGTTGAAAATTTCCTCCTTCCCTCCTCCTCCCCCCAATTGGAAGAAGCAAATGGAAGTATTTATCCTCCCCAATGCCAGGTCCACTCTACCAAAATTTTAGTTACCTCTTCCTGCTTCATTTTCATTTGTCATTGTGATGTCTTTCTGCTATTGACTGAGCCACTGAGAAGCTGGAAATATTTCTAAAAAATTACTTGCCATCTATGTGTACTAACATTTTAGCTTCACATGTTCAGGAAGCAATATCCACCCTCGTAATATGAACAGGAGTCCTTTTTGTCTGGGAGAAGATATACAAAATCCTACACGCTCTGTTCCTTTATCACAATTTGATGTTAGGTGGTATTTATTTATTATTTTATATAACCTACTCTGATGCCCTGAAGAGGTACTCAGGGCATATTTATTCAAAATCTCACAACTACTTTAAGTATTGTTAACCAGGCTGTATCATTTTTTGAATATTTATCATAACCTACATGATTTTATTCCTCAGTATTATTGCCAGAAAGAAGAGAACCAAAACTTAATATACAATCGTGCTTTATAGATTATTGAGGCTTATGAATTCTTTGTGTTAAGTTTTAAAATCACATACAAAGTTCTAAAATACTCTCATCCTATATGTCTGGCAATCTGAAAGTAAAATAGGATGAATTTAACAAGTAGATTGGAGAAGCACAAAATAAACTACCTGATTTATTTTTTAATAAAGAACAAACAAGCAAACTAAAAGATAAAATAAAAGATCTCTCAGTATCATCAAATATATTTTCCTCTTGTTCATGCTTTGGAAGAGCTGAGAGTTTTATGACTCACATGACAGTGAATGCTCTGGGCATACTGAGGAACATCAGTGTAACATTAAAAGTTATATAACGTTAATATTTGATCTTTTTTATGGGGAGGTTCCAGTGCTTTGACCCATTAAAAAGAAGGTACATATTTTGAAAAGTTGATGGAAATCTGCAGATAACAGGGTAAAGGAAGATTAAGTGATCAGGAAATGTCCCTTATTAAATATGCTGGAGAGAGTTTTCTGAACAGAGTCACAGTGTAATAAAAAAGTGGCAAAGAACACATGAGGTTTTCAATAAATACTTTGAGCATTTGATATAGACTTCAAATTTTTTTATTAACTAGCCTGAAGTGGACCATTTGATATACTTTATACTTCTGTGAGCTCATATTAGCCTTCATCTTCTGTTAATGTTGAGGATGAGGAAGTATACTGAGCATTCTTTCAAAATCCCTAAATATGCTTCCCTAAGAGACAGAAGTCTTTCAATAGATCACTTAATCTTAATTTACTGTTTTGGGATTCGCATTTAACATCAGTGTTAGTTTATTAGCTTTATAATGGCAAGCAAAAGTGTGAGGCTTTTTGACCCAATAAAGCCTTGCATAAAAAGAAATCCTGAAGGTTATGAACTTTTCTTGTCTGGAAAAACAAATCTCACAGAGTCAGAAGTACATGTTCTCTTGTCTTTGAAAGTATACTGAAATATCTTTGAAATTGCAGAGCTGATTGATAGATCCTTTAAATTGTTAATTTCAGAAGCTTTTTGTTTGTGATTTTTTTTGTTGAAGTTCCCACATATGCACAATTTAGTAAATGCATCACTTCTTTTACTGCAGTCTCTTAAAAACCTCTGAGATGTTACTGACAGATCACAACAATTGTATCGGGATTGTGGACAAGATCCTCCACCCATATAATACTAGAAAACATTAGCAATTACTTCCAGAGTCATTGTTTGCAGTGTAATATACCATATTTTTACTGAAAATAGTAATATCATTTTGTGAGAAAATACATTTATTTCATTCTGGTTGACTTTTAAAAAGTTCCAGCAGCTCTGGAAAAAAAGAGAGCTAACTTTCAGTGGTTCAGTCTTGTTCTGATAACAATTCATAATTCTTTGTGGGTAAGCATTACACTGTGTATTACAATCAGACAACTTTGACTACTGACTATGATTCTTAAAAAACACCTCATGCAGAAGTTCAGACTGTTACTTCACCTGAAGTCCAGATCTATGAAAACAAGTGCTTCCAGCTTAACAATATGTTTAAAACAGAAGATATTTCTCGATGCTGTCCTTGAATTCAAAGCTTTCAAAATAAAGACCTGACAAAATAGAAGGATCTACTGCAAAAAGTAGAATTCTATAACAACTAAACATCAGCTGAGAGCTATAGATAATAAAAATAACTATTTCTTTTTAATTTGTTTGGAGTTAGAAATAACTGTGTTGATAGTTCTTTAACTTCATTCCAAAGCACATAATGAGCAATTATATCACTCATGATAAATTCAACAGTGAAATATTATCAGTTGGCAGCTGGGTCTTTTGCAAACATAACAGAGTATCAACATGAAAGGGACTAGAACTAACCATCTGCTGAAAAAGACTGCATTACAAATTTAGTAAAGACCAAAAAAAACAACAAAACAAACTTTAGAATGCAATTTATTTTACATCTCCGTATGAATCTTCTGGGACACACATGAGGAGTATACACAGTAGATGATGAATTACAAAAAAAACTGTAAACTTGCATAATTGTATTCGTAAACCAGTTAGATTTTGAGTCATTGCCTCTGTAATCTTGATAAAGACTTTGCATGCCTTAAAAGGATAGTGATTTAAATTGCTTGTTGACTTAAAGAAGGCAAACCATATTAATTTGACAGCAGAATTTAACAGTCCTTTTACTATCCAATATTGTTCAGAAGATCTGTGAACAAACTCACTGGCCTAGGACAGGGATTCGAGGTGGAAAAATATTGCTATGGGGATCAGGAGAAATAAGCATCCCAGATGTCATTTTCCATGTCAGAAAGATATTCTGAAGTTTCTAGTCTGAACAAAAATTACTATAAAGGGTAATCAGTATATTTTCCCTTCTTAAGAAACCAGAACAACTTTGAATATGGTGAGATAAAATTTTACATTTGCCTAAATGTGAGACCTTATAAATTTTAAAGAAAGTGATATTATTTTCTAATAGTGATATTCAATATAAGAGAAATAGAATTTCTGTAGGAAGTATCAGTCCAGGTAAAGACTAAGAGGGCGAGAAGTCTGAGCAGTAGCCTATCCTATGAAAAGTAGTGTTCTGTTCATGGTCCTGATGTTGAAAATCCTACCTACACACAGAGCTCTCTTTTATCAGATTTATATTCAAGAGCTGAAGACATCCTCATAATTGTCTCATTCAGTTGATGGAAAGTGCCCTCTGTGTATGTCTGAATTTGCTTATTCAAACCTTGCTCACGACCTTCTTAAAGTCTTGAACTTAAAATCTCCCCTGATTTCAATTCTTAGTTTTAGCTCTGAGATTAAATTGTAGCTTGATGCACACTTAGCAAGCGCACCTGACATTTACGATAAATAAAATCCCTAGTCTTTTCCAGGTCACCTTGTAGAGAATGCATGGTAATGAAAATTACTCACACTTAAATAACACATTTTAAAAGTATAACCATATTGCCTAAAACAGGAGAAAAGAACATTTGAGACAATATTAATATAGATAAAATAGAGAGCTGGTCTTTAATGAAAGTGCTTTCAGGTGCTGCACAATAAATAGGTGCACAGCCTAGAATAGAATTCTCACAATTTTATAGCTTTTACTAATTACCTTATCTAATGGGTACATCCAACCCAAAAAACATTTAGCCTTAGTACCACCCTCAGAACTGCCCTGTTGGAGCCTTTCCACAGGTTCTGGACCCTCTATCTTGTTTTGACTACAATCTATCTTATTATTCCAGTCCAGGTGCATGTGTCCCAAACAAGATGCCCTTGTTAAAATCCTTTTCCTTGAAAAGACTATTAAACAGAAATTAGGAATGTAACACAAACCATGAGAAACAGTTAAACACTGTTAATGGCTACTTTAAGAGTGAGAAACTGTAGAGCTATATTAAAATCTACAAATATATAAAAATCTTAAGGCATCAACTGAACATGAAAGTTCTCTTCCAAGGTCACTGTACTTGAATTATACATGATACAACACTTCCCTGCCCCCTTTCAAGAAAAACAAGTGTAAATGATTCATACAGCAGCATGTGATATTCCATAGAATACAAGACTCTAACTTCATAAGAAAAAAAAAACAGGCAGTTTTTAACACGCTATACAAAAGTCTCATCACATTATTTGATTTGTGTTTGATATAATGCAATCACTTTTCACAAGAGCATGAGCAAGTTTAGAAATTTTCTTGAGGGCACATTCAGAAATTATATAAAGTAGAGTTTCCAGGTCTACAAGACTCCTGGAAGGAGGAGTCATTAAATTATAGACCCAAATACTTACAGCATTCATTGCCTTCATATTTGCATATCAAACTAGAAACAGCTGGAACTAATTTGCAAGGATATTGAGCACCCATAATACCAGCTACAGTCAGACTGCTAGTGGCTGGCAAACTGAAAATCTGGTGATATGCATATAATCATCCTATCTTTGTCTTATGTGACTAACAATGAGTCTGCAAATTTCCACCTCCATTCAATAATATCCTGGTAGCGTAGTATGTTTCTTTTTTCAACTGGTATGTCCTCTTGAATGAAGTAAAAAAAAGCCTTAATATTCAGTCAATGCTGCAGCCTTATTCTTCACATACTTTGATGCACAGCATACTTGAGAAAAGAATGGAAATAGTATGATTTTCTTCTCTAGTCCCAGCACCTGATCAGGGAAGCAGCTGAAACCTAATTCAACCTTTTGATCCTGTACAGCAGTAGCAGGATTTGTTTCAATTTGGCAGAATCTCAGGTGTTAGACAGCAATGACATTCCTTTCTCTTTCCACTCTGCCCCAGGGAACCCACACACCCAGCTCTTCCAGCCTCGTGATAAACAGTTCTCCCTCTGCACCAAAGATAGCATACTTGTGTAATGTCTAACAGATGAAATAGAGAAATAGACTCCTAAGTATCTGAAACAGGAGTCTAAAATTCTAGCGACATTTTTCACCCAGGTTTGTGTGGTTTTCTAACCTG
The DNA here is from genome assembly GCA_021164005.1 of Willisornis vidua nigrigula. NCBI lineage: Eukaryota > Metazoa > Chordata > Aves > Passeriformes > Thamnophilidae > Willisornis > Willisornis vidua. Next base: position 19,725,204 of record JAJPCS010000060.1, on the reverse strand, counting down.
GTAGTTGTAATTTGTGTGCAAATATCTATGAAGATGTTAATCAACCCATTTCTTCAGCGATGGATTTGAATGGCAGTGGTGTGTCCGTGGAAGAATAGATGCACAACATTACTCTCACAGCTGTAATGATGTGGCTTTTCTAAAGAAACAGCTTTAATGTGCCTTAGAATCATAAAATCATAGAATCATAGAATTGATTGGGTTGGAAAAGACCTCCAAGATCATCGAGTCCAACTCTTGGTCCAACTCTAGTCCATTTACTAGATCATGGCACCCAGCGCCACGTCCAATCTGTGTTTAAAAATCTCTAGGGATGGTGAATCCACCACCTCACTGGGCAGCCCATTCCAATGCCTGATTACTCTCTCTGTAAAGAATTTTGTTTCTGATATCCAACTTAAATTTAGATACTACACTTTTTAAAGAAAGGCAGATGATGCAATTCTGCCTCAGAGAAGAGTAGCTCATTTTAAGCTAAGCATGACTATCTACATATCTATTTCCACCAGGCAAAAGTATATTCTATAAATCAATAAGCCTTTCAACACCAAACCCACCATGATCCTTAGTTTACCACTAGTAGGTACCTATCCTATCTCATTGTTAGTGCTTTTGACTGAATACCCAGCAAGAAGGACATTGAGAAAGACTAATATCTCGTTCTGTTGGTAGGGAGTTAAAGAAACATCAGTAGTTAGTGCCATGTTTAGCATAAATAAGAGAAACTCTTGTAGAAGAGGCATGGCAGGAAAAGGAAGTTATCTCTATCACAGAAAGTTTCCTTAGGGCATTAAAACTGAGCAGATCTCCTAAGAACTCCCTCTGACACCTTGTAGGGAAATTTCCTTTCGCTAACAAAATGATAATCCTTGTAAAATTAATATTATATAAGGGAAAAAAAAACACGACAAGAGCTAGCAGGCAAAGATAATGTTAAATACTTCCAGGAGGATGAATTTTTAAATCCCAATCTGCAGAATTAGGAGGAATACAGCAGTGCTGTCCTCATGCCCAAACCTATTTAAATAAACTTGTTTTAAGCCAGCACTGAAAATATATTAGGTCTTTCATACTTAGTGTTTCCACCATAAAGCACTAGCAGCTCTGTTAACGAGAATCCAAGAGAAAGATGACAAAGGTGCTAAGATCTGCATGACATTTTATGACTTAAGACATTGTCTTTGTTACTGGAAATTTTTATTCTATTTTTGTAGGACCTAGTGTTAAATAAATGCACAAACACATCAAGTTTAATAAGCCTACCATGTTTAATAATGAAAACGTACAACAGTATAAGAATTCTGACAGGCATGATTCTCACTACATCCTGAAGCAGGAGATCAGAAAAGCACAAATGCTAAATGTCCTTATCTCATACTGTTACTCAGAGGTACGTGTAAATAAAGGGAACTCCATCTGGCTTGAGTTTTCCACTGAAGCTACTTTTATCAACTTTCTTCTCTTGAGATCTATATAAGAAAGCATGTTTTCCACATGCAACCTCTCTTTTCTGTTATCAGCAATGTACTTCAGATGCTTAGAAGTTTTATCTGAATAGATTTTATTTTTTAAGGAAGACATCTATTGTGCAGGATTCTGATTCTTTGGCTGTAGCTGAACCCCATGTCCTCCATAGAAAGTTTGCATACGCTTGTGCTGTTTTGCCTGAGACAACTTCATCCTATACGAGGATCAGTCTGATCAATAAACCCATATTTCTGTCCCAAGATAGGTCTCTGTACTTGTTGGACATAGGTTGGTTGCATTTTACTGGCATGCGATTATTTGCAGAGAACTACTGTTCCCTTGAAAACTACTATTTGTACATAAACTAAAACCATTAAGCAATGGGCATGCCTTTTTCAACAGTCAATTGTCAGAGACCCCACTGTTAATTCATAGATGACCTAAAAAGCCCACAGGCAGGGTGAATTTACTATTGGGGGTTCAGAAACTCCATTACCAGGTATTCTTAACAGAGTCATTTACTAAGTGAAATAGCCCAGCAGACCCTAATCAAGTGTCCTAGTTCAGCAGGTGAGACCAGTTTATCACTGTGTGGGGGTGACCAAAGCTATGTATTCCACACCCTCTATTCATTTCCCAGGAACTTTTAACAATGGACCACTTGCACCAGCTGCCCAAGGCTACCTCAGGGTGTGAGCTAAGACATCTGTGAGATAAGAACTGTGATAACTCCCTTCCAGCAAGTTGTTAGCACCTCCACACCCAGCCTGAGGCGGCGTGTCTGCTAATGGGCCATCAACGATTCCAAAATACCCCCTGACTCACAGAGTCAGATCACCCATTGTGTACCTCCCCGCCCTGGGGGAGGTACTGGGTGTTCCCACCTGGGCCTGAGCGTACATAATCTTGGGGTTCGAAGACCTCGGGAAACCACTCGTCGGACCCAAAGAAGGACCAGAACCTCGGCAGGAGAAGACCACCACTCTCCATCAGACTGCAATCATCATCTGCACCAACAGGTTTTTTACCTCCCTTTGCTTTGGACTAAGGAGGAACCACGTGGTGCTAGGCGTGGCACAAGGGCTAACAAACATCATTCTGTTTGTGCCCCAGGACACTGGGTTATATGACTGGGTTTTGTGAGTTAAAAGCAATTTCTCATTGTGTCACTGTATTAATTGTAATATTTTTTATTAAATTGTAGCTCTGACTTATTATCTCTCCTGAGCTGGGTTCATTTCGCCTGCAGGTTTACCTTTAAACCAGCACACTGAGCTTGTGTGCTATAGGTCTGGTATCTTCATATCACACATGCTGTTGTATTCAGCTGTGAGTTCAGATGACCAGAAGCACTTGTGTGTCTCTAAACCAGCATTACAGAGAGGTCTGATAAAAGTCTACCCATGGCATAATCAGATATCTACATACATTCTTGTGACTGGACACCACTGGAAATTCCTGTTTTTTAAGAACTTCCTTTAAAAATCAGTCCATTTTTTTCCCCCCATCCACCGTAAATTCATTCAGATAAATATATTTCAATATAATCTATCTATCATTATGATATAGTATTCCACGCAGCATAGGGGCTTTCTTGACAAAAGTAGCATCTGGATGCTAAATCTGACCCTTCATCTGACAAAACCCAACCAACCAACCCCCCCCCCCCCAAAAAAAAAAAAAACACACACACACAACAAAAAGCAAAACAAAACCAAAACAACCAACAAAAAACCCCACCAAAACAAAAACAACAAAAAAAAAACCCAAAAAAACAAAAAACACATCACAACAACCACTAAACAAATAATAACCAGGAAATTAATAATACAGTGTAATGAGGGCTCGGGATTGACAATAGTCTGTACTGACACAGAAAACCATTTGGAAACCAAGACTGACTGAGTCCATAGATAAAATAGTATCACTTAGACACTATTTTAGATTTTGCTGCTCTTGTTGAATAATTGGGTATTTCAACACAGCCAAAAGTATTTTGTAAGCCTATCCTTATCACTAGTTTCCATTTTCAACCTCTGGTCATAATTTGATGAATCTGTAGACTGCTTGTAACAGATCATAAAAGGTAGCATTAAGAAAATTGTTTTATGTTAAAGAATGATTTCTGAATAGGAAATTCACAAAAGAAGATCACCAGATATGTAAGTCTGTAAACTCAAAGCATTAAAGTGCTGAATTGTAAACCCATCAAAATGGCCTATAAATGGTTTAGTATGCTTTATATATCATGTGGACATAATAAAAATTATAGCAATAATAATAACAACAAAAATAACAATAAAACAGATAAGCAAAAAAGCTGGTATAATATAGGCAATCTTTATTGATTCAACTGAGGTCATTCTGCTTCACAGGAGCTTAGAAATTAATGTTCAGTCTCTTGCTGTGTTGGGAAAGATTGTTCCTGTGGAAATTGGATATGTTTGTGTTTTTAATCAGAATTTAAGCTCATTCATCTAAAGCAGGTCATTTTTTTGTACATAATTCTTCAGATGGCTGTAAATGTAACACCATAATAAGGAATCTAAAACTGGTATAAGGTTTTTCAGACTGTCTTGGTTTGAGTTGGCAAAATGCCAACTGCCCAATAACAGTCAGCTTCCCTCCTTCTCACTGAGAAAAGGGAGAAAGGAAAAAAAACCCCCAGAAACTCATTTATGCTTAAACTTTATATATTTATACAGAAAAGAGAAAATTAAGAGAAAACTACAATATAACACACATGCTTTACACAAGTTAGATGTAACAACAATTTTCTACCTCGCACCGAAACACAGATTCCATCACTCTAGATCTATAAGCACCCCAAAAGACACCCAGCAAGAAACAGAAAGTATAACAACAAAATGTTTCTACTTCCCTGAACTCAAACAAAATGCAAGCAGTGGCAGCAGCAGCAGCAGCAAGGCCCACTTCAGCAGAACAACAGCTGTGTGTCCTGCCTGTACTTCAGCCATTATGGAACTGAACCTAACACCTCCTACTCCTGCACTCATATCTTAGGTTTGCGTCATCTGGTATGAAATATTTCCTTGGTTACCCAGTCAGGTGTTAGCTGTCTCTCGTAATCCACGTAGATGCTCTGTGCCTGCCAATTTGAGGCCTAGCTAAAACCACCACACGGACTCAACTCTTTAATGGATATTTAAATTCTAGAACACTTGGTGTCTGTGTTCTTAAGTTTACTTAGAATGTATGCTCACATTTAAATTGCTGTGTAACTGCAGAAGCACTTAACTGCTCTCTTGCTTGATATTATGTTGAAACTGTTCAGAGATTTCCTTAGCAGTCTTCACAGAAACACCAAAGTTTAAGTAGTGCACAGTAGATCAATTCATTAGTGAGCTTGTGCTGGAGTTCCCAAGCTACCTGTTTCTCTTCCTCATACTGTCATGAATTTCTGTTTGGCAATGTATGCTCTCAAAGGGCTAGCAGATACTCTCGTAGTATACAACACACCAAAAGCATCTCCAGCTCCTCCTCTTGGAGGTATCTCACTGTGCTGACAAAATAATTAAGATATTTTAGTCTCAAGAGGGAAAAGCATGAACAAGAGAGAATATGGACATGTTTCCAAATTAATGAGGGAACAAAAGGAGATAAATTGTATAAAACAGTGGAAAAAAAAGAACAATAATTGCAGAAAAAACGTTTATATGGAAATCCCAGAATGCGGGCAAAGTGCCAAATGGAACAAGTGGATTGAAAGAGGAAAATAAGAAAGAAAATAAAATATAAAATACAAAAAGGATATTTACCTAACAAGAAAATATACTGTCATCAAGTTTGCAAATGACACCAAGCTGAGTGGTGTGATTGACACACCTAAAGGATGCTATGCCATCCAGAGGGGACCTGGAAAAGCTCAAGAATTGGGGTCGTAGGAATTTCATGCAATGTAACAAAATCAAGTGCAATGTGATGCACCTGGATCAGGGCAAACTAAAGTATCACTTCATGTTAGGGGATGAACAGATCAAGAGAAGCTGTACCCAGAGGGACTTGGGGGTGCTGGTGGATGAGAGGCTGGACATGACCCAGCAATGTGCCCTCACAGCCCAGAAAGCCAATCGTGTCCTGGCCTGCATCAAAAGCAGCGTGGCGAGCAGGGCAAGGGAGAGGATTCTGCCCCTCTACTTCTCTCCGATGAGGCCTCACCTACAAATGGGCATCCTTCTCTAGGGTCCTCAGGTCCTTTTAAGGCAAGTTCAGAGGAAGACCACCAAATTAGTTGGAGGGATGGAGCATCTTTCCTATGAGAAAAAGCTGCAAATTGGTGTTGTTCAATCTGCAGAAAAGACTTCAAGAGACCATATTATGGCTTTTCAGTACCTGAAGGAAGCCTACAAGAAAGACAGAGAGGGATGTTTTACAAGGGCATGTAGTGACAATGGAACTAGATGATCTTCAAGGTCTCTTCCCAACCCAAGACATTCTATTCTTCCATGACACGGAAAAAGGAGGCTTCTTGAATTCTGTTTCTAGCTGTGGTCTTAGTTGCTTTACTCACTAAAAAGTCCTTTAAGTTCTTTTTATGTTTATCTCATCTGGATAAAAGGGATAAAGGCAGTCACTTTATCTCAGATAAAGTACCTTGACATTTCTGTATCATCATCCAAAACCAAACTAGATACAACAATGAAAGTTCAGATTTTGTGTTTATACTTTCTAACACCCCGAGTAATAATGCTGTACTTACCAACAGTAGAAATTGTGCTAATGAAATTCTGAAATACTGTTCAGAAAAATACAGAATCACAAAACTACAGAATATGCTGAGTTGAAAGGGTCAAGTCCAACTCTTAGGCCTGCACAGAACCACCCCCAGGAGTCACATCATGGGCCTGAGAGTACTATCCAAATGATTCTTGAACTCTGTCAGGCTTTGTGCTGTGACACTTCCCTGGGAACCCTGTTCTTGCACCCAACCACCCTCCGGATGAAGAACCTTTTTCTATCTAACCTAAATCTTCCCTTACACAACTTGAGGCCATTCCCTCACATTCTGTCACTGGTCACTACAGAGAATAGATCATTGACTACCGTTCCTCTTCCCTTCACAAGGAAGTTTTAGACTTCAATGTGAGGTCTTTCCTCAGTCTCCTCTTCTCCACGTTGAACAGACCAAGTGCCCTCAGATGCTTCTCACACAGCTTCCCCTCAAAGCCCTTCACCATCTTCTTTGTCTCCTTTGGACACTCTCTAATGGCTTTATGCCTTTTTTATTTTGTGGTGCCCAAAACTGCACACAATACTCAAGGTGATGCCACCCCAGTGCAGAGCAGAGCAGGACAATCCCCTTCCTTGACCAGCTGGAGATGCTTTGTGTGATGCCCCCCAGGACATGGTTGGCCCTCCTGGCTACAAGGGCACTGCTGATTCATATTCAACTTGCTATTGACCAGGACTTCCAAGACCTCTTCCACAGCACTGCTTTCCATCATCTCGGATTAAAGATTATAAAAGGCTTCCAAGAGCACTAGAGTCTGTAAGGTATTTAAAGGGAATATCTGACCTGAATAGTGTTTTAAGTTTGCACAGGGAAAGAAACCTGTGTTAATAATAGGCACTCATCTGGTCCAATGCAGGTGCAATAAAATTGGCTGTGGGATTGACATCATGATCTTTTCCATATCTTGTCTCTAAGACTTTGCCTAATTCACTTGGCAGCACTGCACCATGATTCTTTTTAGTCTCACTTGTGAATCTGTACCTGCTTAACAAATTCTTTTTATTGAAGGGCCTGAAGCTCAAGGGTTAAGGTAATAAACACTGAATATCAGTTGCCGTGTATTCAGTCAAAAAGATTCATTCCAGCTGAAAAAATGTGGGGTGGGGTTTGCAAGGTGAAAGAAACTGGACAGGAAAAAATGCAGAAAGCAAAGTTGTGAAGAGGTTTGAGTCCAATCTCTGACTTTCCTGGATGTCTCCAATTTATTAAGCCACTCAAAGGAAGTGAACTGAAGAAAGCTCAGGAAAGTCTGTGATATTTTACACTAAGATTTTTGAGAGTAGAACTGTTCAAGTTAAATTTTGCAGTTGCTTTCTGCTCAAAGTAAACAAACCTGTGCAGGCAGTGAAATTAAAAACCCCTGTAAAAACAACAGTGAAAGAAATTTATCTTGATCTCTGTTCCTGACTTTCCATCTAGAGGTAACCCAAAGCACAGCAAAGGCCCCTTAACCTATTCTCTTTTGATGGAAAACCATTAATAATTACCATTCCTCCCACTATAACTCAAGATAATCTGCCTTTCAAAGTTAAGAAACAGGGTGCACTGGTTAAAGGTAAATCAGCAGGAGAAATGAATCCAACTCAAAAGAAATTATAAGTCAGCTAGAATTTAATAAAAATTTTACAGCAAAATGCGATGAAACAAAGAGAAATTGATTTAATCCACAAAAAAAACAGAGATATAACCCAGTACCCTGGGGCACAAGTAGAATGGTGTTTGTTAGCCCCTGTGCTGAGCCCCATATGTTCCCCTTGAGCCCAAAGTAAAAGGAAAGGAAAACTTGTTGGTCCAAATGGTGGTTGCAGTTTGGTTGAGGGTGGTGGTCACAGTCTTGTTGAGGTTCTGGTCCTCTTCTGGATCCAACGAGTGGTACCAGGAGTCTCCAAACCCCAAGATTATACATGCTCAGGTTCAGGTGGGAATGCCCATTACATTTCCCAGGGTGAGGAGTTTACCAATGGGTGGTTTACCCTGTGAGTCTTGGGATATTTTTGGACTCCCTGGTGGCTCATTAGTAGACATGAAACCTCAGGCTGAGTGTGAAGGTGCTGATGCCTCCCCAGAGGGGAGTTAATCATACCTGAGTCATTGGTGTGAAGACCCTATCTCACAGGGTCCTCTAATATTCAGCTTGTAGCCTGAGGTGTCAGGTGTGCCCTGGCAAGCTGCTGCAACTGATCTATTATTAACAGTTTGTTAGAAATGACATAGAGGGTGTAGAATATACAGTTTTGGTTGCACTTACACAGCGATAGCCTGGTTTGGGCTGCTCTAACTAGGACACAGGGTCAGCTGTATAGTCTATTTACTGAATTAGTTGATATAAAAACTGCAATTAAACCTATAAAATTATTTCCAAAGCCCCAGACTGACAGAAGAGCAAAACATTAAGATATCCTATTTTTCACTTGGCTGCTGAGCGACGAGGCCCTTTTGATGAAGCAAATTTCTTCGCAACATCTTTTTGTTCAGTAGAGCTCCTACAAATGTTGTACATGAAATAAAACTGATACGGAGAAGATGATGATGAATATTCTTATGTTTCTCATGCTTATTTCAGTGGTGTTTGTGCCTTTAGGTAAACACATCTTCATAGTATTCACCCTATTACAACATTTTTAAAGTATACTTCTGATGTGATCCTAAGTATTATATTTGAAATCTGACAACTAGGGTCAGTACAGAACAAGCACACTTTGCATTCCTTCCCTAAAGCTGGAGCTATTGAGAATGGAATCAATTCTTCACTATAAATTAAAATAAATTAGTATCTAAAATAATCCTGAAAATCCAGAACAGTACCTTGGGACAGCATTACCTAACCAATCTAAGATAATATGGTGTTAGGGTCAGCCCAATAACCTTGGAGAAATATGTTGGATTGATTTTAGTCACTATTTAAGGAAGAAGAAATGAAGCTGTAACCTAGTGCCAGTGTAGAATATTTTCATAGTTTGTAGAACATTTTCATAATTTGTAGAACATACAAATGTGGAAAAAACTTTTCAGATAGTAGTTTTGAAACAGCTATGCTAAAAGAAGAGCTAGGGTTATAAAGAAGATAGTTTTGCTGTTGCAATCATTTTTCAACAGAAAGCAGAAAGACAGAGCAGCTGCAAGGAAAGAACTTAAAAGAAAAGCAGATATATGTATAAATGTTACAATTTTGTAAAATTTCCGTGAGAGTCCTAAACTTTATCTGCAAAAATACTCTTTCCTAAAGTTCATCTGTAAAGATTCTTATAGTTGTTTTAATTGAGCTTTTAATTAGTCTGCATATATTATTGAAAATGTTTCCACTTTGATTATGTGTAGAGAAGTGTCTCTTTGCCCATGAAGAGAGATCAAACTGGCATTTGCTTCTATCTCCTTCAGAGCATTCAGATAAGGATAATTGCATTAGTTCCTGTCTCAACGATGTTTCAGACTAAAACCCTAGGGCCAAAATACTGGGTCTTAATTGGCTGCACTACCTAGTCTATTCATGTAGACAAATTAAATTAATTACAATATTTTGAAAATGCTTCAATAACAAATTTTAATCACAAAACAAGGGAAAAGCCTCAGGAATTTCAGAGAAACAGAAATATAAGCTGTCTTTGGAGAGTCAACTATGGTACTTTGTACAAAATGCTGCTTTTGAAAATCAGAGGGGAGGTGAAAATAATTTTATTATTCCTGGATTATTTTGCCATTAGAAATGCCAGTTTCATGCTGGTTTGAACATCAGATTTTTACACTATGAGCACTGCAATGTGCTAATTTTTTCTACATCTCTACTAATTAGCCAATTCATAAGGCAAGTGTCTTATGGTTATAGTAGTCTGCACCTGCACACTTGACCACTCCTTTGGCATCATCATTCTAAAATATGCAAAATAAATACAATTCTCAATGCTTTCTACTTCCGTAAACTTTGGTTTTGCCAGGCAAATGCTGTAGAAGGACATAGATTTTAAATAAAAATCTGGAAAAGGTATGTTTTCAATTTTTCTTAGAAAACAATTACTATGAGATATTTCTGAATATAATACCAGTTAAATACCAGCACCTGTTTAAATTAATGTCCAGTTTTTAATCTGAAAATTCTTGATCCTTTTAAAGAATCCTTTTAAAAGATCCTTGTTAATCAGATTTGTTAAACATATTAAATATTTTATTTTCATTGTTAAAACTTAATTTAATTTATAAAGGTAAGACAATTTGATCTTGGTTTCTCATGGAGACAAAATTTATGTAATCATCCTGCATATATGTGAAATCTTGAGTCATTATCTTAATAACATGTTAATCTATTGGTACATTTGATCCATATCGAGCTAACAGATAAAAGCCTCACTAACAGCAAAGCTTCTACAAGCTTTGTAAAAGAAGGTGGGTGAAAACACTAATATATCAGACTATTTACAAGGGAAATAAAATTTATATATTACCTAATATAAAAATCTAAAACTGCCAACTATAATTTCATTAACATCAATGCCCATGAAACCCAAGACATATGCCCATTGGGAATGTGTTTAATTTGTTTTTCAGCTTAGGGAAATTCTTGCAAGCACTTTGATATCTTAGAAATTAACACATGCATTAATTTTCAGTAATGCATACTCACAATATTGCTGTTAAGAAGATGACAGGTGACTACCAGTCCTGAAATTTACATGCTTCTCTTACAAAGCAGACAAAAATCAGGCTACACAAAGGTGTTATGAGTCTGTTCTGTCCCAGAAAAGTTATTGTCTCTACTGGCTTGTAAGAAAATATTATGAAAAGTTCTGAGGTACAAAGAAAGAAGGTTAAAAAAAAATCACAGTGGAGCAAAAGGATTATTACATTTGGTTACTGAGGTAGTAGATAAGTATTCTTGAAAAGAGTTACTGCCTTCTTACAGCACAAGTGATCTAAAGGTTAGACAGGCACATCATCATCATCATCATTATCATCATCATGGCTAGGCTTTGTGAATGAAAATTTGGGAAGGGCTCTACCCACGTGGGTGTGTCCTTTGAGCCTGTGCAGTGGAATTTTTAGGTGAGGCACAGCGTGCACAGAACTGGCCCCACCCTTTACTCCTAAGGTTCATCTGCCATGGCTGAGTGAGCTTGGACAGTGACGGTGAAGTCCTTGGGACTAGAACCTACAGCACTTGGTATTCCCGGGAGGTCTCCCATCCAACCAGGGCTGACCCTGCTTAGCTTCCGAGATCTGCCAGGATTGGGTGTCCCCCAGAGAAGGATATGCCTTAGCGGAATGACCAGAGAAAAGTGAAAGCTTGATCTTAAGTACAGAACTGTGTTTTCTTGAGCTAAGGTCCTTTTAACAGACACAAGTATAGTAAGGGCAGGTGGTGTACTTATGTCTTTAAAGAAGTTAACGAGGTAAGCAAGCCTGGAAAAAGGCTCTTGAACTCAGATAGGCTTGGTTCTGTGACCACTTCCCTGTTCCAACCTTTTCCTGGTTGTTCAAGCTATTCCCTTGAATCCTGTCACTGGTAACAAGAGTGAAGACATCGATAAGTGCCCCTCCTCTTCCCCTCACAATGAAAATTAGACTGCAATGTCAGGTCTAACTTCAGTCTTGTCTTCTCCAGGTTGATTAAACCAAGTGTCTTCAGTCACTCCTCATACAGCTTCCCTTCCAGATCTTTCACCATGCTCATGCCCCTCCTTTGAATGCTTTCTAATAGCTTTATGTCTTTTTTACATTTTGGTGCCTGAAACTACACGCGATACACAAGATGAGGCCGCCCCAGTGTAGAACAGAGCAGGACAATCACCTCCCTTGACCTGATGGCGATGCTGTGCCTGGTGCCCCCCAGAACATGGTTGGCCCTCCTGGCTGCCAGGACACGGCTCATATTCAACTTGCCATCGACCAGGACCCCCAGGTCCCTTTCTGTACAACTTCTTTCCAGCCTTTCATTCACCAATCAGGCTTGCCCAGTCCCAGGTGTAGAATCCAGCACTTGTCCTTGTTAAACTTCATATGGTCAGTGACTGCCCATCTCTCTAATTTGTCAAGGCAATTATTGTGGAGAGATGAGATTAAGCTACTGTGCCATATAAAGAATTTGTATTTCAGTCAGCATATAATAATTGTTCAGTTTGGCAGAAATCTCAGGAGATAACCAATCCAAGTCCTCCAAAAGTATGCATAAAACTCATCCCCAGAAGTGATCACAACAATGAATGAGCAACAGTGAAACTCTTGGTACTATTTAAAACCTCTAGTTCCTTTTCTGACTATAGAACAGATTAATTAATTAAAATTAATTAATTTTCATTTTGATCAAAGGAAGATGGACCTTCTGTCATTGTCATTCACTAACAGTGAAAAGTATATATTCTAGACTAAACTTCTGTGATCACCAGGGGTTTTGGATGTGGACTTTAGCACTTGACAGATAGTGTTCATAGTATGACGACATATTTAAAATGTTGAGTCTAAGACCTGTATCAGTCCTATATAATCTTCCTTAAAAGATGTAAAACAGTTTGAAAGAAAATGTTGACATTACTTATTTTGCACATAATTGTTACAGGCATTGAAAGAAATTTAAATGGGCCTATATTTTAAATAAGAGCCCAAAAACTGTAATTATGCTTGAGAAGAGATTCATCTCATCAACTTAGACTTGTTTTAGAAGTTACACATCTAGTTTAATGTAGTTATCTACATTCTCTGAAATAAATGAATAAAGGGAAACATACTTGTCCTTCTTTCTTCAGGCATATCTTAAGACAGTTGCATTTCACTAATAAGAACTAAATCTTAAATTTTGGACAGTGTAAGCTACGTGAGGTAAATTTCATTTATGTAGTCAAAACAGGCTATTAGCTATAAGGTAATCTTAGAATGAAACAAAGAAATTTAGGGTCTAGGGATAAGTAAAAATTTCTCACTTGAGGAAAGTCATCATATTTTATTTTGAGTACAAAAACTGAGCCTTTTAAAAAGGAAAAGAAATTATAGGAAAAATTGTGTATTTAAAGGATTGTATTTAAGAGATTTTTATACATTTGCAGATTACTCTTCTACTAGAGAAAAATATTTCAAACAATAAATTAGGGGCTTTTACTGAGGTCTTAGGAAGAGCTTCAAATTATAATTGAAAGGAAATGTGGCAATAATTTAATAGAATATAAAAATATTTAACACAAACTATCAAAAAATCCATTCAAAGATATTCATTACATGACAGTAACCAAGTTACACAAAATGAATGCAACACAACCAAATCCTAAAGGAATAACTGGAAAATTGATAACACAGGTACTGATTCTACAGATAAACTCTGCTCTTTAAATAATAAATAAACACTGCAGTCGTTTGAGATTTTATCACTTCTCGCATGGTATTTGATTTAGGATTGGTTTGATGCCCCTTAAAAAGGCAGTATCTAAGATCCTGTGACCACCTGAAAATGTCAGAACTTATTTTGTGAGAGGTAGATTTCCATCTTCCTGCTTGCAAACAAAACTTTGAAATTAAGAACATTGAAGATGAAAAACCAAAGGCAAATAAATGTAATCCAGTAGTCTTGTTAAATCCTCGTAACTTTAATCAATTTTTTTTATATTCAGATGCTTTAGTCCTGATTCAAATGTATGTGTAACTGCAGCACTGAGCAGAATTTTTTTATTAGCTTTTCCAGCTTCTTATTGTGGGATCAGAAATTCTAAAGGAATCCAATGGAATAACACAGAGAGGCCTTGGAGAATGGAGAAACATTTATATATTTTAGTACCTGTTCCTGCTGAAGCATTTTAGTCCAGGATTCAGAGTTTTGGAATGGTTAGTCATGAATACCTTGAGGGAAGTAATGGAAGTTAAACTGCCATTGCTTACATCCTGAATGCTCCACCAACTGAATGACTGAATAAAGTGACATGTTACAATCCTCATGGATTTCACTATGCATGTTTATGCAGATCTCAGGCTAACATACATATATCTTGACTGATAGAGGTTTTATAGGTCTTACTAAGATTTCCAAGCCAAAATAAAAGATAAAACAAAAACAAACAAAAACAAACAAACAAAAAACAAACAAACAAAAAAAAAAACCAAAAACCAGAGAGAGAACTGCAGCACAGATCTGAAGAATATTCTTAGATCCTAACTTTAGCAACGGTTTCATCCAAAATTTTGAAATGAAAAAAAATTTGTATTTGTTAGAGGTTACAGTGGAATGCTAACTGGAATATGTAAAATTTGGGCTTAGATTCAAATATAAAATTATTCAAAGGGCTTCAAAGCTGCTACTTTTTGGGTTAAAAGGCACTCAAAAATGAACTGCATCCTCTAAAATAAATTACTTGTAAAGCTTCCAACACTTTTTAATGCAAAACAAATTTAGTAAATTTGTTTTGCATTCTTTTTATATATTTATATTCTGTAAATTATTCTAGATTTTTGTTCTATATTTTCAGGTACGGTAGCAATTAAGTCTCAAAGTTTAAAATTAACTTAGAATAGGGGGAAAAAATTAAATAATTCTGCTGGAAGAACCATCAAGAAGCCTTATGTCTCCTTGGGAACCAGTAGGTCCCTATTCCTTCTCTCCCCTCAACTCCTCAAGGTCAAGTGTATTTGAAAAGCCCTGTTTCTTTTACAAGGGTGGACCTTCTTGTAAGAGTCCTTTACTTTTGTGTCCTGTCATTCTTGAATATCTAATTCGAAGGAGAAGAGAGATATTTCTCAGCCAGGAGGAGAGTCAGAGCCCCCAAAATTTGAACTCAGAACCCCAGGATGGATATCAAGCAACTTACAAACAAGCACGCAGTAGAGGAGGGAAGAAATATTACAGTGGGAGAATAAAAGATTATCCAAAGTGAAGGAGAAAGGGAGAAAGATGCTGAACAGTAAAAACAAGGCAGGAATACACACACACACACACACACACACACACACACACACACACCTCTGTGTAAAAAGCCAAAAGAAAAACCATGCAAAACTAGCATATATTAATGTGCTAATTAAGACAATGTTCATTCTTGTAATCACATAAACTGAATATTCAGTGAAGACCAATACATAAATGGACTCAAAGTATATAAAGTTGAAAGTACAGCAAGGGGTTAATCAAAAGTAAGGTTGCCTAGGAGCATGATTCCAGTGGTTTGTCCCTTTTGTTTTCTGTACCTCTGAAAAACAAACAACTAGTAACCAATAAAGAAAATAAGAACTGTACTCTAGTTTTTTTACTTATTTTTTCTTTCATTCCTTTTTTTTTCAGTTTTCAAAATGTAAAAAAAAATAGAAATAACAAATGGGTTTTGTAACGCAAAAGTCAAAATATGGTATTGTAATAACTAGGATGTTAGAATGGACACAATAACTGACTGCTATATGAACAGCAAAAAAGGAGATGTAAACAAATAAATAAATATACAGTGGAGGAACTGGACATCACACACAGACCAATATGATCAAGTGAATGCTGATTTATTACATACCACACACAGTTTATATAGAGCTAAAGCTACCATTGGCTAATTTAAACCCTCACTCCATGAAGCCACAAACTTTAATTGGTTATAACACATATCTCACAGGTCCAATGTTTTGGAGAACTTATCCTAGATGTTTTCAAGAACCTCTCCGATGTGCTGTGAAAAACCTGAGGAGCTCCCATGAGAAACCTCTAGGGAGTAGCTAACTCCTCCAAGCAGCTGTGACTTGTTTATTCTCAGCTGTCTTCAGTCTCACAGGGTTGGTATAGGTCTGAATTGCTCACTCTTCATTTTTCTGTACCAACAGAGATGCTAACAGTATTTGAGAATTATTCATGCTTGTCTTTCCCTGACTCATTGCTGTGAGAAATAGGCAGGTAAAAAGAAAAGGACAATTATCAAGAAGAAATACATTGGATATTCTGGAAATAAAAATTCACAAAATGTTGTCTCTACAGTAGTGGGGACTCAGTTAAAATGACTCTGATTTAACACAGCATGGCAACACAAACCCCAGATACCAAAATGATTTCTCTTTCGTCTTTGAGGATTCAAAAGTAGACCATCCCAAAAGAAAATACATTTCTCGAGGCAAAACCAATGCAAGTTTAATATTAGTATGTTCAGTCTATTTTACTTTCACTTTCCTAAATGAAATTTTGACAGAGGGCTGTGCAAAACTCGTAATGAAATGTGCTAGAATAAAAAGGTGAAGCAGGTATTTAGGAAAAATTGAAAAAAACCCCCAAACCCAAAACCAAAACAAACCAACCCAACCAACCAATCAAAAAAATGTAGAGAATTAAGACTTGCCATTTAATGTTTTTTTTTTAACCAAGAAAACACCTCTTTGATTAAACTAATGAGCAATAAGTAAAAAATCCTAATACTTTCTGAGATTTTAAACACTATGTGATATAAAACATTTGGTGTTAGCTGTGGTCCTAAACTGTCATTCATCCCTATCAGACTGCAGTTGACCATCTGCATTCATAAAATTTACTTCATTAAAGTTTATAAGTTTATTTATTAGTGAAATTACTTACTTGTGTTCTAATAGTAGGTCTATTGTCTATAGGCAATTCATTCTGAAATTATTGTAAGTTTGACCTATCAGTCACCGGGAGGTTTGGTTTACCATTAGTAAAAAGGTAATAAGTATAAACTTTAGAATTATATACTAATAGGTAAAGAGAACATGGAATTTTTATAAAATTATATTCAGGAATAAATAGTGATAAGTAGGAATCATTAAATAATTACTGGGACTTTTCCTTCAGTGAGAATGAACAAGTCTGTCAGATGGGATCATAGGAAACAATTCAGTTGATCCTATGTAAGTTTAAAGCCTCCCTCTGTTTCCATTTGGAAGAAAGGGCTGCAAAATATATTTTTAAATTGGACATAATTTTTAGTGAGATTGAGATGCTTAAATAACATTAATATCTTTAAGAATATCATTCCTAAGCAATAAAGGATGTTGATGTCTTTGCTTAGATAGCAGAAAAAATACAAATAAGGAGACATCATTCTTTTCTTCAATCTTTTAAAAGAGAAGAACACAGCAAATATTAGCAACAAGTAATGTTAGCAACAAGTAATGATGCTACAGTCTCTGCTCATTTCATTGTTTGAGTCATTAAAATCTAGAGATCTGTAAAAGCAACAGAAATTTATAATCTAGCCATGTGTTTCTCACTGAACAGAGGATATGCTTATAATATCTATCTTCCAATTTGCATGTCTAAGTAATGATGTCAGTTTTACACTGACAGTTAACAACCATAATGTGGTGTTAATCAAATGACCTTTCAGTAGTAAGTGATTGAAGAATTAACTTCTTCAGCCTTAAATCACATTTTCACTGAATAAATTAAGTGGAGAGAAATCCTTACGAAGTACCTTCAAGCTGTAAAACAGTACTAAGAAAGAAAAAATCCAGCTATCTAAAAAATTAATTATTATATTTTCTGAAATGGCAAGGACAAGGGAAGAAATGGAGACTAATTACTTCATGATCATTTAAAAGAACACCTAATACTAAAAAAGAAGAAAAGCATTACCAAAATGAACACACACACACACACACATGAACAATCTAAAAAAATTCTTCAAACTCGAGTTATTGCTTTTCTTATTATGGTGCAGCATCTTTGATATTTATTAATTTGTCCATAAGCCACTGCTGTGAATCCATTTTATTTCAAATCAGTAAAGTTTGTTCAACTCTTTTGCATGACTTCAAAAAAGAAGGCCCCTAAAAAAAAAAAAAGAAAAAGTATTACCTGTCTTTATAACTAGCAAAAATCGTCTATGTCATTTTTAAACAGAGAAACAAAGCATAAATTTTAAAATAAAAAGAAAAAAATAAAAAGAAATCCCATCTTAAGCAATACAGTTAAGTCATGTTTTTGTTATCACTTGAACTTTGTAACATGGGCTGTTATAGATTTTTTCAGAAGACTATTGTGGTAGTTTTGGAATAGTATTCCCCAATTTCATGTTCCCACTGAAACACTCCAAACCATATGGTGCTCACTCACTTCCCTCTCTCTGTACCCCTCCTCCTGCTGTGAGATGGAGAGAAGAATTGGAAATACTAAAGGTAAAGATCACAGGGATAAGAACAACTTACTAGAAACAGCAAGGAAATACAAAATGAACAGAAACAACTAGACTATTAGTAACAGAGTGTACAAGGAATGCAAATGATTCACACACAGGTGCTCACCTGGTGCTACCCTGACTACTCATTTCCCCACCCCCAGCCCCTGCATAAGGTGTGAGGTGATATAAAGAACCTCAGGGTCTTGGCTATGCCTCGCCTCACTGCTGCAAAAATTAACCCTATATTGGCTGGAAGCAGGATAACTATGAAAGACTAGGTCCAAAGGTTGTCTGGTCGCTGCTCTCTGTTAGTGTTCCAAGTATGCTTATGTTGCCAGTAAAAACACCATGTCCCTCCTGTTTTCCAGGCTGATAGAGTTTCTGATTGCTGATGAGTTATTATCTAATTCTGAAGACTAAATATCAAGGAATACAATATGATGGTCTTGAGTATAGTGCCTCTATCTGCTTTTCTGGATTGCTGAAAAAATGCTCATGCACAGATGAGGACTGTGCCATAGAATAGCTGGAGGACACTTTATCCTTACTCTGAAAAAAATGGGTGAAGTTGCCAGCCTAATAACCATGGTGTCAATTATTAGAATAAGCATCACCAAATCCCTCTATTACAGAAAGCTGTCCCAGATTGTAATATATAGTAATCACTTGACTAATAAACTGTATTTCAACAAATTTTTCTCTTAAGCATATTTCACAATTAATTTTGAATATATGTATATAACACCTCTTTGCTTCTTGTTTATCAAAGTTATCTTATTTCTTTGGACATGATATGAAGAAATGAAAAAATTATTCATTGAAAATAAGAATAATTTCTCACCACTTGCCATAATCTTTAAATGTCATATTGATAGCTATAGGCAGTGAAATTACTCTCACTGTTGCTCTCCATTTCTCTAGTTCAAAAGCTGTAGAAGGACACACTATACTTTCAGCAACTGTTTGTATCTCTGAATGGCTGTCTCCATTCTCGCTCACCATTAACAATGTAAGTATATAATTAAGAATGATCTCTTCAAGGTCCTTTCTGCATATCAGAAATCCCAAAGCATCATTAATTGGAATGAACAGAGCATCTGGTAGCTTGTGATCTTATAGTTTTAGTGTATAGGATATTTAATTAAAATAAATGCCCTCCCTCCCTCTCTCATTGGGAATTAGCTCATTAAAATTTTCAAAAGTGAGAATAAGTCCTCCAGCAAATATTAACATTTGGAAATGAGCAGAAGACTGGGTGGATAAAGCAACCAGTCTTCTGTACATTATACATTTGTCTCCTGGTGCTGGAAGACACTACTACTGCTGCTCATTCATCTTAACCTTGAAGTAGGACTCTTTGGTGTCCTCTTTAAAACTAAGTTAGTTTACAATACTTTTAAAAGAAATCTTGTATCATGAGTCTTTTGGATTCTCTAGAAAAGTACACAGACAGCCACACAGCTCTGCCAAAGCTAATTAGTTATGTACCTAATTAGCAAATATTCATAAACCAGACAAACTTCTACTGCCTTATGGCCATAACAACTTAGTCACTGGTCCTTGAGTATTCTCCACTCATGTCCATCTAGGCAGAGGCATCCTGTCTCCATTGGGGAACCTGCATAAACATAGCCCATCTACATGTGGATAAGAGAAAGGCTGTGGATGTTATCTACTTGGACTTCTGTAAAGCCTTTGACACTGTTTCCCACATAATTATCCTGGAAGAACTGTCTGGACATGGTTTGGATGGGTGTACTGTTGGGTGAGTAAAAAATTGGCTGGATGGCCATGCCCAGAGAGTGGTGGTGTCATAAGGGTTGTCAAGTACTGGCACAGGCTGCCCAGGGAAGTAGTTGAGTTAGCGTCCTTGCAAGTATTTAAAAGACTTGTAGAGTGGCACTTAGAGATGTGGCTTTATGGTGAATTTGGCAGTGCTGGCTTAATGGTTGAACTGGATGATATTAAGGGTCTTTTCCAACATAAATGATTCTATGACTTCATAAGATATGAATTCTCTGAATCCTTATTAATATGTGTGAGTTTTACATGGCTGCATGGGGATGGATCAGTCCATAATTCTATTAAATAACTTGCAGTTCGTGTGAACTGCACATGCATTTTTTTGCTGGTAATCAAATTGTCCTTTCCATTTGTTCAGTAACGTCAGGACTCCTGCATACCTGTAAGTTGAGAAATTGGGCTGTCCTTGTCCCTAAAATACCATCTATAAGATGATCCTACACATTTGCTCTTGAGGGGCAGATGAGGGAGAGAATGGAGAATTCTGCAAGATTATTTCTCAGATTTCATCTGGTATAATCCAGGTAGTCAAGCATAATACCTGGCATTCAGCTTGCTGTCATTTGGAATGCTGGAAAGTTACACAACTGAACTGACACACTTTCTGCTTCCATCTCACTGAGCCAAGTATTAAACAGACACACGTTAAGATCAGTTTGACTTTACTGATATCAAATAAACCTGATAGTGATGTTCAGATAGA
Source organism: Willisornis vidua nigrigula (assembly GCA_021164005.1). NCBI lineage: Eukaryota > Metazoa > Chordata > Aves > Passeriformes > Thamnophilidae > Willisornis > Willisornis vidua. The sequence continues at coordinate 19,704,410 of JAJPCS010000060.1, read as the reverse complement.
AGAGATGTAATACAATACAAAGTGCAATGATGTTAAAAGCTTTGCTCATTTTCGATTGCATTGATATGAACATGTCAGGACCTCTGTCATTTTGCCTTAAACTTGATACAATGAGTGAAGCATAGAATAGTTGTACATTTTTGTTTTCCACAGGGCTTCCATGAAACAATTCCAATAAATATATATGCTTCAATTAAATATGTAAATACTGTAATTCTGGGTGCTTTGTTTGGTGTTTTTATTACATTTTTATTCTACTAATTATAGACTACAGTGTGAGAATATTTCTGATATTTGAATAACCACTGAAAACCTAACACAGAATAATAAATTCACCTGCAGAGTAGATTACTACTTCTTGCTTGCTAAGCAAGTAATTTTCTATGTATATCCATATCTGCATATTTTACCAGATATAGAAGAGTCCTTTTTCTTCCCAAAGACAAAACAAGACTTTTCTTGTAGGTCATACCTTAATCACATCGAATTTGCTAGCCATCTTTCCCTCCAGGCAAGTTCATAGCTGTAATATGACCGTCATCTTCACTACAATGTTCCCCAGAGTGTAAGATATTTCCCAAGCCATTTTTTGGTCCATGTTATGTGTCATCATTATGCTTTATCCATAGCTGAATCTCTCCTTCTGCTGTAAGAGGTTTTACCTCATAGGACAGAGTCAAAAGCCATATATCCATCTCTATATCTATACATGTTTTTCTATCTTTTGTAATCAAATGGCTACCTGAGTGATATGAAGATTAGTCTAGAGATACTTCTAATTTGAACAGATCAAGAAGATTAATTGTATAGCACCAGTATGAATGCTCAATATTTACTGTCTGCCCTGTACAAAACTATATTATGTGTCTAAGGAATTGCAATACCATCTGCAGCACTTCTAAGACTCTAAAAACTCATTTGTTGGTTTGTTCATGTCCATAATAAAAGCAATGTAGAAGTCATGTTCATCTGTCTCACAGGACAGAAGAATATGCAGCTTGATTTCTTTTTTTTTTTAATTTCATTTGCATTTCCATTTGTCATTACATACCAAGCACCACTTCTGAGTACTCCTTTGTATTTATAATGCATTAAAATGAAAGCCTATATTCCATACATACAAGCAAATTTCAGAAACATCCCCATGTTTCATATCCCTTTATATCTCACTCTAGCCCTCCTAGCTGTGCTATTTTGCCAGTGTGTTATTACAGGATCTTTAGCAGTCGCTATCAGAAACCAACCAGATTCACCTCATATGTTAGAAACAGCTTCAATTGTTCTCCTAAGGTACATTAATTAATATAAAAACAAAGTTGAATTGAGACAGAATATGGAGCAAAAGAATGTGCTTCAGTTAATTACTACCTGAAATCATTATGGTTATATTATTGTTTCATAAGGATGATACACTGAAATACATTAACTTCTTTGATACCATTTGGCTTTCGTTCCTTACACCACAGACCTAGTCATGCTGATAGACAACTAGGAGATGCATTGCCAGAAAAAACAGTCACAGTAGGATTTCTTCCATAGAAGGATATGCAAGATCAATATAGTCCATCCAGAATATGCTTTCCTGTTGTCAAAATCCTAAGTCATAACATTACCCTTACAGTATTGATGTTAAGTGTTTTGGTACCCATTCATAATGCTGAAAAAATTGACTTAAAAACAGTCAAGTGAGATTCATATTATCAAAGACATTTTGAACAGTCCAAAAGCCTTCACTCTTCTAAATTATATACAGTCCATAAAACTGATTGAACAGATACAGTTACACCTTTTCAATTTATGTTTTCAAAGATGCAAAACTATGGGCAAGTTTGTGGGTGACTTTGATGCTAGGAAACAAAAGAATGAGAAGGAAACTACCTCTCAGAAATACAAATAAAATGATAAAATATTGTACAGATACAATCCAAAACCTTGTATACCCTACATGGTGCTGTTACTCTAGAAATAAAAGTGGAGTCCTGGTCTTGAATTCTGATACTGTCCTGAAGCCTTTTAACTGAAAGGTGTGACATAAGCACTATTAAGCACTATCATTAAGCTTTAAAAGAAAAGTGAAGGATGCAAGTCCATTTTTCTTTTGAATTTAAATTCAAGTGAAATGGTTAAAAAATGTAATTTTAAAACACAATGCAGGGATTTCCTGTGACATCAAGTCAAGGGAAGGGATTTTAGGCCATATGTCCTCTCTGACAACAATGAAGGACAATATGTTATAGGACGCTCTACTTCAGCATCACCTACAGCAGGTACTTGTAAGTTAATATTATGATCAATGAAGGAAAATGAATACAAATTATATGACATATGGCTCTGACAGGCATCTAGTTAGAATGCATCATTGATCACAAAACAACATGTAGTTAGCTAGAGAAAAATAATTCCAGATTAGTATATTCCTATAACTCTACTTGTTGCTTGGTTCAATGTCTCACAGCTTGTACAAGACTTACCAGACATACAATAGCAATTACTGAAGCATAAGGAAAGAGTTAATTCAGATGTTCCCCATGGTAGATCTGCTGTAACAGTAGGAGTCCATCTTGGTAGAAATAATTGGTATTGAAAGTGTTTTCTTTGGTTGCAAGCATAGTAATTAATTCTGTGCCATAGTCAGTTTGCTACCGCCTCCTGGATAGTGCCTCCTTTGGGAATCCAAGCATGAAGCATCATGAGAAAATCAACCAGCATTGGCTTTTTTAAAGGAAATCTTTGTGACAGAGGAAAAAACTGGAAAAAGAGAATCTCTTGGCCCATCACTGGGGAAATAACACAGGCTCTGCTCTGCTATTATAATAATCTGAGCTATCACAACAATCTCTGTAGAATTATAATCTTTGCCCTGGAAAGTTCTTATTCATTCTCCCTGACAGACTTTTACCAGAAATTTTTCTCTTGTCATTTATTGCATTCCACGGTGATACCATATTATTTAGTTATATTATTAGCAAGCAGGGACTTTGTGCTGCTGAAAATATAGACAGCATTAAAACAGGTAATTTGTTGGGTGAACTCCTACATGCTTAACTATGGAAAGCTCTTAGTACTTCAGAGAATTGCTTCATATATCCCTGTTTTTATTACAAATTGGAATGCGTTTTTTGTCTACTACAGGCTACATTAATAGTATCTTAGTGTATAGGTATGTTTTGGAAGACATCACTTATGTTATAGACAAAACCAGTTTCATTACATCAGATGAAAGGCCTATCAGATATAATATATATTCTTTGATCATAGCAAATAGCAGAATCTTACAGAAGACATTAGGAACTGAGCAGGTAGGTAGCAATTCTAGTTCTCAACAGCATCCTGGGTTACACCTATTTGCAGTTCAAAGATTTCTTAAATCACAGGTCATATTCTTGTAATTAGAGGTCTGTCATGGATTGTCTTCAGGAAACTTCAGCTGCTTTTTGAAGTCTTGTAAACATGTAGCACTCGCAATGTTCTGCAGGAAGAATTTCCTTGCCTTACCCACACAGAGAATAACCTATTTTATTTTGCTTGGTTTGAATTTTTCTCCTGCTAGTTTAATTTTCGGTTTCTATCTTTATTGTGCTCAAATAAATGAGATACTGTCATGTTCATGTGAAGCCATTAAACATAATCTTTTTGACTATACTAGAAGTAGGATCACATCCACATTATGTTCAAAAATATGTGCTTACTTGTAACATGGTTTGGACTCGTAAATAACCATTTAAATGAAAAGCACTGCAAGAAACAAGTGCATTGTTTGATGGTAGATCAATTTAAATCTTGATATCTTTGATACCATTAGAGATCTATCTCATTTTTTCCCTTTTTCATACTTCACCTATCAGATCCTCTGTTTTCTCAACACTATTTTTACTTACTTGAACAATCTGATGGATTTGCTGTCCTTTCTTCTGATGATACTGCTATCTACTGATGCCAGTATTGCTTTTGCTAACGGGATTAATATACATGAGGTTCTGTGTTCTGTCTTTGCACTATGAAACTACTGAAATAACTATCCATCACTGATAGATGTCTGATATGTCCTGTAAAGCTTGCTTTGGATATACCAATGCCTCAGTTATGCTGCAGAGCCATAATGATACATAGCCTCTTTTAGGAACTATACAATATTAATTCCTGATTAACTATGGACAGTTCTGTCTCTCTGCCTCAAAAATTCATTCTAATCAGTGATAAGTCCCCTGCCATCTGTTCACAAAGCTAGCCCCTTGCTGTCTCTGCTCCTCAGCTTCTTAGAAAGAGAAGCACAAAGTATAGTAGAAAACACAAGAGAGATTTTATTACCCTGCAAACATACCACGGGCCTCTTAATGCAAGGAATAAATGACCAGCACATGTACTATACATCTTCTAAAAAGCAGGAGAATGCAATTGCCAGGAGGAGGATGACCAGCTTCTTTCTGTTTTGTAGCACTCAGGTACTCAAACAAACCAGACCCAGTAGTCCTGAGTTTCATTGTCTCAGAACACTGAGAAAAATACCATGCCTCTGAAAGACAATGTACTCCTTATGGTATGGAACAGTGACTTTGTACTGTCACTTTCCAATGACGAATGTGCCAAGGTATTTTCTCTTCCTTATGCCTCATGCCATGAAGGAAGCAGTTTGAAAAGGAGAGAGGAACTCTGTGCACTCTATTTGCTTGTTCCTTTATATAGTGTCAGTAATTTACTGCTACTTAATAGCTACAAAATCTATCTAATTAAAATGGCATTAAAAAATTTCACTGAGAATTTTGTGTTCAGCTGTATTCAATTTCTGATATTTGACATTTTGCACTATAGAAAATAATTACCTTCCCATTTCACAGTTTAGTTCCTAGGGATTTTTTATAAAATTCATTTCTTAGGTGTTTATAACTCTGTGGAAATTTCCCATGCCTGGGTTTTTTCTCCGCCTGAAATTCTTTTAACACTTGAATTTTATGAGTTGGTTTCATTGAGAAGCCCTAACTGTCCATTTATTTGTAATAAAGAGATGATTTTAAATTCATTACTCCAAAAATAGATAGTAGAAAGTAAAGCACAGTAGGATTTCAGTCACAGTTGAAATTCTGGATGTAGCCCTTGTGTTGGATTGTACCAACTAAATATTCTGTGAAGTTAAGGTCTCTGATCCTAACTCTCTGTCCTCCAAATAAGCTACTGATTCACTACTCTGTTTTGGTTTTTTCCTTGCCAGTGAGATACTTGTGTTTAATATAGTGTGCTTCTGGAAAGGTCAGGACTCATACTAGTGAAGCTACTTATCAATTATATACCAATATATACATCTTGAGGAAACTGTAGACTTGTGATGAGACCACCATTCAGCCTACTCTTCTCCAAACAGAACAAGTCAGGTGACCCCAGTAAAATAGAAATACGTCTCTGAAAATGCCCCAACAGACTGGCAAATTGAAAATATATGTCTCAGTTTACCTCTATCGCTGAGACGTTTTCTTGAGTGGTAGATTTCAACAGTGAACGCAGACAAATTCCTTCTTTACAGCTGCATTCCTGACTAGACTAACGAAGTCAGGAAAAAAGAGGCAGATCATCCCACTGCCACTAGAAATTAGACCCTGCAATGGAGCTTAAGATAAATAGAATAGTTTTTATACTATTCAAATACTAACAATATAGAATACAGTCTTATAATACAGATGGAAGTGATACAGGATGGATGTTAAGTCAACTTTGTGATGGGACTCTTGCTAGAGCAATGTACTGGGAAAAGTGTACTAAGTAAATGCATACCATGTGCAATAGGAATACATGCAATCATTTCTATGCACTATGAAACTATCTTATATTGTCAAAAATTATAGAAAGACAACTAGTCCAAGTTGAATCAAGCATCTCCCATGAAATTTGAAAGACCTTACCCATTTATAAATGCTTTTCCAATCTGGAATTTAAGTGTTAGTTTTTGAAACATAAATTTCTAAAAATTATTTGCAAAATCTTCTGGCTTTCCACCCTGAAAAATGTACATTTGCTTTAAGTATTTGTTATTCTTTATTTCCTTTGAAGTTATCATGAACATCAGTGGCACAAAGTTAATAAAGATTAATCAATAACTATGCAACGAATTACTAGAGCTAATAACAAAAGGTATCAACTAAAACACAATGTCATAGCATATGTATGTAATAAATGAAAGGGGGATACTGGGAGAGGTGAAATAAACCTGGGACGAGCAGTTCACAGAGACTCTATCTGGGGTATTTGCGCTAATTCTTCCAACATCCCCTTATATGAAATTGTGCACAATCCAATTCTGCCAAAAAGAAAGTTGCAACAAAATAAGACTCAGCCAGTTTGTCATTTATCTTAACATTATTATGGATTTCTAAAAGGAAAGAGAATGGTGGAAGAATTACAAGCCTATAAGACGACGAGAGCTAAAACAACAGGCTAAATTCTATTTATGTCTCTGAGTACCCAGTTTAAAGGTTTGCTTTTTACAGATGTGAAAGTACATCTCTTCTTGTTGATCAGAGGACAAAAAAATAAAGTAACCAAATTCTCTTAGTTATCTTTCAGATACTCTTTAAAACTGTATGAAAAGAAAGGCAAAGCTCCCACATGTATACAGAAGGATTTTTATCAATTTCATGCCCAAACAGTTTGAGTTCTGTCTCTTGATGGAAGTTTTGTGTGAGACACTTGCTTTGTCCATGCAAAATTACTTTCTTTCTTCTCAGATATACATCACTTTGTGGTCAATACCTCCTTTCTACATCAATCCATCAACATTTAATTTTAGCTTTGGAGATGCCTCCAGTAATGCCTTCAAACTATGGAACCACAAAAATAAGTGCATTAGTATTTCCTTTGTTCAGTTCTTTGCATTTTTTTGCAGTGCAAAGACAGATAAAAGCCTTAGCAACATAAATATATTACATAAGTAATATCCTTCATTATTTTCTGATGTTATTGTTATATGACATCATTTCTATATGGAGTATTTTGGGATGACATCGACTACCAAACATTACAAACACAGGATAAGGGTTTAACAGATATATAGTGTAAGCTCCCTGGAATCAGGCCTGTTCCACCTGCCCACTTTTAATTTTCCCTCAGGATGCCTAAACAAGAGATTTACAGTATTTTTTTCATAAATTTAAGGAAATTATTTATCATTATAAATCTATTGTGCAATTCCTTTACTGTATTTAAAGCCAGACATCATAAAACAAGACCCTACCATGGGCATTTGAAATTTGGAAAGAGATTACATGTTGGGTAGGGTGAGGACAGATGATAATAGGAACAAAACCACAGAGCAGAAAAATCTGAATTGCAAAATCCTGAAATATTCAGGGTATACCTTCAATTTTTATTGTATTTATATGTTTTTTCATGTAACTGATATATTTTTTAATATTTTTGGGAAGACCTGTATGAACTTCTATTCCCCGAGTTCTCTATAAGGTCAGTAGGTGCTCATGTAGAACTTATAATCAACAAAACCAAATAATATCATTTTTTTTTTAAATCAATGTTTTAAAAAGCTTGAAACTTTAAATATTTCAGGAAATAGATGATTTCTACTTCTATCAATAGTTAGATATTTCAATGAGCTCACCTGTGTGCGCAAACTGTATTTTTTTTAACTAGAGCCTAACTATACTATGCTGAAACATATTTTAAAATAATTATTGTCCATTTTAGGGGGTTTTATATTTTATTTTGTTAGTCTATTTCTGTCAGGGAAAAAATGACAGTTTACTGGCACAGTGCTTTTTCAGATGCATGACAGCACAAAAGCACCACGGATGTCAGAATTGTGTCATTATGGAAACAAATTCTAAATCTCCAGTGAAAACACCCTTCATATATTTTTTGCTTGAAACTACTGCCTGCTGCCTGCTCCAGCTTGCCCTGAATAATCTCTTAAATTTCCACTGTGTCTGAGGTAGCTTTATGTCTTCACAAATCAGTTTGCTGAGATTCAATACATTTTACCCTGGGCACATTTATCTTATAACAATAACTTCCTGTTGTGAAGCAGAACTAAAGGGAACCATTTGTCTGCGTGCAGTTAAGACCTTGAACACAGACTTCACTGTTGTCATAGCCCTCACTTGTTTGTGAGGAAAGCCTCTGTTTCACAAATAGTTACTTTCCTTTTCATAGTGTAATTTGGAAAAAAAATGTTGGTGAGTTGTTTCTTAATTTAATGTACTTATTATATTCTACCATCAGCTGCTAAATAATTTGTAAAGATGCATTATCTTTTTGTGAATGTGCCCTAAGAGAGAGACAAAGGTAGAAAGGCTGTTTGTTAATTGTATGACAAATGAAAACAAACATTGTCTTCTGGAAAGCAATTAAAATAGATCATCTCTCTTGGGTAGGGATTAATTAATGGAGAAGTACAAGTAGCATTTTTATTTAACCTCAGGAAAAAAAAACATTAGTTAATATAATACCCTCAGTAAAATACCATTCAACTGAATGTTTAATCACACAAGTTCAGCATAATGCAATACAAAGTCTGGCTTTACCTCCAATGTGCAGATCCTCCTCCAGGGTTGACTTTCAAAAACCCAAAAATATCTCTATGCCCACAGTTTTGATTTAGACCCCTCTCCATTTCAGCATTTCATTCAAAACTGGAGTCCTTCACTTCTGATTCAGGAACTTGTATTATGTCACTGATTCAGTCTTGTCACTTGGCATATGGATGGGGATATAAAAGTATTTCTCTGCCTGCTTCATCTGTAAATATTTTTTGTGTTTGATATTACACATCAAATAAGACATACCAGGATGACTGAAACTTCAAATATTCAGGAAAAAGAAATAATGACAATGCACTTTGTAGAGCAGTACGGTGACTAGAGCACTCACTGACAATGGAGGAGCTCCAAGCTTCTTTTCCTGGGTTTAAAGGTTACTGGGTTAATACACACAATGTGTTTCTCCCTCTAAGACGCTGCCTCTCCAAAGGGTCCACCAAACCCCCTGCACTTCTGAACTTGTTCATTCTGAATCAACACTGTTTACAAACAGAGAGGGCCTGCTGGGAGATGTAGTGCTTGGAGGCCTCCTGGGGCACAGTGACCATGAAATAATAGAATTTTCAATAGTCATACATGCAAGGAGAGCCATCATTGAAACCTCTACACTGGACTTCCGGAGGGCAGATTTTGGCCTATTCAAAAGACTAATTCAGAGCATACCCTGGGAAACAACCCTTAAACACAAGGGGATCCAGGAGGGATGGACATGTTTCAAGCAGGAAATTTTGAGTGCACAGCAGCAGGCTGTCCCAGTGTGCCAAAAGGCCAGCCGGAGGGGAAGATGACCGGCTTGGTTAAATAGGGAGATTCTGAAAGAAATCAGGGATAAAAAGAAAGTTTACAGACTGTGGAAAAAAGGGCTGGCCACTTATGAAGAATTTGAAGATAGCTAGGTCATGCAGAAAACAAATCAGGGAAAAAAAAGTGCAATTTGAAGTTAATTTGGCCAGTTCTCTTAGGGATAACAAGTCCCTCTATAAATACATTAATAACAATAGGAGGGGCAAGGAAAACCTCCATTCTCTGTTGGACTTGGAAGGGAAATATAGTTAACAAAGATGAGGAGAAGGCTGAGGTACTTAACACCTACTTTGCCTCAGTTTTTAGCAGTAAGACAGGTGGCCCTCAAGACAACTGGCCTCTGGAGCTGGTAGAGAGAGATAGGAAGCCAAATGGTCCACCTGTATTCCAGGAGGAAATAGCAACTTACTGAGCCAGCTGGATCCTCGCAAGTCTATGGGACCAGACGGGATCCATCGCAGGGTGATGAAGGAGCTGGCAGAAGAGCTTGCCAAGCCGCTCTCCATCATCTTCCAACAGTCCTGGCTCTCTGGGGAGGTCCCGGATGATTGGAGGTTGGCGAATGTCACCCCAATCCACAAAAAGAGCTGCAAGCAGGACCCTGGCAACTACAGGCCTGTCAGCCTGACCTCCGTGCCTGGCAGGGTTATGGAGCAGTTCATCCTGAGTGCAATCACACAGCACCTTCAGGGTGGACAAGGGATAAGACCCAGCCAGCACGGGTTTAGGAGGGGCAGGTCCTGTCTGACCAACCTGATCTCTTTTTACAATCAGGTGACCCACCTGGTGGATGAGGGGAAGGCTATGGATGTGGTCTATCTGGACTTCAGCAAGGCCTTTGACATTTCTCCCATAATATACTCCTGGAAAAGCTGGTAGCCCATGGCTTGGACAAGTGTACCCTCTCCTGGATTAGGAGCTGGCTGGAGGGTCAGGCCCAGAGAGTGCTGGTGAATGGAACTGCATCCAGCTGGCGGCCAGTCACCAGTGGTGTTCCCCAGGGGTCAGTGTTGGGTCCAGTCCTGTTTAACATCTTTATTGATGATTTAGATGAGGGGTTTGAGTCCATCATCAGCAAATTTGCTGATGACACCAAGTTGGGAGGGAGTGTAGACCTGCTGGAAGGCAGGAGGGCTCTGCAGAGGGATCTGGATAGACTTGAGAGATGGGCTGATTCCAATGGGATGAAGTTCAATAAGGCCAAGTGCCGGGTCCTGCACTTTGACCACAACAACCCCCTGCAGCGCTACAGGCTGGGCACAGAGTGGCTGGAGAGCAGCCAGGCAGAAAGGGACCTTGGGGTACTAATTGACAGGAAGCTCAACATGAGCCAACAGTGTGCCCAGGTGGCCAAGAAGGCCAATGGGATCCTGGCCTGTATCAAAAATAGTGTGGCCAGCAGGACCAGGGAAGTGATCCTTCCCCTGTACTCTGTGTTGGTGAGGCCACACCTTGAGTATTGTGTTCAGTTCTGGGCCCCTCAGTTCAGAAAGGATATTGAGGTGCTGGAGCGGGTCCAGAGAAGAGCAACAAGGCTGATGAAGGGACTGGAGCACAAGTCCTATGGGGAGAGACTGAGGGAGCTGGGGTTGTTTAGCCTGGAGAAGACAAGGCTTAGAGGTGACCTCATCACTGTCTTTAACTACCTGAAGGGAAGTTCTAGCCAGGTGGGGATTGGTCTCTTCTCCCAGGCAATCAGCAATAAGACAAGAGGGCATGGGCTCAAGCTCTGACAGGGGAAATTTAAGTTGGATATCAGAAAAAATTTCTTTCCAGAGAGAGTAATCAGGTATTGGAATGGGCTGTCCAGAGAAGTGGTGGATTCACCATCCCTGGAGATGTTTAAACTGAGATTAGACATGGCACTGAGTGCCATGATCTAGTAAATGGACTGGAGTTGGAGCAAGGGTTGTACTTGATGATCTCGGAGGTCTTTTCCAACCCAATTGATTCTATGATTCTATGAATAAGGTTTTAATTTATTTCTCATAAAGACCTAGCTTCTGAATAAAACTGCTAGGTGAGAGCTACTTGGCCATCATACCCTACCAGGTAAGGGGTTGTGTGCCCTACCATGCTCTAGTGGCACCTGAATTTGGATTTCCTAAATACTCACATGCAGAGCACAGAGAAGAAATATAAAGATCCCCCTGGAGACAAGAATATTTAAAAGAGTTCATAGGTGTAATGATGACATCAATACATACCCTAACCTATCTACATTTCTTATAACAAATCAACAGAAACATTGGAAGATAAGTTGGCCTGCAATTTACATCTCCCTATATACTTCAAATGAAGATTTTTGCTAGATAGCTCTAAGCATCCCTACTCCTATCAGTAATTATTGTGAATCTCATTTTGAATTCTTAAACATTCTCTCTACTATGTGTAAAGACCATGACTTTCAGACACCAAAGTTCCCCCGAGGCTAAATCACAACAGAGGTGGCTGAAATGACTCTACTAATTAAGTTGTGTGATAAATACCACAGAGAAATTAATCTATATCAACTATACAAAAAATTATTATTATTACAAAATACACTGTTGTATGAATTACTTCCCTGAGATATTTGTGTCTCACTTCTTTATCTTCTCTGGTCTCTTTTTTTCACATTCACAAACAGCCAGGAAAGAAAATCCATCAGTCATATTTTAGTGGAGTCAAACCACATTTTGCATCTGAAAAAACTGCAACGTGGTGGATATTTCACAAGTCCAAAAAACAAGACAGAAAAATTATTCCTTGAAATTGCTTCTTTCTCTCTAATCATTATTTAATTAGAAGTGCTCTGACCCACTTGTCTGGTATATTTCTTGAAGTTCAAATTTCTGCAGCCTAGTAAAGGTGGCATATCGTATGATGGCTTGGTGCTGATGACAAATATCTCATGAGGATCATATAATAAACTCAATTGCTATATATTCTGTGTCTTTCCTCCTCATAGATCCTGAAATTTATGTGAAAGATGAATAAACCCATACTCAAAGTAAACAAACATTCACAAAATCCATATGCATGGACTGTTCTGAAACTCATTATATCCTTTGCATTAGTATAATAAAAGAAATACAAATGTACACAAAACTTTGCTTGTTTCTGACATCTGTCCTCATTTACAAGTGTGCCCAGCATGAAGCAGCCAGACATAATTAGTACTAGTAGTTTTGAAAAGATTGAGAGGTCTTCTCTGATGAAACTCAGCTAACATGTGGAGGGAGTATGGATATGTTGAATTCTTTAGAGTGCAAATTCAAAAACCTGATAGTTTAAATAAATAGCATAAGTTGGACAGGAAAATGTATGTGTATGTGAAACAAATTGAATCGCTACATCTGATAGCCCAAAAAGAAATTAAATTAGTCTTATATAAGATACATATCCAGAGAGAAATAGTTTTGGACCACAATTTGCAAGCACAGTCACTCTACCTTATGAGAATATAAGGATGACTTTTTGGTTCATCCTGTTTATTTGAAGAGGTTGGTGTTCAACATTCTAATTCAGATGCAACAAAAAAAATCTCCTTCAGACGGCGTACCAACAGGTATCACAGATGACGAATACTGACAGCAAAACCCTAAACTCCTTAGAATCAGACAAGATTTTAGTTCAGGAGTTGGACTTTATGAGTCATGTGGAGTCTACCTTCCATCTCAGGATATTCGAATAGTCTATGAAAAATCACTTTGACTAAAACAAAAATAATATTCTATTTTGCATTTAGATGCAAAGTAGCTGAAGAAAGTTTATACATTTTAAATTAAAAGATGCCAAAATTGGCAAATTTATGAAAAATATTGCTCAGTATTATTAATGATCATTATCCAAATAACCTTGATGTGACACATAAATCTCATTATTTTGCTCTAGTAGACAGCTGTGGTACTATTTTTATTCTACTGCTGTAATAATGCTTATATTATTTACAAAGATCTTTGCTTTTCAGGCAAATATTGCCTACATATGTGTGAAAAGTATTGCATTAGAGTGTAATATCTCATTAGAAAGTTAAAGCTAGATCAGAGCAACTCTATTACTTTGTATTCTTTTGATAAACGTTTTTTACTCCTCATATTGCCTTTCCAGGAAGACGAAATATAATGAGGGTGGCAAGAAGGTTTATTATTCTCAACATCTTTGTAATTAATTATCATAACTTTGTTAGTGATGATTTGGAATCCATGTAATTATTTTGAATCAGTAATGCAATTAGTGTCAATATGATTTCTGGCAGGTGAACTCCAGGATAGAAAAATCTTATCAGTTTTATTCTTTTATAGCTTAATGTGCTCCTCCTTGCATTTCTTTACACATTTGTTTTCTTTTTTATTTACTTGATTTGACCTCTAAAAAAAAAAATCAAACAAGATCCATATAGATAGCTGATCTTGTTAATATGGGAATATTCCTGTGACACCAATGATTTCATTAATGATCCATTTAAAATGAACTCACTGACAAACTCTTGCAAACAAGCTTTTTTATCTGTAATATTTTTAAGTAAAAATTTTTAAAACAACACATTTTTTTATTTTAATCTTAAGCAAATAATAGATTATATTTCCCAATCACATTATCATGATAAATAAAGAAGGAGGCTGTGGTTTCCTCCTTGGTTTTAAGTCTGGATAATTTCACAGAATTTCACAGAATGGCTAAGGCTGGATTTGGCCACTTGACCTCTAGATCAACTCCCCTGCTCAAGCATTGTCCACTAGAGCACATTACTCAAGATTGTGTCACAAGTAAAAAGGAGACAAATGCTACACTAGCCAAATCAGAAAGCAATGAATCAATTATATAAATTTCTACAGTACTAAGTTATTATTTTACTGCGTTCATGAAAAATATGTGTGGAAAAGTCTCAGTAGATGTCTTGATGTGACATCATGCTCTTACTGCACATATAAATTCTTGTGAGCAGCAACTCTCCTGTGAAATAGCCCAGGAATGCTCATGGGGTGCCTTTTTCCTTCCTGCACTGGCCCAAGGAATGAAGGTATACATGAGGGGAAAATCCCACTGTTAATCATATGGGAGCATCATATCTCAATAATTTGGATATAACTGGGCTACAGTATTGGTTTTCTGTGCATATGTAGCCTGTGTAAGCACTTGAGAGATAGGAACAGACAAAAGGGCCCAATGACATGATTTTTGGTTTGCCCAACTGGACTGGTCGCAAATAACTTCCATGCAAGGTGCAGGAGCTCAACTAAATCTGCTACACCCTGTCAATGGACTTTCCCAGTGGCCATTTTGAGTGAGACTGGTCTCTTTTGGAGTAAAAAGAGAGCTTAATACTATGGATGTTACTGTGTGGCAGGTGGACTTAGTGTCAGAAAACAAGCACTTCAGTTAAAGCACCATTATGCTTGACAAGAAATCTTAACTTCTTTTCCTAATTAATTTAGTCTCAGGTTCATCAGAATGCTTAGACAGCAAAGACATTCTTGTTCTCTGTCCTGGTCTAATTTTAATAGCCTGTATTATATCCTCTTAACTTCTCTCCTCCAAAGACAACAAAGCTTTCAAAGGCTTCTTTTTACTTATTGCTATAATGTAAATTAGAAAGTGTCAGCATCATTTCTTCTTGATGTGTTGTGAATACCAAAGACTGAAAGATATCTTGGTTATGTGACAATGTTTGCCAGGCACATATGAATAAGGTTTTCCCTTTATAACATAATCCATTTGACTTCTTTCTCACACCAAATCAATGGAGGACAAATCATTTGAGAGATGTGTAGGCCAAATGTCTTCCTTTAATGACATCATGACTCACTGCAGCTAGAACCATTGTGTCCACGGGATGAAACTACTAAAAATTCTTTCTTCTTCAAGGGAGATGAGGAGGGTTGGATTGCTTTTATTTATTTATTTTTATATTTGTTTGTTTGTTTATTTAAATAGCTGTTTCTTTACATAGTAAAAAAATAATTTGTTTAGATTTACTTTTGTATTTGTTAGTGTTTTTTTCAGTAGTTAATGCATCAATAATCTTTTAAATACTTACATGACCTCAACACTTATGGTTAAAACAGATAGAAAAAAATATTTGTCTAGTTGGTCTACGTCGAGTTGTAAGATATGCTTTTATTTCTTTCTTCATTATGGGAGAAAACACTTTCAAAACATTATTGTAAGCATTATATATTGTAACTAATATAAGGTGACAGGAAAGGGAATAGAACAAAAGACATGAAGGGAAAGGAAGTTTGAGATTTAGCATTGGTTGAGTACATCCTTTGGTCTATCCAAATAATTGTTCATTACTAAGTTTTGCTTTTACTTTTATAACGGTGTAAGACCATAAATGTTGCATAAGCTTCCCAGCTCTTGTAGGGGTGGTTTTCAGATCTTCACAACTTTTTTGCACTAGCTTCTATTATTTACATAATGTTATTGATACTACATTTGTTCTCTCCCTAATACAATACTGATTTCCTATGGCTAAGTTCTTCATGGCATATTACACCTCAATATGTGGTTAATGTAACACTCAGAAACAGCAATCTGGCATTTTTATTGTCTCTAAAATAAAAGTATATAGTCCATAGCAAAAAAAATAAAAGCCAGTAAAACAAATTATATGTAGACACAAACAAAGAGAATTATTGGCTGAGAACATACACAAAGGGCAAGATGAACTGAGAAAAAGCCCTTCAACAACTTGAACAAGGAGGAGAAATAAAGACAACTCTTTCAATCATGGGAAATTGCCCAAATCCAGTCCAATTTATCTGATTTTCACTGTAGGATTTTGTCACTAAGATTTTCCAGGATTTAAGGTAATGCAGAGCTTAGCCTTAACAAGAAGGATGCTACTACTGCTTTCTGTGCAAGAAGTGTAAAATAAACCCCTAACTACTTTTGTCTAAAGATTGAATGACACCTTCAACCACAGTATCAGCAGTGTAAAACTGAACAAACAGCTATTACACACTATTGCTCCAGTAATGCATGCATTATTGCCCCTAAGGGTGTATTTATGAGGATAGGCCAAACAATTCCAGAGGAGCTATAACTGCCTTTTAAATCAATGATGCATGCACTAAGGAGTCCCTAAGCACTCGTGGACAGTGTCACGCCAAAGAGCTCCCTTGACACCTGCACTGAGGGAGATCTTCCATTTCCAATGGTAGATAGGGAACCTGGCTACAGCAGCCTGGCTACAGCACTGTCTCTGTTAAGCTACAGTCACTCTGATCATCAGTATAAGTAATGAATGAAAAATTGTAGAGCAAATGTAGGTTCTGAAAAACTTACTTAATTCTAACATTAAGTATCTGCTTTATAATATGATTGAAGGGAGTAAAAACACTAACACAAAAATTCTGGGATTTTTGAATAAGCAACATTTTAAGGAAAAGATCCTCATAAGTAAAACAGTACTAATTCATATTTAATCTATCTTTCAATTGACTTCTTGGAGCTTATTAAAGTTCTGTCCTTTCGCCCTCCTCAGAAGTAGCTTAAATGAGTTCAAACACATGGATATACACAAATTTTTCCCCCCAGAAGACAAAGGCAGAAGAAATTAGATAAATTCATGTCTTCTAATGAAATAAATCAATCTTATTTGATAAGATGTGAAAATTGTTGAAAAGCACACATATTTGCACATAAGCATAAACAAAAATCCAGGAATGTTATATATAAAACTACATATGTACATTTCTAAACTAAGCATGCATATTTCAATATTAACAATGTAACTTTCAAATGTACTTGTACATCCTAGTAGCAAAAGCTGTCATTAATCATGTTCTTCAGGAGTTATTCAGGCTCTAATACAGGAATATTGTACAGCTATAGCTGTGACAAGAGTGGGAGACAACTGTTCTTATCCATTTTGCTTACATTTTGTATTAAACAAATGTCTTTACTTTGGTACAGCCTGTAGTCCTGCATGTCAGGCAGGTGCCTTGTCCAGAGCAGGGGACTGACACCTCACTGAAAGGTTGTCACTGAGCCACCATTGAGATCCTATTGACTTTGATTGTCCTGAAAGCTGCTGATAACCCTAGGGAAGAGAGTTTGGCTAGTACATGGGACAGGCATGACAAGGGCATTGGGAATGTACCTGTGAAGAACACCACATACTGGAGACACAAAATTACAGTGTTAAATGCAGGCGTCTGCTCTGTCATGTTACTCACAAACTTGGGCATCTCAGGTCTTCGTCATTTTCAAAGGTCAGTTAATTTTTGAAAAGTTGCAAATGTAAGTAAAACATTCGGTTGAGCTTATATATATATATATATATATATATATATATATATATATATATATTTCCTTGAAGAATTTAAACCAGGAGTACTCAATGCCCACATGTATCTCCCAAGTGTGCCATACTGCTTCAGTCACCTGTGACAGCTAAATACTACTTTCTTTGCTAAACCAGTCAGATATAATGCCAAATGTGAAAGTATGTCCTGGTGTCCTCTGGCTAAAAATAGGTGAATAAATTCCACTTATATCTCATTGGTGAGGTAGTACCTGGAATTTGCCATTAGTTGTGCTGTATCAGGCTGCAACCGTCTCATGTTTTCTTCAACACAGAAGTCATGAGTTTTATGCTATCAGGTTTTCAAGAATCAGCACCCTAACAAATATACAATATTAACTCAATGTTATCTGTTGGTAACACATGGTTTTGATTTAAATCCAGGGAACCAACAATGTTATACTGGGATTCTATGCCAAATTACACTAAATGAAGTTTTGCCTCATCATGCTTTCAAAGGGACACTGAGTTTGAGTAAATAACCCTAATGGTTATTTACTGGCTCCATGCTTGTATTTCAGAACACAAAAATGTCTCTTAATGAAATTTGTTTATATAATTTTTTTCCAATTTTTTCTTTTTGAGTTTCTCCTGTAAAAGTTAAGAAAGCCTTGGGGATTTTCTTTTATCTTTTGCCACCTTGACTTGAGGATGAACTTCATTGGAATTTCCCTTTCCCTTTTTTACATTTTTGATAGTGATTTTCTCTCTCAGAACTAGGCCTCAGGAAGACTGCAATGCTGATTTCCTCAAAGTCTGAGAAGAGTGATGTTGCTAAAATACAATACTAGCTAACCTTTTCAAGAACATAAAATGTTAATAAAAAAAATTTTTACAGTCTTTTAAGCCACCTTTCATTTATATCATTATTAGGAAAATAAATTAAATTTAGCTTTTTCACAGTTTGATGTTTCACCAGAAATCATCCCATTTACTCCTTTTGAAACCAGGCTCTACTGTCCTCAACTTTGGACTGGGGGGCAGTTCATTAAACTGAGAACATAAGAAGAAGGAGGAGGGGAAACACTCTACGAAGGAACAAAAAGTCCTTCCTTAAGGTATATAGCCAGTCTCCAAGACCTAAACATTATTCATGTCATTTGCATACTGGTCAAGGCCCTACCCAAATATCCAGTCCGGTTTTTCATAATCACCAGGTGAGTTCAAAACTGGGATGAAATAAGTACATCATGTATCACACTCTTAGAGAGAAATGCAGCAGTGTAACAAAGACAAGCTGTCAAGCTTCAGCTGTGAATGCCCATGCTTTTGTGAAGGAAAAGACACTATTATCCTGATGTAATAGTTATTTTTTAAAGCTATCAGACTGAAACATTCTGGAATCAGAGAATTAAGCTCCATCGGATGCTCCTCATGTGACTTACTCTCCAGAACCCTCACCAGCTTAGTTGCCCCTCTCTTAACATGCTCCAGCAACTCAATGTTTTTCTTGAAATGGCCCAAAACTGAACACAGGGTTCCAAGTGTGGCTTTACCGGTGCTGATTACAGAGGGGCAGTCACTTCTGTGGTCTCACTGGCCATACTAGTTTTGATACGTGAGAATACCATTGGCCTTCCTGGTCATCCGGGCACACTGCTGGCTCACGTTTAATTCACTCTTCCCCCTGCTTGCAGCATTGCATGACGTTGCTGTGGTTAAAACACTTTACCTTGTTGAACCTCCCACTGTTGGCCTTGGTCTATCCATCCAGCCTGTCCAGATCCCTCTGCAATGCCTTTCTAAACTCCAGCAGATCAACATTGCTGCCCAACTTAGTGTTGACCAACTGTGAACTTACTAAGGGTGCACTCAGTCCCCTCATCCAGATCATTGATAAAGACATAAAACAGGACTGAGACCAACACTGAGCCCCGAGGACCACTGGCCACCAACTCAATCTGACTCATTTACCACCACTCTCTGGGCTTGGCCATCCAGACAGTTTTAAGCCACAGAACAGTGAACCTGCCCAAGCCATGGCCTGCCACCTTCTCCAGAAGAATGTTGCAGAAGACAGTATCAAAGGTGATACTGAAGTCCAGGCAGGAAGAAGATTCGAAAATGATTGCGTCTGATCTACTATTAGCTGACTATTATCCATAATTGCTACACAATGTTATGGTTAAAAAAAACCTACAAACCAACAAAACAAACAAAAGATACTACCAAAAAACTCTCTTAGTCAAAACAGTTTTAAAGATTTTTGTTTCTATTTTGTCTTTGTAATGTAGGATTGCTTAAGACCGTAGAATAAGCTGAGTACTACATAGAATATTCAGAAA
The DNA here is from genome assembly GCA_021164005.1 of Willisornis vidua nigrigula. NCBI lineage: Eukaryota > Metazoa > Chordata > Aves > Passeriformes > Thamnophilidae > Willisornis > Willisornis vidua. The sequence goes on along the minus strand of JAJPCS010000060.1, from coordinate 19,684,488 downwards.
ATATTTACAATTATAGTTAAACTTTTATTATCAAGCAATCCTCATAGAAATTGCTAATACATATACTTCAGCTGCATCTGAACAGCTCACGCAGTAAAGAAAGAAACATTTTCCTTGCTTATTTCATGACAGCAGAAGAGGGGTATAGCTGCTAAATTTTGAGACCAAATTTAAAGTAACAGTCATTGAATCAGTAGATGTGTATTTCATAAAACTAATTTTGATTTGAAATAGCACTTCTTCACATTTTTGTCAAGTAAACAGTTCTTCCTAGGAGCAAATCATTCAGGTTTGTCACCAATTCCATCCACCCTTTCCATTCACTCTTCAGCTCTTCATTAAAGTGGATATTCAATTTGTATAATTTCCTCAGCTTCTCACTTAGGAACTTGTAGGGAGCTTGTGACAGTGTGGCATAACTGGCGATCTCAGTAGCAAATGACTTCGCTAGTGAATTAACCAAAATGTTACAGGACAACTTTTCATGGTTACAGTTTGATGTTTAGAAGTAACTACTGAATGTTACCAAGTACCTCGTACCTCAACTTTGAAAAATAGAATGAATCAAATATTCTCAATAGAAAGATATAGTTAGTTAAACAGACTCAAACTGTGCAAGAGATAATGTCATTATAGAAGGAGGTATTAAAATATCAAAGTCGTTCTTGCAATAGTGCACCGGTTTGGGTGATGCAGCTTTTTTCTTATTGTCAAATGAACTTAGTGAATTAACTAACTCAGGTCACAGAATTTAATACTCATGTTTTTTACATGCATAGATTAGGCTAAATTATTTTGATAGAAGGAGGGAGAGAAAGTGGGAACAAACTGACATTTGCTTTTCAAAAATGTTTTATCCTGTTTCATATATGAAGTTTTCAGAAGTAATTCTGTCAGTGGTAGACATTTTCTAGGTATTTAAAAATGGAAAGCTTAAGACTTATTAATGGGAAAAGTATACATATTTTTGGCAACCTAACTTTCAGTGATTTAAAAGTATGATCTTCAAAATTGGTTCAGTCAGTGCTGCAAACGTGATGGAAAGAAGGGATTAATTGATTTGAAATCAATTACTTCCTTTATGTTTCCCCATGGCAAGATTTAGTTTGTTGTTTTTCAGCAACAGGGATAAAACACATAATGTGTTACTTGAGTAAAACAACTGAGAAATCAGTTTGGGAGGGTACTCGGTACCAAAAGTCATTCAACTCGATATCCAGTGGCTCTCCACCTTATCCAATATTATTTTTCTTTTGCATTTAAGAAAATTAGAGATTATAAAGTTTAAGAATGAACTGGATAAACAATATAATAGGGAAAATTAGCCTAACTAAGAATAAAGGGATCAGTAAAAGGACCAGCTCATCACCAAGTTCACAATAAAAATATTTTGGCTTTCAGGTCTAGATGCTGACATTGTGCTGGCCTTTCCCTTAGTCAAAGTGACAGGTGCCGCAGCCAGTCAAGGGCTCCGGGGGCTGTAATGTGGGTGGGTCTCCAGGCAGACTTTATTGACCTACAGGTGCTCCTTGTGTGGCCTTTACGCTATGTGGCTGCAAACTTGGTGGTCATCCTGGCTAGACATGTGGGCTGTGCTGGGGGCCTGGTCCCCTACCCTGACACACAGACACTCAGACACAGACACAGATACACACACAGACACAGATACACACACACACACACAAAATGGTTGATTCAACCCATCAGTCATTGAGATATTAATCTCATCTGTGACACAGAGGTAGCAACCAGGTACATTTTACCAACACTTAATGAAATTCTTCATCTGACATCACTTGCAGGGATCCTGTGGAATATTTTATCTGTTTCAGAATGACAAGCAAAGAAGCAGGAAATTTATATTGCTTAGAAACAAGAAGCCATCTTCAAGAATTTACTTTTACTGATAGGGCCAAACAGCAAGTGTATCACAGGATGCTTGTGAAAAACTTGTAGTAAGGAAGTAAGAAGGCCAGAAAATGAGAGAATCATACAAATCCTCGAAGACTGTAAAGGAGAAGGAAGACTTAAAAACTGAAAGTACAATTCTTATGAGATACTGAAGGACCATATTGAATTATTTTAAAGGAAATTATTTAGGTTTCAAAAGTGAAGAGCTTATGCAAAGCATTTAAGAGCACTCAATTACAAGCAATGATGTTGGCCTTGGCAAGGGTTTAAGAGTTTAATACCGTTTCTTCTCATTTATACACTAAAGGAAGAAATTTAAAGGGCTGATTTGACTTTGCTACTAATCTTCTTAAGGGAAGACTGCCTCATATTTCCAAGCAGTGAAACTTATGGTATAAATCTAGCCATCTAATTTTAGCCCTCAAAAAAATAAGTATCTAGTTCAAGCTAATCAACAAGTCTGTCACTACAAGAGTTTCCATTGTAATGATAATATATTCTATTTATGGTATACCCTTATTTCGGTCTTAAGTGGATTGACTTCAGAAAGAGTCTCCTCTCAGCACTGACTATATATAAAACTCAGATTGTGCTTTTACTCTGTGTATTTGCTTTTTAGCTCTCTAAAATGTACAGGAATAAAACTCACTTGAAGTAAGTAAAGGCTTTGAGCTACTGTTTCGTTTTGTGAATCTATCCACAATGTTTCTATATAACCAAACAGAAAATGCATTGTCAGATCTAAAAATCTTTTCAATCTCCCTTTTTTATCTCTCTACAATGACTTTTTGTATCACTAGTATTAACCCTTTCTCACCCCTGTTAAACAAAAGGCTGAAAGCTGATTTATTTTTTCTCAAGGCAAAGTCAACAGATATAACACTTTTTGAAAGTGTTTTGTAAAACTTCCTTGTATGACTTGGATCTTTCCTAAATTCAGTTGCTTTTCATGTACTGAGATTTGGGCCTCTGGGACATTTGTAGCCTGGAGGGTAGAAGAGGGATATGGAGGATTTGCCTTGCTTCACTGCTTTCCTCTCATTTATTTTAAAAAAACTCATAGCTGGGTCTCTTCCCTGTTTGTTTGCTGTAGTGCAGTGCTCCTGAAAAAACAGCCAGAGCTACAGATTTTGGAGCATCAGACTGATTCATGGTTATATATGGAATTAAACACTTTAGGCACTAGCATGTGCAACCCTTTCATCATCCACCTTCTGGAACACAGTCCTACTCTATTCCTATAGTGTGTTAACTTTTATGCTAATGCAGCATTTTTGAGTGGGTCCTTGACTACTCTTCTCAGAAGGATAATTCTGAACTGTGGAAGCACAAACTAGTTTTCACATATTGCAGTTTGAGGGAATAGGAACTATAATTCTTCATTCAAAGTGGAAAATCATATAACATCTAGAAATTAATGGACAAAAATTGTTAAATAGGACTACACTGTCAGGACATCAATACCTTTTTTTCTTTAACTTTTTTTTTTGTAGGGGAATCTCAAAATATTTAAATAGTTCTTGTGTGTTTTTTTTTTTTTACTAAACAAAACTGTTATGCCTACCAATTAGGAGCACATTCAACTGACATACCATGACACAACAATGAGTACCAAAAGAGCACCAAACTGAGACTGATATCCCAATCTTACAGTTTTCATCTTTCAAGTGAACTCTCACAAGTGTAAGGGATTTTCAGTATGGAGGCACAAGAAATGTCAACTACATTCAATATCGTTTTGACAGAAATCTAACAACCTAATAGAAACATTATTGCTTAGAAAGCAACTGTTTTACAGCTCTCAGAGCTGAAACTATTAACTTAATTGTTGAAAGAGTTGCATCATAACCATCAGCAGTGAAAACTTTTATCAATATAATCATATTTCTTTTGGAGGAATACCTGAGTTAGATTGCTTATTTGGCTTTTACCAATAATATTATAGAGATATAAAAACAGAAACCAACTAGTCCTTTCAGGAGGCACTGTTAAGTGTTAATAAGGCTCCACAGGAGGAACAGGGTATTTAATTTATCATAAATGAGTGCAGAATCTTTGGCAGAAATGTAGATTGTCTTATCTTTAATAACAATATTACCTTCGTAAAAGAGAATAGAGAGACTTATTAAAACATTTATCAGTGACTTTCAAAATGTTTAAATATTGGTGAGGTTGTTTCAGTATCAAATGCAATAGATAGTGAGGTCTAGCATTTTTTTGGAGTATATCTTTCTGTTTTAATCAGAATGGATCTGGAGGATTTTGAGCAAGACTGTTCTATAGGAAGCAGCTATTTAAATAAAATGCAATTAAAAGTAATATTGTTGATTAAAAAATTCATGTACCATTTATTAAAATAGTCTCAGCTAACACTTAATTATTTCCTTCTCTCTCCCCATACAAAGCATAGTATTTACCCAATATTGAATACACTGAAGAAGCCTGTCTTTTTGCCTAGTTATTTTTATTTTTGTCCTCTAAGCATGAAAAAGTCTCATAAATGCTCATCAAAAATCATATTGATTTTAATAACATCAGACTCATGTATTTTACATATTCATTTATTAATATTTATATTTATTTACTCATAAATTTGTAATGGTAAAATTATGGTGCCATTTCCCAGGTGCTTTAATTTAGACCTGATATTTTAAGAGAATTCAGACAAATAGAATATTCTTATGAAATTCTGCAGCTTATACTACTGGAAGATGTGGTCTAGATTTAATTGTGGTTCTTCATAAGTAAAAGGCTATGCACTAGTAAAGTTACCAGACTATTATTTTTGGAAAACTAAGTTTTCTACTCTTTGATCTACTATCCAATAAATGTGATGCTTGTCTTCTTGATTTTTTGTTTAAATTCTGAATACATATAAGTAATGTTTTTGGTTTTAATATTGGCATGACTTTAAAGTCCTATACAGGTCTTATATGTTTCTATTCACTAGGTAAAATTCACAGACAAAACTAAAAATTCTATTGCTTTCTGAATTGATGCACCAGGACATATATAGACATTAATATCAGAATGCCATTAATAATGTTAGACAGTGCTTTTTCAGTTAAAATCTGTTCATTATCACCGCATTCCTCAGGAATATATTTTACTGAATAAAAAAATCCCCTTTCAGAGAAATCATCTCGCTCTGCGAATGGAAAATTAAATGTCATGGTCAATCTTGTCTTGTTATATTTTCCATTTTAAATAGAGTCATAGTATTGCTATTGAACAAGATAATTTCTTTTCAGTATTGAGTATCAGCTGAAACCTTACAGATATCATTGTTGTAACCTATATTAGAAATACTATGACTATAATTTTTGGATGCAATCCAGTACCACTAAAAAACCCAACAGACACAAAGATTTGACATGAGAACCTGCAGAGCCTCAAAGTGTAAGACAGCTTATATTTAGAGAGTGTTTCCAGTCTGAGTAAATAAGGTTGGAAATTTCCTACAGCAACTGACATTCCAGTATGTCTAACAGCAAAACATTTCACTTACTGAGTTCACTGAAAGAACTGATACAAACCAAGAAACTTCAGGAGAAATAAACATTAATCCCAGCTAAACACTAGATCTTAGAACAGTCTTAGTCACAAAATACATGTTTCAGGAAACGGGCTGAGAGTACACGGAATCCACAATCAAAAAGTCATTCACCTGTTCATTCAGCTGGAAGGGTAGAAATCCACCCATTAAGGTTTAAAAACAAATTTAAACACCCTGGTTAGCAATAAAAAATGTTTATATTAGAAAATAAGAGTCAAGGTGGAAAAGGAATATTTATATAAAAAATTTACAAACTGTTGCAGTTTGGAATTATTATGTAAATTCTCTTCCCTGTCACTAACTACCCATGCCATTAGTAAACAAAGGAAGTAGTTAACTGCTACCGTTTTCTTGACTGGTTGGGTGGGGGCAGGTTGTCTCTTTTGTTTTTGGGGACATTTTCCATTTTTTAGCTTGGCGGAATGCAGGAGCAGTGTGTGTGCTGCTGAGGAGGGAAGTCGTTTTCTCCTGCTCCTCGTTGCTGCTGCTGCTGCTGCTGCTGCTTCTTGGTGAGCCGCTTCTTTTCTCCTTGCCACGGCTGTTCTCCTGGTTTCTGCATTTGGGGTCCCAGTCTCTGCTCCAGTCTCACCGCCACTTGCAGCGTCACAGCCTGCCCGCCCCAGCTGGGGCAGCGACCTGGGAGAGAGAAGTTGCAGCTGCTTTCCAGGACACGCGGCGGCTCTACGCTTCCAGTTTTCCTTCTTCATTTGGGACAACGGACATAGAGGGAGAGACAGAGCTCATATGAGTGCTGACCATTCGCCTGTCTTGCTGGAGAGGGACTGGGAGCTCACCTGCACCCAGCTGGATTGTGACACAGACACTGCTCATAAGTATAACTCTTCTCCAGGAGGAAACTTGCCGGTGTGGGGGTTGTTGTTGTTGTTTGGGTTTTTTTTTTCCTGTGGCACTGGGGAAGTGGTTTGCTCTGGTCTGTTTATAGTTATATCTATACCTACACACATATATATATATATATATATATCAGTTAAGAACATTTATCCTTCTTGTATCCATTTTCTGATTAAAGTTCCTTTTCTTAAATTTGATAAAGAGTGGCGTGATTATTGTGGAGGAAACCCCCCTCCTCCGCTTGTGGGTAAACATTTTGGGGATTTTTTCCCTCAAATCAAGACACAAACAAAAAAACCCCTTTGTGAAATATTTATTTGACTTTATATGTAACAAGGTAGGAAACACTTCTGCCATTTTACTCTAATTTAAAAGTATTAAACTATGACAACTGAACAACATCAGGCAGGTAAAATAAAAAACTATGGTTCTCTACCTCTGACAGTAATTCACTTTTGAAATGCTCTATCCAGTTCAAGTTGCAGTGTTAATTTTGTTATGACTGCTATGTTTACAGCAAAAGATCATAATCAAGAGAAAAGAAAGGACAAATAAAAGGTACTGCAATGTCACTTTGATTACTCCTTTCATAGCAACATGCTAGGCATGCAAGTATCTTAAGGGCAGTCAATAAGCCCATAATGAAGATTATCTGGCTACTTTTAATCAAGGAAAATCAAAGGCAAAGAAAAATCTACTTTGTCTTCAAGCTCTGAATTGTTGTGTATGAGACCCTATTTGTAAATTAACATGCATTGTTTCCAGTTATAACGGAGCTCTGAGAAACCAACTTTGCTGAGATTCTTCCTCCAGCATTCAGAAGCACAAGGAGCACAGAGACTGTCTTTCAGAAACTTCATGAATGATTATGGCAGCAGTGAATTTGTCCCAGGTTCTTTATGCAGAGATAGATATCCATGAAATCTTAAGATTCTAAGCAAACATAGTGGAAGGCGTTCCTTCCCATGTCAAGGTGTTCCAAACTAGATGATTTTTAAGGTCCTTCTGTGAATCTGTGATTTTATATTTTATCATGTCAATTTAATGAGAAAAAAGCCATACAAATGTAACATACTGATCAATTTTACTTATTACTTTCAAGTTTAAATTTGATAGCATATGCACTGCTATGAAGATTCATACCTCATCCTTAGGGGAGAAATTGCTGACTAAAATCCTAAGGCAGCAGTAGGCTACAGGGTTAAGTCAGAAACTCGACTCATGGAGTTCTTTCTATTAGGGATAAAGAATCAGCTCATATTATTTCTTCCTCTACTAAATTTGGGGGTTGTACCAATTAGCAGAGGATTTGGCAGAGGGCTAGGGAAAGAACAGTAACCTCTCAAGTGGTCTTAAATAACTCTGCAAAGCTCATTTGTCAAAGTCATTAAGCTTGTCAGTGTAAAGACATCCACTAGCAGAGTCTCACATTCTACTGATGCATCTTTTGAAGCACCATTATTAGAGATTTGCTGTCATGGTTGACACACAGATGTCTAAATGAAATCTATTATGGTATTGACTAGGTCTAAAATTGAGAGAACTAAAAGTACATTCATTATTAACTCTTGCTCTTTGTTGTGTAATACTTCTTTAGGTTTTAAACATAAGTGGTTTGTAGAAGAAATGGTTCTTCAGACTGTATTTATGAAATCCATAGTACTAAAACGGTTGAGGGTGACAACTGCTACCATCATGTAACAAGTGCACATATAGTTATCAGTATTTTACAATGGACATTTGCAATAGAGATGACTAAAGAAGGCCATCTCAACCCATAAATCCAATATGACAATATTCAGATGCAGTTTCAGTCTATTCCGACGTCTGATGTGGAGTTGGAGATTTACCATCTCTTAGTTAAAAAGTGATGGGGGTTAGAGGCAACAGGCAAAAAGTGATGAACAGGAAGTTCTATTTGAACATGAGGAAGAACTTCACTACAGTGCAGGTGACCAACCACTGGAAGAAGTTGCACAGAGAATATCTCCCCCACTGGAGATATTCAAGAATCATCTGGATGTGATCCTGTGCCATGTGCTCTATGACAACCTTGCTTAATCAGAGAGGTCAGACTTCTAATATGCTTGCCAAAGGGTCTAAATTCCAGCTATGGGAGAATCAGTGGTGTGTCACAATGGCCCTGGGTCTAGCTGCCAGCAGCTGGAGGGGCAGGGTGTGTGTTTGCACATGCACTGGAAAGTCTAAATAACAGTACCTGGAGAGGAACTGTGGGCTGCAGGTCCCGTAAGTGGAAGCAACGGGAGAAACCAGGCTGTGTAGGAGTCTAAGTGCAAGTAATAGGAGAAGGTCTTCTGGCAGTGTTATATCTGAGTACTGCTAAAGACATTGCTCCTTCTGTTGCAGCCTGTGTGGCTGACCATGTTGGTGGCCTCTTTGAGTGGGTGTACTGGGAAGGGAGGAATCCCCACGCCTTGGAGTCAGCTAGGTTCAGAAAGTCTCAGAATTTCTTTTTTAAACCCCCTTTGGAAACTCTTTGTGAGAATACCAGCATAACACCATGTCATATAATAACGTATACAGAATGAAAATTTTCTCAAAGTAAGATACAAATCCAAAGAAAATGAAATTACTTATTGCAAGGCCTCTTAAGGCAATATTAAAGATACAGGTGATAGGTCACACTAAGTACAACCTAGTTTTTTTGAAATGCTAAATACTTCTATTTAGTCAATTTATTATTAATCAGTCTAATTTATTTAATCTTTATCAACCCAGTAAGCAAGATTCAGAATAAAACTCAAGATATAGCCACTAACTACTTCTGGAAGTGAGAGTGATAGTTTTTAAACTATATGAATGTTTTTACTTCCTATTTCAATGGCACAGAGTGGGCACTTTTGATAAATACCTGACTGTCAGAGATAAATATTGAATTATTGAACACTACCAGAGTACTCAAGAATTCAGAGCATTTAATCTACATCTTGATGAAAATCAGCAATGTGTAGTTTGTTCTGTTGTTGTTTTGAACTTTCAAAAATGGAACTTAAAAAGATTAAGTCTCTCAGCTGCAGAGTACTACTTCATAAAGTTCCAGTAATGTATTTAAATCAGAGGCATTTATCAAGGAATGCAACTTCTAACTGATATTTTGAACATGCTGTATATTAATTGCAGGGCACTAGTTCAGAAATCTACTGTGATGGGTTTGATCCAGGCCTTCTTAGTAACCAGTTGTAACTAGGGAAATGGACATTACATAAGTATTCCACAAGTGTTTTCCACGTAACAAAGGAGGGGAGATAGGAAGCTGTTTAGTCTGTCCTTCTTCCTGTGAGGCTTGGAGAGCAGAAGGAACGAAGACAGTCCTTTTCTTCACTTGGTTTTCTTTTGGACGTGGTGAGATTGTATCTTTGCCAGTTGCCCTCCTTTTTCAAGTTTTTGATTGTATTTGTCTGTTTCGTTTTGGTTTTTTTGTCCTTCCTTGCTCCCATCTCTCTTTCCCTTTTCCCCCTTTTCCCTGGGGCCCCCTAGAAGTGGGTACAAATTGCACGTGTAGTAGTGAATGTTAGAAAATATATGTATGTTTTAATTTGGTTTGGTTTCTTTTGAGTTCTTGCATTTTTTCAGTTTTTTTTTCCTTTGCCGGGAAGAGTTTGGGAAGGAGGAGTGGAGACAGTCAGGGCTTGGCAAAAGAGCTGGGCCAAACTGAAACATCAACTAACAATAGTTTGATTAACTTTTTGAGAAATAGTCATTTTATACAGTATATAATATTGTTTCTTTCTGAGGAGGGACAAAATGTCATAATGAAACAATTAGGGTGTAAATGATGAAATACATTGATCAAGAATATATTTGATCATAAAACCTAATCTTTCTTAATACATTGATGAAACATTGCCAGTGGACTTAATAATTTGTTATGGACATGGTATTATTTTTGATTTGAGAAGGACTGTGACTATCACATCCTTAAAATTTCACATTTTTTTTAGAAAGAAGAAACAGTTTACTATGATTAATATCATCTTGGGATTCTGCCTAGCATGTTTGGAATAACATGATTTATTTATTTGATTAATTTAGTTTAACAAATCAGCTTAAATTTTACAAAAGAGACTGGGATTTAATACTCATTAACCTCAAGCATCAATCAATCATTTCAGAAAGAACATTTTAAATTATCACTCTCTGATCTCATAAGGTGGCAGCATCCAAGGGTATGCATTAGCCTAACAAGTCTCTGTGTAGGTTGGAATCAGTGCCTTGACTTTTACCAACCAGCTTTTGGTGTTCAAGGTCAGGTTGGATGGGACTTGGAGCAACTCAGGCTAATGAAAGTTGCCCCTGCCAGTGGCAGGGAGATTGGATTGAATTATCTTTAAAGGTTCCTTCCAATTCAAACCACTCTATGAGTCTATGATAATGCTAGAGGCCCAGCTTCAAATGCACCTTTGCCTCTAGACAGCAGATCCTAGAGTCCTCCCTGGTCCTGCCAAAATGGTGTCGCAATACAAATCCTGTCAAAATATTGCAGATGTGCTATGGCCTGCAACAGATCCTTGAAGAACAGCCTTGACTCTCTTCTGTAGTTTCTGTCTAACCTAGCCTCCCCAGATAGCGTAAAGAAGTAGCAGTTTAAAATAGTAATGTTTTAAAAAAATAAATCTGGAAGTGAAAATTACTTTTTATATTTTTTCTGCACAGTTATTAGTTACTTAAGATTCGTAAGTCACATTCATCCTACTTAAATTTAGTCTGTTGACTAAAACATAATCAAAATAAAGCCATTTATATACATTAATTGGCAATATCATATTACAGTTTTCTAAGACTTACTGCAATTCCACTTTCAACTTGCAGTTTTGATCCAAATCTCTCAAATATCTTTATGAACAGATATATTTAGATGGAGTGCTATCTCTATATTTTCTAAGGTTAGACCTTACAAGAGGAAAATGGAGTAAGTTAACCATTACTTGTCAAAATTCCTCTGTCAGGTATGATGGCAGTGCTGATGTGCACTGCTTAGAGTACAAGGATTCCTACAGCTAAAGGAATTGAAGGTTCCTGGCATTGAGCTGGTGGACTCATGAGGAATGTGAAATAATGACAAATCCAAATAATACCAGGTTTCTTCTGTATTCCAGAAGAAGGGAGAATACATAGATTGGAGAACGATAGGAAGAAAAGTAAAACAAGTTGTGGATTTTAATAAAGACACTGAATACAGTCCAAACATGAATTTAGGGGCTGTATTCAATCATTTTGTGGCATCAGTTAGTTCAATAGGAGTTTTAACCTTCCTGACTTCTCAAACACTTTCTTGGTCAATCAAAAGGGTAGAAGCACAGGATTCCCAAATGTGCATAACCCTGCATCTTTATTATCAGACACTAATGAGTGACCAGAGACAAATCAAACTGTCCCACTGGAAACACATGCCCCCATAACTGTAGCAGAGGAACAGAAGGTGCAAACTTGTGGAGGTACACAATTTCATTTATGAAAGACTCAGGCCGAATTAGCATAGAATTATGAAGGTTGTCAAGGCTCATATCTTACTATTGACAATGACATTGTTATACAATCATTTTCATAAACTGACAGAGTTCCATCTTCAAAATATCTTTTTCTATCACACATTTCTCCTGGAAAAATGTCCCCCACACTGAACAACTTTTTGCCAAATAAAATCAAATATTTGGTTTTTATTAACTGCTTTCCAAATGAATTAGCATCTCACTTTTCACACTTATACAGATTCTCTCTAATTAATTAGACTTAACTTACCTTGAAAATTTAAATGCTGAGAGCTAAGTTTAAGATATTTTAAGTGCCCGCCCATTTTTATTTTGATGCTTTATCTCTATAAATACTGTTTACTTCTCAGATAGGAATGGGTATCTCACATGTGTTTGCCATCACCTTCTACTGGAATCCACCATTTTAAGCTACAGTCCTTAGATCACATTTCCCTTTACCCCACCAAGCATTACAATGTGATTTGTAGTTTTTCATGCAATACCTCAAATAAGTGAAAGTGGGAAATGTCTTAAACACACCTAAAAAGAGAATTAACATTTCTAGCCGACAGGAGAAAAAGCTGTTTTAAAATTGTCACAATTCTGGAAGACTTAGACTGTCTAGAGCTGTTGTAGCTGTTAGTAGAGAAATTGTTGACAGTAAGAGATCAGTGAGTTTGTAACAGTTTGCAGAGGTGTTTCTGCTGAACAAATAGCAACTTAATAAATGTAACTAGTAATAACCTTTCATGTACTACTATTCAATTTTGTATCTAGTAATAGTCGTTTCATATTCTAAATTATATTTGTGAGTATGAACCTTTGTCTTCTAACTATTGCTACAGAAAATCACATCAATTACACCATCCATAAGGAACTTGGTGAAGTTCATTGAAGAAGAAAGTCTGAACAAATCCTATATGTACACATTTATACTGCACTCTCTAATGAAGCTGGCAGCTCTGTTAATTTGCTTTAAGAATAGAGAGTCATCATGTTACTTAAAGAAAAGCAGTGATAAGACTTCATGTTATTGCTAACAGCCTCAGATATACTACAGAGATAAAGACAGGTAATATAAATTCCTAAAAGGGGAATAAATGAATTTGGTTGTTTTTTTACAGGAGCCTGCAATTAAGAGAACAATAAAAGGTTTGTGCCTTCGCACAAATGCAAACATATTCCAAAACCAGCCAAATCAAACCAGGAGCTGAAAATGGACCATCATCCATTGGAACAGAGGCCGGCACTCCCCTCAAGTGAGGCGGCACCGTGTGATGTGGAGCAACTGTAGCTCACTGATGGAGAATACTTTCCCAATTCTTTCATGAATAATACCAAATTTACCTTAGAAATATTGGTTAGCACCAGGATATAAACATGCCCTTGAGACATACTGATGACACAGCAGTCCCAGGTGGCCATTGTCAACTGGGGTATAGGAAGAATTGTCCAAACAAAAGTAATTGGTATTTTAAACTTGTGAAGTTAATCACAGGACCTGTTCATATTCCCTTAAATTGTTTCATAACCATTTCTGTGCCTCATTGACTATCACAGCTTTGTAGACTTAGAAATTACTTTTCCCAGTCAGCTGCTTATCCTTACTTGCCATTGTCCCAGCTCTAGCATTTAGGACAATTAGGGCTCTTTGACAGACCAGTTCTGGTGACAATGTGTTTCATTATCATGGAAGCAATGATGATGTCATAAGCATTGAATATGAACATTACTGAAAGCATCAGACAAAACACTGAGATATTTAATCAGCAATGAGGAGCAAAGTAATTCAGAAAAGGATACAATGTCTTCAAATGAGGCTTGGAAATTGCGTTTTATTTTCTCAAAGTATACTGGAGTGCAGAATTACCCATTAAATACAAACCCAGGGACACATTCCCTGCTGTTGATCTGAGCAGACAAGTAAAAACAGCAATCTGACAATGAGTTTCTAATCAGTGACATGACAGTTTGTTTCTTACTTGTCGCAGATGTTTTGTGTAGCGTTTTCTGCATATTGAAAATCAGCTGTGTCTGTGATTTTGCATTTATTAACAAAAAAACTTTTGCATACTGCATTTAAGAATGGAACTTATGAAGGAGTGAAGTACAGCAGGGAAACTAACCAGGTTTTTCTTGCCAAAGGTCTTTTCCTACATTACTGATTAGGAATAAACCAAATCCCTTTTACACAACTAGCTTTTACTCTTCTATTATTTGACACATTTTGAATCAAGAGAATAAAGCTAAAACTTCTATTCGTAGTGAGCCAGTCCTCATTCTTGGTTTGTCATGGAAGAGTCTATAGGTTTACCTAACACAAATCAAGACCTGTTGGTTCCTATTAAGCCTGAAATATTAAAAATCCTTCCAGCACACTTTACAAAACATATACCTGTCTCTGAGAGACTACAGAACACATTGTGAGTTAAGAATCACCCAGAAATAGGTGGCACCTTGAACTGTCCATTTATGTCCATCCTGCACTTCTGCCTTGGTTTGAGGCAAATTTTCCTGTTTCAGATCCTAAAAAGAGTCTGTTCCCAAAACTGGTATGTTTCTGCTAGGCCATTCTAATTCTGTGAACAGAAAAATATGTCCATTCCTTCACCAAACCATATATCTCTTAATTTTTTATACTTCCATGTGTACAATACTACCCCTATTATATACACTTTCAAACACAAAATTAGATTCACAGAAATTATTAATTAACCATGTGTGAGACCCCACTGTGAGTACTGCATCCAGCTCTGGTGTTTCCACCACAGAAAGGGCATAGACCTGTTGAAGCAAGTCCAGAGGAGGATCACCAAGTCGATTAGAGCAATGGAGCACCATTTCTACAACCAAAGGCTGAAAGAGTTGGGATTGTTCACCCTGAAGAAGAGAAGGCTTCAAGGTGACCTAATTTTGATCCTCCAGTACCTGAAAAAGGCTTATAAGAAAGATGGAGAGGAATGTTTTACAAGGGCATATAGTGACTGAAAGATAGTAATTTAGATTATATATAAGGAAGAAATTCTTTATTGAGAGGATGGTAATAAACTGGAACATGTTGCTGAAAGACGTTGTGGATGCACCATCCCTGGAAGGGTTCAAGATCAGGCTGGATGGAGCTCTGAGCCACTTGATCTAGTGGAATATGTCCCTACCCATGACAGCAGAGTAGATCTAGCTCCAACCTAAGCCACTCTATGATTCTTGCAGTGAATAAATGTAATCATTAGAGTATAGTGCAACCTGCGAAAGTCCAAACTGATTCTCAGAGTGTCTGATGTCTATCATTGTTTTTTTTACAGAGCATCCCTAAGCATTTTACTTCCTTCTAGTGAAAATAAACACTATTTTTTTTCCATATACACAGCTATTTAGTGCTTGCTTCCCCTTAAAATTTATGGACATTTTTTTGCTCTCTCTTGAAAAGACAACATCAGGCAGTTATGTTAAAGGCAGTAGTCCACATTATAGAAGAGTGACAAAATTAAGTTGACATATAGAAGAAACAGGTAGGGTTGAGGACCACTTTCCTACTATCTCATACCTCCTGGGTGAGTAGAAATTACTCAGCAGATTATTTCCATTGATGAAAAATTCTTTACCATTTTTTTAAAATCAGCAGATTATTTCCATTGATGAAAAATTCTTTACCATTTCTTTTAAAATCACTAAACTTCAATGCCATAAGAGAAGGAGAATCAGCAAGCATAAATTCAAACTACCAAGAGCTTGATTGGAGGCTCTATCTTACAAGGAGTTGTTTTAGTATATACTACAATCATTAAGGGTCATTTAACCTGAAAATGTATTTACTTTAAATATATTTGTGTTATACTCTCAGCTGATTCAATGCATTCAAGGTTCCCTCAACGGTACTCTGAAAGTAAGCTGTAATAGTGAGTTGCATAATACAGAGTTTCAAATTTTCCAAGGTCTATATGTCAAAAATTGGACCAGTTTCACATGAAACAGGTACAGTGGTTTCCTTTTCCTATCCCTGTTGCAGGAGTGATCAAGGTACTTAAAACCACAAGATAAACTGTCAAAAATTATTGTCCAATATTTTAATTTAAGCTGAGATTTTTGTTTATTTACCTTCACATGCCATTACACTATCCCAAGGAATTTATTTTTGGTTTTGAACTAGACTCTTTATTCTATCTTATAAGCTATCAACTGTTACTTTATTCCCAATATATATGTAGCATTTGGACCTCACCTCTACCATCTGTGTTAGTCTTTCTAAACAGCTCCCCACGGATCCTTGACCAAGTGGAGCAGAAAGTTGATGGCCTTTATGATAAGTCCATGCCCTTCAAGGTAGATTCCATACATACTTAATATTACTGGAGTGTTCCACAGAGTAAGCACTGTCTTCTCAGTATTTTTATTTAAAATTAAATTAGTTTTAGAGAACTGCCACTGGTAAAAGGAACAAAATTCAGCGTAGATCAGTCACACTGTATTTTGAACTTATGTAAGTCCAAGAAAATGCATTGGTCTAGCCTGAGTTGCTCTGCCTTGAAACTGTTTTGGTAATACTTGAGCAGAGCTTAGATATGAAGTAACACATAATGGGGACAACTGGAGGACTAAGACCACAACGTAGCTCATGAACAGAAAATATATGAGTGTGATAGAACAGATTCTCCCAGATGAGATTAAGAAGTGTCTTGATCTTTTGATAAGTGTTTTGCATTTGTCAAATTGAAAGGCATTACATTTTGCAGTTGTTTAATTTTATGATGTTTATTATTTTCTCAAAACTTCCTTAAATCTTAAATATTTCTATCACTTCTACTTGTATTTCCCTTCTCAGATATAACTCTTACTCTGAGTTTTCTACTTAATTTGAGTAGAATTAACATAACATTAACTGTTTAGAGAACATACTTATTTAGTTATGGTCAATTTAGCCTTTTAAAAGTTTCTTTCACTAGAATATAACTGAACTTTATTTATAATAAAACTGTGAGTGTAATGTGAATTTCCCAACTTAGAGTAATGCAGATATAGCATTTTAAAATGGTAATCTCAAGCAGTTGCAAGAGTTAATGGCTCATTCTTCTCTTCAATTCTGTTATATGCAGATACCTCAGAGGCAACCTGGGGACAGTCTGTGGGAAGCAAGTTTGGTAGCAGATCGACTTGCCGGGCATGCAGTGTTCTGTATATCCTGGAGGCAGTGTCCTAGAAGTGTCTATGTCCCATCCTGCAGCTGCTGTTAACAAAGTAAGCACACCTCCTTTTGAGGGGCTCCTTCCCAGGCAGTCCAAGTATGGCCAGTGGCATCTAGAAGATACCTGGCTTCACCTATGTCTTTGAAAAAAAATTAAGGCAGAAGAATTTTGTGAGATAATAACCAGACCTGGTCATAGGAAACAACCTTTCTGTATATAAGTGCTTAAAAGTCCTGTCTCCTAATTTTTGACATTTTTAGAAGTTAATATCCATATTTAAGATGTTTTGAGATCTGTTTGCATTTACTGTTACTATGCATCATTCAGAATGGTTCTTATATTCAAAAAAGACACACTCGTTTTACAGTCATGTCAATGAATGGATAGAAATACTCTTTAAGCTATAAATAAGGAGATACTGTTGTTAAATAAATTGGTAGAGGAATGCTATCAGTTCTGTCAGTTTTCATACATGCATAAGAAGGCGGAATCTACTACTCTTATCCATGAGAAAATGAACTTCTCCTGGTGGCAACAGTATATAAAAATTAAGTTGCTACCTCACTGCAGTATATATCATGTATCCATAAATTACATAGAAGTATCGAATATATCTTGCATATATCAAAGTACAACAGTTTTTAAAGGCAAGACTTTTCAGTACTGCACAGGATTGGCAATGTGACCAGCAAGAACATACACTCCTCCAAATTACTAGTTAAACAGAAATAAGCAGAGGCACTTTGGAATCACTCAGCAGAGGCTCTTGATCTATAAGCAATAAGATCTCTTTCAGAACCCTATGAAGCAACACCTTAAAATGCTTCAAAATGTTATGTTTAAAGGTTTTTCCAGGACATTATTGTCCAGGTAATTCTTTAAATCCAGATTAAATGTAACCATGTCCAGCTGCTTTTCTAAGGTAAGCCTTAATTAAAGACTTAAAAAAATAAAAGTAATTATTAGGACATATTAAATATTAGAACATGCTGTATGAAATTGTATAGTATCATATAAATACTGACAATACATCATATAATGTTATAGTATGCCATAGTAACAGAATTTCTACTTTAAATTATACACTTACTGTGACACAAAATCCTTTAAATATGATTAAAATGCAAAAAAACCCATAAAATACTTTTAAATAAAAAATATATCTGAATAGGAAATCTG
>JAJPCS010000060.1:19616030-19661318 GCA_021164005.1 Willisornis vidua nigrigula | reverse complement strand
ATGAAGGAGCCTCTGACAGAGCGTCGCACACGTCAGATGGAGAATGCTCGGACCCGGAACAACAATAGAGGGGCCCTGCCTCCTGCCAGGAGGAGGAGAGGGACAAGGATGATAATCGGGTTTACTGGGCTGTGTGGGTTCGATGGCCTGGCACATCGGATCCTCAGAAATACTGAGCTTTGGTAGATACTGGTGCCCAATGTACATTAGTGCCATCGGAACATGAGAGTACAGAGATTGTGTCTATTTCTGGAGTTACCGGAGGGTCTCAGGACCTGTCAGTGGTAGAGGCCAACATGAGCCTAACAGGAGACCAATGGCAAAAGCATTCCATTGTGACAGGACCAGAAGCCCCTAGCATCCTTGGTATGGACTATTTAAAAAGAGGTCACTTCAAGGACCCGAAGGGGTACCGGTGGGCTTTTGGTGTAGCCACAGTGATTGAAGGAGAGTCCAAACAGTTGTCTACTCTCCCTGGTCTCTCAGAAGACCCTTCTGTTGTGGGATTACTCCGAGTCAAAGATCAAGAAGTACCGGTGGCTACTGCAACTGTACATAGGCGACAGTATCGCACAAACCGAGATGCTGTGATTCCCATCCATAAAATGATCAGGAAGCTGGAAAGTCAAGGGGTGGTTAGCAGAACACACTCACCCTTCAACAGCCCTATCTGGCCTGTACGTAAATCAGATGGAGAATGGAGACTAACTGTGGACTATCGTGGCTTGAATGAAGTTACGCCACCGCTGAGTGCTGCTGTGCCAGATATGTTGGAGCTCCAGTATGAGCTGGAGTCCAAAGCAGCAAAGTGGTATGCCACTATTGACATTGCTAATGCGTTCTTCTCCATTCCCTTGGCAGCAAAGTGCAGGCCGCAGTTTGCTTTCACCTGGAGGGGCGTGCAGTACACGCGGAACCGACTGCCCCAGGGGTGGAAACACAGTCCAACCATTTGTCATGGGCTGATCCAGGCCACATTGGAGAAGGGTGAGGCCCCAGAACACATCCAGTATATTGATGATGTCTTCAAAAAAGGACGAAAGATTATTCAGATTCTCCTCAAAGCTGGTTTTGCCATCAAAAAGAGCAAGGTCAAGGGACCTGCCAGAGAGATTCAGTTCCTTGGGGTGAAATGGCAAGATGGACGTCGCCAGATTCCAACCGACGTCATCAATAAGATTGTAGCAATGGCTCCACCGACTAACAAGAAAGAGACCCAAGCGTTTCTGGGAGCCATAGGCTTCTGGCGAATGCACATCCCAGAGTACAGCCAGATCGTGAGCCCTCTCTATTTTGTGACCCGTAAAAAGAACATTTTCCAATGGGGTCCTGAACAACAACAGGCTTTCAAGCAGATTAAGCAAGAAATCGCACATGCCGTGGCTCTTGGACCAGTCAGGACGGGACCAGATGTGAAGAATGTACTTTATTCCACAGCTGGAGATAAAGGTCCCTCCTGGAGCCTCTGGCAAAAGGTGCCTGGTGAGACACGAGGGCGACCACTTGGTTTCTGGAGCCGAAGCTACAAAGGCTCTGAGGCCAATTACACCCCTATGGAGAAGGAGATTCTAGCAGCGTATGAAGGCATACGAGCAGCCTCGGAGGTAATTGGTACTGAAGCACAGCTTTTCCTGGCACCTCGACTACCGGTGTTAAGCTGGATGTTTAAGGGAAAAGTGCCCCCTACACACCATGCCACCGATGCTACGTGGAGCAAGTGGATTGCTTTGATCACTCAACGTGTCCGAATTGGGAGCTCAAATCACCCTGGAATTCTAGAAATTATAACCAACTGGCCTGAAGGTGGGAACTTCAGCCTGGCAGATGAAGAAGAAGAAGAGTCATTGAGTCGAGCTGAAGAGGCTCCACCATATAATCAGCTGCCAGATGAAGAGACGCGCTATGCCCTTTTCACCGATGGTTCTTGCCCTATCGTAGGGGGGAGCCGGAAGTGGAAAGCAGCTGTGTGGAGTCCCACCCAACAGGTGGCAGAAGCCACTGAGGGGAAAGGCGAATCGAGTCAGTTCACAGAACTCAAAACTGTCCAATTGGCCCTAGACATTGCAGAAAGAGAAGGATGGCCAAGGCTCTACTTGTACACCGACTCATGGATGATAACAAATGCCCTCTGGGGATGGCTAAATCGATGGGAGAAAATGAATTGGAGGCATAGAGGGAGGCCCATCTGGGCTGCCGATCTGTGGCAAGACATTGCTGCCAGAGTAAAGAAATTAAATGTGAGAGTCCGCCATGTAGATGCCCATGTGCCCAAAGGTCGAGCTAACGAGGAGCAAGATAATAACAGACAGGCAGACCGAGCTGCACAGATCGAGGTGTCACAAGTAGACCTCGATTGGCAGCAAAAGGGAGAATTGTTCCTAGCTCAATGGGCCCATGGTGCTTCAGGCCACCAAGGCCGGGATGCAACCTATAAATGGGCTCGAGACCGATGGGTGGATTTAACCATGGACAGTATTTCCCAGGTTATCCGTGATTGTGAAACCTGTGGTGCCATTAAGCAGGCAAAAAGGTTAAAGCCCCTCTGGTATGGTGGACGCTGGGACAAGTATAAATACGGAGAGGCCTGGCAGGTTGACTACATCACATTGCCACAGACTAGCCAAGGTAAGCGCTATGTGCTTACCATAGTTGAAGCGACCACTGGATGGTTAGAGACATACTCAGTACCACATGCAACGGCCCGGAATACTATCTTGGGCCTTGAAAAACAGGTCCTGTGAAGGCATGGCACTCCAGATCGCATTGAGTCAGATAATGGGACTCATTTCAAGAACAATCTAGTGGCCACTTGGGCACAGGAGCATGGTATTGAATGGGTATATCACATTCCATATCATGCACCTGCTGCTGGAAAGGTTGAAAGGTGCAATGGACTGTTAAAAACAACTCTGAAGGCACTGGGTGGAGGAACCTTCAACAACTGGGATAAGCATTTAGCCAAGGCCACCTGGTTGGTTAACACCAGAGGCTCTGTCAATCGAGCTGGTCCTGCCCAAGCAGAATCCCTCCACACGGTGGATGGAGACAAAGTTCCAGTGATTCACTTAAGAGGCATGTTAGGGAAATCTGTTTGGATTACTCCTCCTTCGGGCCAAGACAAACCCATTCGTGGGATTGTTTTTGCCCAAGGGTCCGGAAACACCTGGTGGGTAATGAGGAAAGATGGTGAAATCCAGTGTGTGCCCCAAGGCAATCTAGCCTTGGGGAAAAACTAACTATGTGCTTTGAGTTGTGTTTTGCAGGAAACCAGACACCAGATGAGAAAGACCCAAACAAAGCCGGTACTGGTATCCCATGATGTCCAACAATAAGGCAATCCTAAACTGTGAATCAGGCCTGAACTTGGAACTGTGACTCTAACCAAAAGGCAAAGGACTAAAGCTGAACTGATGTTGGCATTGATCCTTGACGACAAGTCATCTGCCACAAAGGACCTCATATGGACTATATATATATATGTATATATGTGCGGGATCTAAGCAAACGCAAGAAGACAAGGATTGCGTGGAAAGACCAGTGTGGAATAAGGGGTGGAGAATGTAATGGTTTGGCCCATGGCTTCCCCAGTAACCATTGTATCCAAGGAAGTATTCCACACGTGTCTTCCACGTAGCAGGGGGGTGGAGTGGTTTAGTTGCTCTCCCTGCCTGTCCGAGGAGCTGGTGGGAGGAGGTTGGAGCCTGGTCCCTCCGGTCGTTGGTGGTTCTCCTGTCCTGGGTGAGATTGTTTCATGATTGTTCCCCTTCTTTGAGGTTCTTAATTTGGTTTAAGTTTGTCTAGTTTGGTTTTGTTAGGTTGGCTTTGGGTTTTCCCTGTCTTCACTCCCCTTCTTCCCTTTCTCCCTCTCCCCTGGGGGGTGGGATCCTACATACTGTGTGATTGTGAATATTAGAAAATATAATTTATTCTTTTTATTCAGTTCAGTTTCTTTTGAGTGCGTTTCTTTTCAGTTTTTTTCCCTTGCCTTTACTGGGAAGTTTCTGGGAGGGAGAAGGGGGGCCAGTCCAGGGTTGGTAACAGCTAAGCCAAACCTGCGACATATACGAAACATTTTTTTAAGTTGGTAAGTTTGTTTTTGAAATAACCCTTACAGATCAGTAGCTCAGAAACTCAATATTTTAACACAGTGCACAGTAAAATCATAATGTTCCTAAATTTTATCACCAAAAAACTGTCACTGAAATCTCTCAATGCCTCAGGTCAAAGGAATAAGTGATAAAAGCAGTAGAATGAAACAAGTAATAAACTTCTTGCCTACATATAGCCAACATCATGGAACAAAATATTCAACAGTAGAGAAAATCCCTGTGAGATGGCAGAAAAAAAGCACAGCATCTTAACATTAACCAATGCACCAGTATAGAACTATGCTGGAAAAAATTTGTGTCAAGCTATAGCAAAATATGAATTCCTAATAAATGGCTGTGAAATAGAACTATTTGGAAAATTTTCTTATTGTGTACACCATTTTCTGTGTTAGAAGATTCTTTTAATGTTAAAATACAATTATAGTTTTTATAGCATTTTGGAAAACTTTAATTTGATCTTTGCCAGGAAGCTGCTGTTGAAAGGGTCTTACCGAAAATCAGTAACAGATTTTGCAGTTAGTAGGTTATGATCATTGTCTTGAAGGCATTCCTGGATTTTCAATTACACAAGTGATTAAAAACTTGTTAAACATGAGTATTTTAAACACAAATATAATTAATCAAGTATATTTAAAAATAATTTAGGAATGCAGTTCTTATTTGTACAGTACTATCCAATTTGTTTCCAAGGCCC
Organism: Willisornis vidua nigrigula; assembly: GCA_021164005.1. NCBI lineage: Eukaryota > Metazoa > Chordata > Aves > Passeriformes > Thamnophilidae > Willisornis > Willisornis vidua. Next base: position 19,656,515 of record JAJPCS010000060.1, on the reverse strand, counting down.
AGACTTGACCGGGGATTTTAAGCACCTGCCACTGAGACCAGCTTAAAATAAGCATATTCTTAAGCACCTTTCTGAAATAGTATTTCAATTACTACATATCAGAAAGCATTAGCAAGCCAGCTGCTATACTTTATTATAGAGAAAATCCCTTTCAATTTTAGGACAAAGTGATCTTTTGGAGGGTCCAATTGTGGCGCTGTACTGGGTCCAGCTAGGTAACCTCACCGTGGGTTAAGGCCTGAGCAGGCAGTGAATTAAGTCATCTTTCAAGGCACACAAGCCTGGGACCTCCATTAAGGGGATGTGGGTGTGCATTCACATCCTTGTCTTACAATCTGTGGCTTAGCAGTGCAACACTTTCTTCCTCCTGATGTGGCTTTTCAACAGAACAGTATTGTAAGTGTGCATCTTTGTTATTTCTGTCCTGCATATTTGTTATTCTTCTGAGCTTTTGTTTGAAGTGCTTACTTAACCTTTTTCCTCTGTCTCAAGGGGCAGTACAGTCTTCTTTCTGTGGTTTGAGGAATGGAAAGTACTGGAGAGTCTGAAGAAGGAGGGGAAGTTCACAACTTCCTTATGAGGAGAAAAGGGGCAGAAACTGATCTCTTTGTGGTGACCAGTGAAAGGAACAGAGGGAGTGGCCTGAAGCTGTCTCAGAGGAGGTTTAGGTTGGATATTAGAAGAAGGTTCTTCACTCAGAGGGTGGTTGGGCACTGGAACAAGCTCCCCGGGAAGTGGTCACAGCACCAAGCCTGACAGAGTTCAAGAAGCATTTCGATGATACTCTCAGGCACATGCTGTGACTCTTGGCAGTGATCCTGTGCAGGGCCAGGGGTTGGACTCAATGATACTTGAGAGTCCCTTCCAATTCAGCATATTCTGTGCTTCCGTGATTCTGAGAGTGTCTGCTTCTTTAAGATTGTCTGGTCAGGAACTATCTTCAGTGCAAGGAAGGACAATAATAAAGGGAGGAAACCACAAGCAAGAACATGCAAGGAGACAGGGTGGGTAGGTGAATGATAAAGTAGAGAGTAATGAGACTGAAACCTGATGAGTCTTACTAAATTCTTGAGAGCATGTAAGAGCATGAGAAGGTTTGTTCCAGTGAGGTTACATAATTGGAGAACACATCAGTTGAGGAAATGGGGGAAACCAGAAACAAAATACACAGAGACACAGACCTCACAAAACAAATATGAAGACAATTACATGGAATAACCTCACCAGTCCCTCTAGTTGACAGGCTATCAAAGCAGATGCCACTTCCAGGAAGATCAAACTGGGCTTTTTGACTGATAAGACTGTAAACCAGACAAGACCTGTACTGGGAAGAGTAGAGGAATGGAATGTGCAGAAAGAGTGAGTGCAGGGAGGAACAAAGAAAGGGAAAGGCAGAAAAGGAGCAGTAGAGTTGTCTGGCCAAGCTTTGCACCTGATCACCACAGTCTGTCCTATCATTTTACTCACTGTTTTCTCAGTTATCTCTCTGCACAACCTCCCTCTCTGTGTATGAGTACTACAGGGACTAAGTGCCAGCTACTGGTGAGATGTCTGTGTCTATAGGAGTAAAAATGCATGGCTACTACTGGAGTCAGTGCAGACATTCAGGTGTTCCAAATAACCAGCTACCAGAGGAAGCCATCAGCAGTGAGGTGGGTGAGAATCTTGGTGTCGATGGCTGGAGGACGGCCACAGGTCACAGTCTGTGTGCCAGCTGCTGGAGGATGACTGTATGTGTCTTCCCTGATCCTGGTGCGCGTGGAGGGTGTATCTGTTTTCGCTGGCAAATGTGAAGCTGGACCAGTCAGTAAGTAAGGGAGTATCAGGTCCAGGACAGAGTATTGGGTGGGTAGGGGGTCCTTGCTGGTATATCCAGGGGACTTGTGACTGGGCTGTGCAAGAGGGATGAGTGTGTGTGTGCGCGCGTGCATGTGTGTGTGTGTGTGCGCGCGCGTGCGTGCGTGCGTGTGTGTGTGTGTGTGTGTGTGACCATTAAGGAGGTGACTGACAATCTGTGGGAAGGGCTGAGAGCTAGACAGGAGAGCTGGGAGGGGCATAGAGTCCATACCAGTTCTTTTGGGATCCACAAATGTGCATGTGTGCTTGAAAACATGGAGAGTGTTGCGTGTGCCTACACTAGTGACCTGTCTCTTGACAGCTGAAGAGGAGGAGGACATGGCTGACTGTGCTTGTATTTTAAGTGAGTCTTCTACATAGGCTGGATGATGTGGCCTTGCTTCTAACATATCTTAACAGGCATCACTTTCTGTAGTAGATCTATGCAAGCATGACAGTGTGGTGAGCTGAGAGGCACCGTGGACCCTGATCCACAGGTAACTTCAATCCATGAAGGGAAACATCAAGCTCTGCTACAACTCATGATGAACTTATGTCCCCCTAATTCTCCTCAGGTAGGAGGAGAAAAATGTGACATTAGGTAATTGTTTTCCCAGCTCCTGCAGAGCAAAAAAAGATAACTACTCTGAAATGAGGAATTAAATTCCTAGACCTTAGGTGTTGAATAGAATACATCATAACGTTGTTCATTAGACTAAGTTCCTTCCACTTCTGCTGATCATACTTATATCAATTCTTTAGAACTGAGCATTCTAATGACTATTTAGAACTCCTAGTCTCTGCACTTTTTCTGCTGCTAACTTCATATCTTGAGAACATTGTTTGGATTTTACTGTAGTTAAAGTGACTAACACTTTAATAACATGGCAAACTATGGCATTATTAAACAAGGGGGAACTTATTACAGAACAATATATTAAAACTATTCCAAATTAGGAACAATTATGCAGTTATTAATTTTTCTTTAAAAATCATTAATAATTAATTAGGGAATATGTCACATCACATAAACAATGTTATTGTTCTGCCATATATTCTCTTTTGCTCTTTCTGAAGGAGTGCACTCTGTATTTGCACAGTGTTATTTCTAAAGGCTTTAGGAAAAATAAAAAAGCATAAAAAGGTAGACTTCTTATAGTGAAGTTAGACTTGGTAATGCACCAGCTTCAAGATTTCCTTGACAGCAGAGAAAACAACCATGTTTGTGTAGAGGATGTAACAGATTTCTATTTAACCTTATTGAAACAACAGCAAAATTGACAGACAGAATAAAATGAATAATCCTTTTAAAGTGATTACTCACAGTAACAGAAATTATGCTAAGAATATATGTGAAATTTACAAATATACGTATTATGTTCTTGTCTGCACTAAGGAAAATTCTCTGGCCTGTGTCAAACTGTTTGGATTCTACTTCTGCGTAATATGACGTGTTGATTTTTGGCACCCAATGGACGTTCAATATTTATGTGAGTTATGGACAGGAACCTTCCTGTAAGTATAAAAGCATATATATATATAAAGTGAATAGTCTTTAAAAGTTGGGAGGGGGGGGTGTTAATTCAAGTCAAAGAACTGAGCAGAGAAAAAGCTCAGACATAAGGATACTTTCACATCAGTACTGTGTAGAATATGTATTCCAGTATCTAAGTATACTTTTCTTGAACCTGATCCACACCATATTAAAGAGCTTTAAACTAAAGTTGGTGGAGGAGGGGAGTCACAATCTATCCCACTCCTATGACTTTGATGCCCATGACATCAAGAGATGTCTAGAGCTTGAAGAGGGATTGCAGGTCAGCAGGAGAGCATCTGAAGAACAACCCAAAGGAATTTCAGTCACTCTAGCCAGTAAAACAGATTAATCTGGGTCCCAACTCAAATGCCTCTATAGAAACGCACTCAGCATGGGGAGTAAACAACAGGACTTACAGCTGTCCACATGCCTGAAGAGCTGTCATTTTATTGACATCATGGAGATGACTTTATGACTACAATGGATGGATATAGGTTCTTTAGAAAGGACAGACAGGGAAAACAAGGAAGCAGTGTTGCCCTCTACATCAGTGAACAGCTAGAGTGCATGAAGCTCTACCTGGGGATGGATAAGGAGCTAACCCAGAGCTCAGGATAAAGTGGATGGGTCAGGATGAAATGCAGGGTAGGGACAGGTGACAACATAGTGAGGGTCTGCTACAGGTTGCCTGACCAGGAGAACCTAGCACATGAAGGCCTGAAGACAGAGAGGAATGGTCTCATGTTCACAAGCCCTGGTCCTTAAGGGGGAATTCAACCACCCTGACATATGCTGGAGGGACAGCAGAACAGGGCATAAGCAATCCAGGAGGTTCCTGGAATGTGTTGATGTTAATTTCCTTCTCCAAGTGACAGAGGAGCCAACAAGGAGATGTGCACTGCTGAACCTCTGTCTCACCAACAAGAAGGGGCTCATGGGACATGTGAAGCTCAAGAGCAGCCTGGGCTGCAGTGACCATGAAATGGTAGAGTTCAAGATACTCAGGGCAGCCAGGGGATGTGCAACAAGCTCTCTGCCTCAGACTTTAAGAGAGGAGACACTGGCCTCTTTGGCGATCTGCTTGGTAGAATGCCATGGAATAACACCTTGGAGGGTAGAGGGACCCAAGAAAACAGGTTAATATTCAAGGATCTCTCCCAAACTCAGGAGTGCTGCATCCCAACAAAGAGGAATTCATGTAAAAATACCAGGACGTCTGCATGGATGAACAAGGAGCTCCTGGACAGAAAAAGAAAGCCTACAGAGTGTGGAAGCAAGGACAGGCAGCCTGAAAAGAACACATAAAATTGTCCAAGCAGCCAGGGATAAGGTTAGGAAAGTTAAACACCCTGATAGAATTAAATGTAGTCCAGAAAATCAATGACAACAAGAAAACTTGTACAAGTATATCAGTGATAAAAGGAAGACTATGGGTCCTCTCTAGTAGGAATGGGAGATGTGGTTACCCAGGACAGAGAGAAGGTTGAGGTACACAACCACTTTTTTGCCTGCCTTCACTGTCAAGTGCTACAGTAATGCTGCCCAAGGCATTCTGTGATTCTATGAAAGAAGAGACAATTAATTTCAATCACATTTATACACATTCAAATGATGTCAGATTATGTTTCAGTTTGACATAAACCTGTGGTGACACAAAGCTAATAGTCAGCACTAGGCAGTTTTCTTTTGTCACAGAACTGTCAGAAGAAAGCTGGAGTTACTGACATCTAAATAAGAAAGAGGTGGGGATTATGATACTTGGAAGAACGGGAGGCAGCTGAAATAATTGTCATTGATGGATGTTTCCACTAGAACAGTCATTAGTGCAACCAGAAATGCCACTGGCACTTAGTTTGTCATCATTATGTTTTCAAACCAACAACTTAATAAAATAAATTTGGGTTATCTTTTATTTTGCACCATCAGCAAACTAAGGACAGCTTCTTTATTCCCACTTCCAATCATATTTTTTATAGTTGCCTTAGTGGCCTTTTCCTTTTTTCATCACAATTTAGATATTAATATATTCATTTCTAGGAAAAAATCTAGAGGAAAACTCTGTGGCCAGAAATATGAATTCTGAGCATAGGATTTCCACCTTCCTGTTCCTTCATACATATTGATTTTAGTGATGGCAATAATTTAAGTATTTATACCCTGTCTATGTTAAGGGGAAAAAATCAGTAATTTTGCAGTGATGGCTGTTAAGGTCAATGTTTAATCTTACAGTACTAAAGTAAACAATTTTCTGCAGAGATAAAGGACTTCACTCAACAAGCCTATGAGGTTTAAAGTGAAGACCATTTATTACACACAGCACACGGTTTATATAGGGGTAGAACTACATTTTATTGGCTAAAAAGAGTTTCACACCACCACACTAAAACCTTTAATTGGTTAAAACCCATATGTCACAAGTCCCATGTTCATACTATTTTATCCTGGCTATTTTCACACACCTGCAGAGTACTGTGAAAACCTACTGTGTGAATTCTTGGGGAGTAACCTCCTCCCTATCAGCTAGCAGCAGCTGAGCTGCTTCCTGCTTCTAGCTGATAGCTAAGTCTCACAGGGTTTGTGCAGGCTGGCTTCAGTCTTACAGGATCTTATATAGATCTGAATTGCTCACTTGTGATTTTACTGTTGCTACACAGTACTATTCTAAAAGAAAACTAGGAGAACAAAAAAGTGAAAATCTAAAAGAAAAGTTGTGTGCAAAATTTTTTCATCCCTAGATCAACACAATACATGATCACTTGGAGGAGGAACATAAACTCATCAAACAGTGATGGATTTGACTTGACGTCAGTGCAGAAGTGTCATCACTGCTCTGGGAGCAGCACTGGGAGCATAAAGTATCTGAGGACAGAGGTCAGAGACTGCAGCTGAGAAAGATGTATCCTTCATTAGAGAACAATGGCAAGGCAGGGTTAAATATATAAAATATCATCACTGAAATGGTAAAGAATGGTCAAGAGCATCTGACAAACTAGTGCATGGACACAGACTTCTGTAACCTCTTTTCCCAAGTCTTGCAAATGACTGTATCTGCCATCTCATGCCCAGCACTCGAAGTTGCCAGCAGTTCCCACCTGCCAGGCTGTAGCTTGTTACAGAGGATGACAGCCCATGGAGTAATGTTAGTGAAGAAGAAATGGGAAATACCTGCTGAGTTTAGTAAATGAAGACTAAAGAGGTAAGATAAGGAGCTTAGGAATCGGTTTTAATTCTGCCATCTGGATCAATGTCCTGTGGCTCACCTTGGCAACTATCCCTCATTCTTATGTTTGCAGAAAAATACTTATTATGGTTTCCTAAGTAGCAACAGCACAAGCGTAAAATTCCATTTGTTCTACAAGGAGTTCTGGTTCTTTTCTCCATTTTTTTTTCCTCATCACTATCTGGAATATTATTCAAAAAAATCACAGAAAAAATAAACATGGTGATGTGTCATTTAGGTACATGGTTTAGTGGTAAACTTATCAGTGCTAGGTTAATGGTTGAAGTTTTTTGCCACTGATAAATTTGCTGAGGGGTGCATTCAATCCCACTGTCCATGTCACTGTCAAAGATAGTAAGCAACATTGACCTCTGAGGAATAGCACTCATCACTGGTCTCCACCTGGATATCAAGACTTTGACCACAACTCATTGAGTGTGACCATCCAGCATTGAGTGGTCAATTTGTCAAATCCATGTCTCTCCAGTTTAGTGTTATCGTCAAATGTTTTGTATAAGTCCAGGTGAAATGGTATCAGCTCCTCTTCCCTCATCCAAAATCTCTGCAACCCCATTGTAGAAGGCCACCACATTTGTCAGGCATGATTTGGTTTTAGTGAAGACATATTGCTTATCACCAATCACCTCGTTATTCTCCACATGCCATAGCCTATTTTCCAGAAGGATCTGCTCCAGAATCTGGCACCAAGGTGAGACTGAACTGTCTATAGCTCTCCAGGTCTACCTTATTTTCCCCTTTTCCAGTCAGTAGGAACTCCACTAAACTCTCAAAAATAATAGAGACATCTTGTGCACCTTCAGGTTCCTTAGATAACTCAAACTTCATATCCCACAGTGGGTAGTTCTTAATTTCCCCAATCACTGCCTTTGCCTTCTGGAAATTGATTGGTGTGGCTGAAATGCTGCTGAAGACTGGGGCAAAAACGGTGAGCAACTGTCATGGTTTAGGAATGGTATTCCCCAATGTAGTGCTCCAACACAGACTCCAAAACTGCTTGTTTGCCCTGCCCCTCCTTTTCCCCTTGCCCTCCTCACTACAGTGGATTGGAGAGGAGAACTGGAGGCACAAAAGGGAAAGATCATGGATTGAGATAAGAATAATTTACTGGAAACAATAATGAGATAAAAACAAACAGCAATGGCAATAATATTAATACTAAAAGGGTACAAAAGAGGGAGTGGTGAGCTTGACAGGACCTCAGCTATGCCAGCCCAACTGCTCCCTCTGGATCAAGACCAACATTACCCCAGCACTTCCTCCACCGCTCTTACTCCACTGGTAGCCCTGCCCTTCTTCTTGGAAGCCAGAGACATCCTTATCCCCACCCCTTTCAATGAGGTGTGGTAATATAGAATAACCTCCTAGCCAGCCCTATACAGGTCCAGGTTCTGTCCTCTCACGGCTACTGCAAAAAATTGACTTTGTCCTGATGGTAATCAGGACAAGTACCTTAGCCTTCTCTATATCCCTGGTAACCAGGCCTCCCATTTCCTTATATAGGAGGCAACATTTTTCCTAATCTTTCTTTTATCACCAGTGTACCAGTAGAAGATTTTCATGGCCTAAATAGAATCATAGAATCATAGAATCAATTGGGTTGGAAAAGACCTCCGAGATCATCAAGTCCAAACCTTGGTCCAACTCCAGTCCATTTACTACATCATGGCACTCAGCGCCATGTCTAATCTCAGTTTAAACACCTCCAGGGATGGTGAATCCACCACCTCTCTGGGCAGCCCATTCCAATGCCTGATTACTCTCTCTGGAAAGAATTTTTTTCAGATATCCAATTTAAATTTCCCCTGGCAGAGCTTAAGCCCGTGCCCTCTCTTCCTATTGCTGAGGGTCTGGGAGAAGAGACCAACCCCCACCTGGCTAGAACTTCCCTTCAGGTAGTTATAGACAGTGATGAGGTTACCTCTAAGCCTTGTCTTCAGGCTAAACAACCCCAGCTCCCTCAGTCTCTCCCCATAGGACTTGAGCTCCAGTCCCCTCAACACCCTTGTCGCTCTTCTATGGACCTGCTCCAGCACCTCAATATCTTTCCTGAACTGAGGGGCCCAGAACTAAACACAATACTCAAGGTGTGGCCCCAGAAACGCAGAGTACAGGGGAAGCTTCACTTCCCTGGTCCTGCTAGCCACATTTCTTGGCTTTCTTGGCCACCTGGGCACACTGTTGGCTCATGTTGAGCTTCCTGTCAATTAGTACCCCCAGGTCCCTTTCTGCTTGGCTGCTCTCCAGCCACTCTGTCTGCAGCCTGTAGCACTGCATGGGGTTGTAGTGGCATCTAGCAGATTAATTCCCAATAGATTCTTAATTTTTTACAAAAAAGAGACTAACTAGGCTTTAACTATTCTTATGGCATTTGAAGCAGTTTCATACTCCTGCCCTCACTATTTCTATTAACAAATCTTTCAGCATGTAAGTAACAAGGAAGAGCTTAGATATTTCACACATTAACAGTCCAATCATGTCACAGAATAATTTGTATTCCTGGTCCCTTGTCTTTCAAGACTCAAAGTTAGCAGTAGGAAACCCTTATGGCATTCGGTTAATTATTTCTAATTTTCTTCCTCTATTAGATTTATTCCTATCTTAACTTTCCTTCTTTTTACTCCTTTACATAGGTATATTATTATATTAGGGCATGCTCACAACTCACAGCAACAGTGACACATTTGTTGGAGTCTCAACTCCACTTGAAATTATGCTGCAGTTTTATCATTGCATCTTATTCAAAGCTCATTGAAACCAGTACAGATTGCAAATTCCTATTGTAGACTATCTTTCAGTTTATTTTTGCTTGTGTGTATTTTATGGCACTTTTTTATAATGAAAATTTATTGTACTTTCCTCTTCCCACATCACTCAGAAGTGGATGTGTCTCATTAGAGAACTGTAGATGTTCCAATTAATTGCCTCAATAATGTAAAAAAGTCAGAATAAGTTCATGAGAGCTATAAAATATTGCAGGGAATAGGACACACTCTTAAGCATACCTGAAAAGATATTTGAAAGATAAAGCAGGAATGAAAATGAGTAGGTTATTTAGAAACAATGATGGCATTGCAATTTACTATCCACCCGTGATGAAAAGAATATATTTTCCTTATAAGACTGCATATCCATGTATAAGTCTACAAACATAAAAGTCTGTGGAATACAACAACAAAGTTTTCATTCTGAAGGAGTCAGACAAGTTTTCAGTACTTGTAGGGTCTTTGGAAACTGAGACTTGAAACAGATAATGCTTTCCCACATACATTAGAGAAGAAGGCACAAGAAATATTTGAACTCAGGCTTGTAATATTCCCTTGATATCTTACCCCTCAAAAGCTGGGGAACTATTGCCATATACCCACAATCTTAATTGACTGTGTGTTAAAAAATATTCAGCTTGTAGACTTGATTGTTATTTGTAGATGTAAGAAGTTTTTCAACATATTGAATGGTGCTGTGGTATGATCTCAGTAATGTATTTCAATTTTGGTTTGGGGTTTTTTACTCATTTTTTGTTTGTTTATTTTTCCATTTTTCTTTCTATAAATCAGTTCTTAAATCTGAAAAAAAAAAAAGAAATAAAAATACTTTAAAAGCTGTGTGGAATCACTTCAGTTTACAAGACATTATAAGCTTATTAAATAATTTCCAAGGAGAAATTATCTTTCCTTATAGCTTTGGTACAATTTATAGCTTATAGAAGCAAGATTCAGAATCCTGTTTCTGTGGTTTACTCCTTTTTAGTGCTTCCCAAAGTATTTTCTATCTTCAGCAACTCAACATTGCTACATACCCAGCTGTTATTTTTGAAGGTTTTTTAATACAAATTACTACAACATAAACACACATTCAGCACCTCACAAGGTTGCATGCCATATGAATATATTAGCATAACATTTTTCTTAGTCAAAATAACCTTTAAAAAAGGACAAAAACAAGTAAACTGAGATATAGAGAAATTAGGATCACCATGTAAAATCATTCCCAAACCAGACCTTCATCTATTTTTTTAGTTTTCCCTGTACCATGACATCTTATGATTTGCACAATTACTTTTTCTATGTCTACTTTTATGTTATGAGCTTTTATCTTTTTCATCTCTATTTCTCCAATGCAAAAGCGAAAAGACATATCTTAGAGTAGATATATTAAATGAGAAGAAAAAGGCTCAAGATATCCGGATTAGTTTCTCTTCAACTCTCCAACACTTTTTTATCAGAATTTTTTTCTCCTACTTCAGACATGCCTATTCAAACAGTGCTTCCAGTTCTGATCAAAATACTTTAACTTTTTTTTTTTTTTTTTTTTTTTTTTTTTTATTCTGTGACAGCGTAAAAACATAAAAATATCCACAAGGTTGTCAATGCATGGTAGGCTTCAAGCCAAGAGCTTGTACAAAAGCCTCAAAAGCAATAAGCAAAAGGAGAAAATGGTGACAGTTTCCGAAACTGTTCTTCTCATGTAAACTGCTCATTATGTCATCTGCACTGCTTCTGTCAGGAATGTACAGCAGTTAAAAAGTGCTCACCTTGTTGCAAATAAAAAATACCCACTCTGAAAGCTGAAACAAATAGTTGTAGGACTACATACTTTTGCAAATTACAAGCATGAGACTCTTAATTTGTCATCACTCTAATTAAATCACAATATATATATAAAAATGTATTTGTAACTTTTGTGTTTTGAAGTAAGCAGGTTGTATGAGTTCAGTTTTATTCAAAAAATGTACCAGAACTTTTAATGAAAAGCTACTTTATCTCAGATGCTGATGTGACCTAATGACAGTGTTGAATGTCTTCAGATAAACTGGAGAATGTGAACCTACTTTAAGATCAAGACAGAAGTTCATATAGATCTCGGTTACATTGAAATAGCCTGATTTCCTTAGACTCATTGAAACCTAAGCAAAAACAGTGGATCCCAGAAAAAGCAGTCTTTGTATAATTTGCAAAAAATTTCATTATCTCTCTCTTTTATTTCCTTTCCTAAACGACAGGTCTTTCCAGTAAATCACATTCTGGGCATTGTATGGATGACCAAAAATAGGTAGGTCTTCATAAAGCAGCAGGTATCTTTTCTAGACTATGTGTACCTTCTGAAGGTCTTTTGAAATAACACTGAGAATGTTACACTTCATGAGTTTTTTGTTGGATTGATTCCTGTTATTTCTACTAACTTTAGGAGCAAGTGAGGTTGTTCATCAGTACGAGTTATCCACAGGGATTTAAGAAAGGAACTTGGATTTAGCGCTTAAAGAGAAAGATCCTAAACTTGAAATTGCTAGTCTGGACAGTGAATAAAGAATAAATGTATTTTCTGCACTTAAAACATCTGAAAGAGAATTTGGGGAAACACATTTTGGTTTCTGATTTGTGCACTGACATTGCTGACCTTAGATATATCAAGGAAATAGTATTTCAGTTCCTTGCTGTATCATAAGAACTTCAATGTTTTCTATTCCCAAATTCTTCAAATAGCAAACTCTTCAAGGCAGAATACAGCTGCATCACCAGGTTTTCACATTCTTGTGTATTGTTATAAGGCAAATAATGAATTAGATTTGTACTACGAGAAACAGTGTAATCAGTGTATTCAGTACTTGAGCTGTCATCTTTTGGAAAGACAAGGTTATGTTGATCAGAAGAGTTATAGTCTTCTCCCACATAGCCCTTATTGCTGACCCAGACCATCTTGGTTTATGTAATTCCTAATTTTTTTCCTCTTTTAACTTTAAGCATTTTTATTTCATTAAAAAAATTCCATGCACATTAAACTGTTATATCTAATTTCACAAGTATAGTATATAAAAATAGACATAGATTGATATAGCAAAATATAAAACATATTGCAAAGGAAGTATTTAATCATTCAACAAACACTATGTTTTTTATAACACGTAAATTAAGCATCTCTCACAGTGTTAAAAGAGTTTCACACTGATGAAATAGAAAATGTATGCCTAACTGTGTAGAGGACCAGACATAAGCATTTTTTTTCCTCAAACGTTCTGAGTATTGCTACAGGAAAGGTAATCGGAAGAGAGGTTCCTGTGGAGTTGGGGCAGAGCTGTTCTGAGCCAACTTCCTGCTCTACCTTGAGACTCATGTGTCCCTCCCAGCTCACTGCCTGGAGAAGGGCTGGCTCTCATTTTCCACTTGTTCTCTTTCCCTCTTTGCCTCACAACCCCACCTCCAGTCTGTCCACGTGGCAGGATCAACACAGGATCTAGGGACTGGTGGTATTCTCTGCCTTCTTCCCTTGCTTTGCCTGGGCAAAGGACAGCTTTCATTATTTACTCTATACTCCATAGTGAAGTTTACTGGGGGAGGGGCGAGCTGTGGAAGTGTGTTGTGGCTTGTGAGCCAGCACCTTTGAGGAGTTTGTTTTGAGACCTGAGAACTTATTGAAGTGTACTGTACAGAATTAAGAGCTTGTTTGCCACCAGTATTTGTAGCAGTGAATTGTGATATTTTAAGGGGGTTTGAGTCTAAACAGTGGGCTGGTTGCCAGAGTTAAGCTGACTATACAATAAAACATACGGTTCAGGGTCTTTGTCCAGCTTGACAAGAATTTACAGAAACATCTTACTCCCTTGTTGATGAGTCTTAGCAAACTGTAACAGAAGTTACACCAGTAAATTCATAAACTTTCATGTGAGATAATACAAATAATGCATGAGCAAAACTTTTTGTTGTTATAAATAAGATTGTGTTGAATACCTTACCTGGAACTGGTTTATATACAAACGCAGTTAGTTTGCACAGTCCATTTATGTTATTCATACTGCTAACCAAGACAGATATTAAATTTATATAATTACCGCCCTCATACATCAGAGGTCACATTAAGAAGGCCTATGCCTGTCTTCCAATTATTTTTCCACACTCCCCTTCACTAGATACTTAGGAAAAAGCTTTATAAAATCCACTATATTCACCACTGCCACCTGGGATATTCTCCTTCCATACTCCTGAAGAGAGCTTAACCTCCGTTGATGACCTTCTGCTGGATCACACAAGTCTTCAATGGACTGTTATCTGTTTATTGAAGTACTATTTATAGAAGTCCATTCTCCTGGTATTGTTAATGAATGACAGATTTGCATGCATCGAAGTAGACATCAGACTTTACATATATATTCTACTGCCCCTGAAGATTTTTCAAGGGGAAATTATATTAGAATGATGCCTGTACTCGAGATGCAAATAGTAACTTCCAAATACAAGTAAATGAGGAGAAAAGTTTGCAGATAAAAGGAGAATCAATAAATAATAATCTTTTGTGTCAGAGAAAAAGTCAATACTTGACTTCTGAAGAACTGAATATTTCATAAAACACTTTTCAGCTCCTAGCAGCTGTTAAGTTTAAACTCTCTGTCTTCTAAATTGCTTCACTGATCTGAAAATCTCACTGACTACAGGTGACCATTGAACAACAAAAGTGCAAAACACCTGCAGGGTTTTTTCCATCCTTAAAAGTATGGAGAACTAAACTACACATTTTACAGTATATGAGATATATATTTTCTTCAAAAACAATAATATAAAAACTAAGGTTCACTGTAAAATGATGTTACCAATATTAACACTAGATCTTATGTACTAGTGTCTATAGAGACAACTATTAAAACAGTAAGCAATCAGGTCATTCAAAAAATAGTATTCTAGAATTTCATTAACAGAATTATGCATTTTGAATGAGGAAATTTATGTTTTCCTTTGGTTTTGAGTGTGCAGATCTACTTTTTCCCCCAACTGTACATGGTGTATATATCACAGAATTTCATCTACATTGCAGTATCTGTAAATTTAACCAACTTACTCTTCCTACATTTCTTTAACCTTTTCATGAAAGGTTATTACATTATTATAGTTTCTATTAAGTACAAATTAAGACTAATTACTCCTTGTAATAACATTTAGAACAGATCTAAACTTACTAGAGACCTATTAAAGTAGTCCAAAATTTGTATGAGTGGATTGATACAGTTTAATGGAACAGAGCCAGAACTGTGCTTTCTCTTACTTGTAAGCTTATCTAATTTAGAAATATATCTGCAAGCCACAAATATGCAGTGCTTTACCCTACCGATATTTACATTGCATTAAAATTATCAGTTCCATAAAAATAAGAGCTCAATATAAATTGGTTAACACTTTAATCAAGAGCAGCACATTAGCGCTTCATCAGCAATCGTAAAATCTTATTTTTTACCCTCTTTGGAATTCTGTTTTTTCTTGAATAAATTATTTGCAATGTATACTACTTTGCAGAGTAAATACATCCATATTGATATTAGGAGTGAAAAAAAGCAGATAACCATGTGCTCAAAACCATTTTTTTAAACAATTAGTTTAGTCTTATAAATAATTCCAGAGAACTACATCAAACACTTAGTTTTCATAAAGAAGATCAATGCAATATCATGTAAAAATATATCTGAATAGTATTTATTTGAACAGCTAAAGATTCAACTGATGTTATTTATGAGTAATTAGTCTTTGAGTTCATTATTATGCAGAGCTAAATTCTGTGAAGTATGGAAAGCAGTGGATGCCCCATGGGGAACAAGATGTCCTATTTACTGCTTGCCTGTATTTCCCAAAAGACCTTTAACCTCTCCTGGAGTCATACATTTTGGACCCCTGTGAAAACCAGAATATCCCTATGCTTTGAGAGGATGCAATGTGTACATTTTGTGTATAACAACAGATCTGCAGCCTTCAGGCCTAGGAAGAGACTCTACTCCAAATGGTACCTATATTTCTTTTATTCTGAGTTCTCTGCATTTTGTGGGACAAGTCTCTGTAGTGATCCCAAGCAGAATATCTGCCCTCTTTGTCCATCAGTGGAGAAAACTGATGACTCTACTCTCCTGTTTACTTTACAAATTTTATATATACTGAATAGCCAGGATAGGAGTTTCCTCAGGTGTGCAAAGGTAGTAGATTAATAGCAAGTTCCTTGGCTTTATTTTTCTTTGTGTTTGGGATTACACTGTTCTGATAGATGTTCAATATTACATAGTGACTGAGAGGATAAATTAAAGATTTTATACAGCCAGTTTCTTTGTGTTTTTTTTTTTCATTTATACATTTCCTTCTACAAGCAGGCAAAATAAGAAACATGCTTTTTCTATCCAACTAGTAAGTCAGATATTGTTGTAGTTTGGGATTATTATGTAAATTCTCTCCCCTGCCACTAACTGCCCATGCCAGCAGTTAACAAAAAGGAGCAGTTAACTGCTGAGCACCTGGGTGGGGGCAGGTTTGTCTCTTTTTGTTTTGGGGACATTTTTTCCATTCTTAGCTCAGCGGAACACGGGAGCAGTGTGGCCGAGGAGGGCAGCTGCTTTGCTGGCCACTGCTAGGGTCTTCTTGCTGAGACGCTGCTTTTCGGCTCACCACAGCTGCTTTTCTCCTGGTTCCTGCATCTGGGGTCCGGCCTCTGCTTCGGTCTTACTATCGCCTGCACCGTCACGGCCTGCCTGCCCCGGCTGGGGCAGTGACCCGGGAGAGAGAGAGGTTCTGCAGCTGTTTTTTTTCTCCAAGACACGTGGTGGTTCCCCACTTTCAACTTTCTTTTTCTTCATCTGGGACAATAGACACAGAGTCTGGGAACTCACCCTGCTGCCAGCCGGACTGTGACTTTGACACTTAAGTATAACTTTCCTCCCGGAGGAAAACCTGCTGGGTTTTGTTGTTTGTTTTTTTTTTTCTTTTCCTTGTGGTGTTGGGGAAGCGGTTTGCACTGGTCTGTTCGCATATATACATATATATATATATATATATATATCAGTTAAGAACAGTTATCCTTCTTGTATTAAAATTCCTTTTCTTAAATTTAACAAAGAGTGGCGTGATTATTGTGGAGGAGGCCCCCTCCCCCACGTGTGGCTAAACATTTTGGTTTTTTCCCCTCAAACCAAGACAGATATCTCCCATAGCTGCAAATATTTTGTATGTAAAAACCATGCTAATATCACCTTGTTGAGTCCATTAAGCTAGCTTAATTTCCAGTAAAGAAATATGATTGCACTCTATTTAGCAAAGGTGAGATTTTTTTCAAGCTAGTTATTGCTGTATGTTTTATTCACCAGAGATTTCTTTATGCTCCTGTGGAAGCAAATGACAAGACCCATATTAAACTGCAACTCTGTGACAGAGAGAAGTAAACTGCTTCACCAAGAGCTCCTGACTTCCCTTTCCCCAGTCCCATTCTAGTCACCTCAGCAGGGATCAGCTATAATAAATCAGCTTTGTGCTCATTTCAGCAATGGCAAACAATAAATCAAAATAATTCTCTTACTGTTCAGAGAGATTTCAATTCTTATGAGATTTTTAATCACAGCAGAGCGTCGTGTTAATGAGGTCTATAAATTACCTTTTAAACGGGTAATTATGTCCAGTGTTGTAATAAAGGCTGAGACAGCTAATATCATTAAAGCAATTAAACATTTTTTAGATTGTGAAGATAAATTAGAATTAAAATATTATTGTAAACAACAGGCCCATTTATTATGAAACAATTGATTAAATAGTGGACTCAACTAATATTGCTTTGGCTTAAACAGGTTCTGTGAACTTCATTCACATTTCACAAAGTAACAAGCCTACATATTACAAGTAGATTGTTATTGCATTATCATCACAAGAATCAATGAACAGCATCTTTACTTGAACTCTTAATTAGATTTTGTTGAATGCAATTATTATTATTTCTTCTTAACTAGCATTTGCTCATCTTTTTTCCTTACCTTTCAGCTTTCTTTTCTGTGGTCTGCATTTATTAAAAAAAAAAAAAAAAGAACTTCATCATGATAATTAAATAACTGGACATTTCTGGATGCTAAACTACAATCAGATTTCCATGGATATATTCCTCACAAAAAAATTAGCACAGAAGAGTTTTTCATGATGAGAAGTCATAAAAACTAAATATTTACTATCATCTATTTAAGCTATACTCAATAAGCTGAAATTAAAACCTCAGTGTTGACTTCCCAACTGCCCTTGATTTTGTGTTCAAAATCAAAACAAAATACCATATCCTTTACCCCTGGTTTTTTTTTTTTTTTTGAATGATGCAATATATTGATTCCTTCACTATAGTGGCAAACTTTATCATATAAAAGAAAAATATTCCTACACTAATTTATCTTATATGTTTGTGGTTAAGAAATTTTTAGAAGGGAAACAAATATTAACAGGGAGAGATCAAGCAAACACAAGACCAGTCGAGTATCCCAAGAACCAAGACACTCACTTATAAATGAGTGTGCTGGTTTAAAGGTAAACCAGCAGGAGAAATGAAACCCAACTATAGTACAAAGATTAGTGTGTACAGAGCCATCGTACTGTCTACTCTTTTATATGGGTCTGAATCATGGGTCATCTACCGCCACCACCTGCAGCTTCTCAAACGCTTCCATCAGTGCTGCCTCCGTTCAATCCTAAACATCCACTGGTCTGATTACGTGACCAATGTGTCTGTTCTTGAACAGGCAGGGGTCACCAGTATTGAGGCCATGCTGATGAGAACTCAGCTGCGCTGGGCAGGGCACGTCTCCAGGATGGAGGATCACCGCCTCCCGAAGATTGTGCTCTATGGTTAACTCACCACCGGCTGCCGCAAGAGAGGAGCCCCGAAGAAGAGATACAAGGACTCCCTGAAACAACACCTCAGCCTTGGCCATATTGATTGCCACCAATGGTCCACTCTGGCCTCCAATTGGGATTCATGGAGACACACCATTCACAACGCTGCTGCTTCCTTTGAGAATGCACGGAGAGTCAGTCTCGAGGAGAAAAGACAACGCAGAAAGAACCGTTCCTTGCCAGTATCACCTAAAGAGACGTTCTGCTGTGCCTTTTGTGACCGGACCTGCCTATCCCGTATCGGCCTTTTTAGCCACCAGCACGCTTGCAGCAAGCGTGGGTAGTGCCCTTCTCAAATCTTCGTTCGCGAAGCCTTGCCATGATGATGACTATTTAGTGACCATAGGACATACTGCCAGGCCTGGCACTACTCTAAGGGCCAAGCAGAAGATACAAGAACTATATAAGAATCTGATGAATATCAGAAAATACTTGTGACCCCAGTTAACTACTGGATATGTGCTTTTTTCCTTTGTTAGACAGAGGGATATTCATCATTTTTAAATTGATGTTTTGTTTTAGTTCCATTACATGTATAGTAAAGTGTAGCAAGCACTCTTACCCAAACCTCCCTGAATATTTTTTCTATGTCACATAGCACAGCAAACACTTGAGCCTGTCTCCTCTCAGGATGAAATTGTGTGAGGTTGCTCAGCAACTTTACCCACAAAATAGCCATTACTGGAAGAAATCCAGGCATTTCACATTCAATTTTCTCATGAAAAATCCAGAAAATAGATCAGTATTTGAAGTATACAGTAGGGACAATTGAATATTCAACACTGCACATAAAAAAAAAATGCAAAACTATGTGAGATGTCATTTTTATTCTTCTTCAGCTTTATCAGGTTGAGGGGTAAAGGGAAATCTCTAGTCAAGAAGGTATTATTATGATATCTCACAATGGGGAATTGTGCTGAGCTTGAGTGACACTTAGAAATTTTTGAACATAAATACTGTGTGAAACAAGGTAATTGTAGGACTTTTTTCCCCCTAGTATTATTTGCTAATTGCTAACTGCTGTCAGACAATTGGCTCTTTGAGGGTTATAATGAGTACAGCTCTAGGTGACGTCCAATGTAACCCTACATGGTCCTCCCCTTACTGATGCACACATTTATCTTGTTCAAATGTCAAGAGATTTAAAGATCTCAATAAGTACAGAAAGGTTTACTTAATCTAAATAATACAATAATGAGGAAAATCTTATGTGCAGTCTGTCATAAAAAACAAGTCTGAACTCAGTAACTCCAAATATCTCTCCCATATCTGTGTTATTAAGACCAAAGGTATTGCTGTTTCTTGCCAGCTAAAGATTTTTTTATACAGGAACTGCATCTGAAAATGAACACTGGCTATTTCAGAAGAAGCAATCTGAAATAGCTCATCAGCATGTTCTTGCAAGTCACTAGAGTCAGAATGATCCATGCTCTAAAACTTGAAGCTTCGGTTCCTTTATGGAGTTCCTTGTTTTAGAGAAATATTTCATGACATATTCTAAACATAACTGGGTTTATGTGTTGAATTTGCAATCCTGAACTATAGTCTGCAGCCATGAATTCCAGATAGCCGTTGAATGTTTTGTGATAGTTATTTCCATTCACAATATTCTTGTTCATAGTTTCTGCTTTGTAATAGTAACACCTCTAATAACTGTGTCATAAATTGGATGGCCTAATCTGTTTATACACTAACTCCTTATAAAACTTTTCCTACAGTATAGGATGGGAATACTAAAGTTTTAATACTGAAAAAAATTTAGTAAATCATCATTCATTTTGACAGTGGAATTAGAATTTGTTTCTTGCAGGCAAGCAATATACAACAGTTTTAAGCTAAAATCTGTGTGTCACATTTGCACAGATTAAAGTGGTCATAGAAAATAATATCTGAAATAGTTCACACCTGCTTGGAAAACAACTGCTCAATATTCTCAGAATTTTAAAAGATACTTTAAATAGAAAATATATGATTTATAGTTTTTCAAAATGTAAACAGACTTCTCCGCCCCCCGCCCCCCGCCTTCCGTAAAATAAGCTAAAAAGGAGGAGAGGTTAGAGATGGGTAGTGTAGAAAAGGAAAATTGTTATATAGGATTTTCCAAAATAAATCTGGCAATTCATCCATCTTGTTTTGTAACCTGTCTAAAGTGGTTACTAGTATCTTGTAGAATACTCCTAGGGAAAGAAAGAAAAAAAACAACGAAAGAAAGACATCTCAGGACACAATCCATCAGCCAAAGACATACATTTGCTCACATCCAGAGCGATGGTTTGCAAGCTTCACTTGCTGTTAAGGTGCCTTTCATTTTTCGTTGACTTAAATTGTGAAAAAAAAAAAAATTAAGGTAATTTTTAAACTGTAAAAATTAGGTTAACCAAACAACGCAGACTATTTCCACTTCAGATGTATTTATAATGGCAGCTTTCCTTGAAATTCATTTCACTGGTTGTCTGCCATCAGTCAGGGACCTAGCTTAGTACTCGCCTGGCCCAGCCTAATGTTTAGCAATAGTTTTCTGATTATTAATTACAAGTCCACAATATAACAGGTGCCCCATGCATCTCACCCCATTTATATTCAGGCAGGCTGGTACACCTCATTCTCATATGCACACAGCACCAAAGCAATTACTGCTAAAAACAGGTGTATTATTCATTGTGCTATGAAAAGTTTGCTTTCTGGTAGGAAGGTAATGAGTACTTGAAAAGACTAATGTCCGATAATATTCTGTTAACAGATCATCTGTTAGAAATACTGATTAAAGGAAAGAGTGAATGCCAGATCCACAAATGGTGCTCATTTGCATCACTCTACTGAAAATAATAACCATACATAGACATCTAAATATCCAAGTAAAAAGTGCTGATCTTTAAAACTGACTCTTTGATCCTTGATCACTGGGAATCTTGTGTGAGTTTTCAGCTGCCCTGAGAGTACATTTGACTGTCCCCAAATGATAGTTAAAGATACATTTGAAAAACATTAATTCTGAGAACGTGCCTGAATTATAGGGTTGAGACTTGGGTGCAGATATGAAAATTCTCGAATAATCACTTTTCTTTGTATACCACACTTTGGAACAAGAAAGTCTTACAGGAAAAAAAAAGAAAAAGATGACTGAGACATAGAGTATCTTACCCTAGATGAAAATTACTTCAAAGTTCAGGCTATCTTAGAAACACAGCTTGATTCTCATCTACTTCTGTATCTGTAATGTAACACTGAAGCCCTAGAGAGAGTTAATTCATATCCTGACGTGGACCACAAGTTTCAGTAACGTCTCCTGAGATGTGAGGACCTGCTAATGCTCTATGTCAGTGTGTTGACTTTCATTTCAATAGAGTGTGGAGTGGGACACAAGGGTGAAGAAAACTGGACTCCTATTCAGGAGCATTATTACCTGTATTCCAGAGGACTATTTTCAAATCATTGAAATAGATGGCAATGTTTATGAGAGGCTTGTCTTTTGATAAGTGGCAGATTAGATTCTTTTATGAAATACAAATGGATTTAAAAGGGGTTTAAAACCTTCTTGCTACGAAATTGAAAAAAAAATGTGAAAGTAGCAAATCCTATAATAAAATAATATAAAAAAGGAAAATTTTGTGAAAAGTTGTAGCAGCAAACAGAAAGATTATTCAAACAATCCCAGGCATAGTCACAAGCTCATAAAACAGCTCAAAATGGCCATTTTAAAGTATTGTTTCAATTCCTAAAGGGCTGTATTTAAGTGCTTAGCTATATTCATAGCTTTATTTTTGACTAGGGCATTTTAATGTGGCTCTAGATTTAAACAGAACAAAATGCTGGACAGATTCCCAAATTTGCTATATTCAATTCTAAATTGTGAGTACCTTGGAGACAATTTCAGGAATGTAAGATTGCACAAATATGTCTTGAAGAAAGCTTATTGTTATGTTTTAGATTAAGCTAAGTCCTGCAAATGGTTGATATATAGTTACTTTCTTTTACCTGCAAACTTTATGTTTATGATAGCTTTGGAGGTGAGTAAAAGTTTCTTTACCAAGGTAGCTTCAAGCCTTATACCTAGAAAAGCATGTCTTTGTAGGCAAGTGAAAAGGATTCTTGCACCAATATAAAACAGAAACATTTTCAAAGATGACCATGTTCCTTCCTGCTGTAGTGAACCTTTATACTCAAGGGGAAGTGTCTGAATTTTTCATTTTTCCTTCTTATTCTCTTACCAGGGGAATTTTAGAGACATAAATCATTTTTGTGTGCCTTTTTGCAGCCTATTGGTCAATGCCATGAGACCTTAAGATGGCATAAATCATTTTGTTGGTATTTATTCTCTTTATTGTTGAGAGTCCAGAATTTTGTACAAGTTCTACTAGTGACCTTCAAATAGGATAGATTTTCATGTCAAATTTTAGGGGAAATACTAAGTAACTGACAGTGTTTCTTCATGCAGGGAATAAAACCAAATACCCAACGAAATCCTGAGGATGCAAATGTTTTTTAACATTGAATGGAATTACTCATGTGAGCAAAGTTATACACATGGTGGAATGGCTGAGTGGGAAACTAATTTGTCAAGTCCTTATTTTTGCTGCAGTTCTGCCCAAATATGCATGCAATTCAGTCATTTCTTCATCTAACAGTCTGTGGAAGGAAAGTCCCCACCTTGTTCAGTGGGAAAACGATAATTCCCAAGAGCAGTCATTTGGCAACTGTTTTCATATATAGTCACGAAAAAAACCCAATTTCTTAGTTACACAGGAAAAAATCCCAACTGTTTTTGCATATTCATCTGTTGACTTCAACATTTTCTTCTAAGGTAAAGCTTGATCCCTCATTTAGCCTTTAGATATAGAAACATAGAGAAAAACATATATAAGTGCATTTATCCAAATTATGGTGAGTTTAGTTTTATATTGCTATGCATTCTCAGGGGTTTCACTCTGAAAATTTCTAAACACCAGACAATTTTGTAAAACAATGATTCAAAAGTTTTCAAAAGGTTTCCAAGGTATGCACCCAGTGCTAAATATACCTTGAACAAGATTTGAGTTTGCATCAAAGCTGGAAATTAGGAAATAATTAAAATAATTATTTTTAAATCAATATAAACTTATTTTGTAAATTTTTGTGGCTCATAATTTTTCACATATATTGGTTAATGTTTTTAATACTTTACAAAAATTTGGAAGAAGAATATCTGCCAACAGATCAATGACTATGAGATGTGTATTATTTGATTAATATTCCTTAATTTCCTTCTATCAAATCCACAAACTAGCCTTTAGTAGACTCTGTACATCTAAGGACTTTTTCTGCCTGGGAAGCAGATTATCCTACCATTGGGTTCAGGCTGACATGAGTTGTTCCTCAGATCTGCATTGCTAAATGAAAGCTCAGGCGTCCAGTGTTTCTTCAAAGAATGTTCTTCCTCACTTTCTTGCCAGTCTGTGGGACCATTATGGAAAAATGTGTTAAAGACAGCTGTCAGAAGTGAGAGAGGAGAGAAAACTGCAATGTTTTGAAGGAAAAGGAAGCAAGCATAAGAAATAAAGGCTTTATAAGAAAATGTGATGGAGAACAGAAAAGAATAACATAGAAGCAAAGATGAATCAAGCTATAACATAGAAACTGTTCTTCTTAGTTGTCTTTTATGTTTGAGCCATTCTAAGAATCTTATTCAAGACTGAGCCCTAAGGTGTGGGTATTTCTGAATGACATGTAACAGTAGTTTGATGCTAATTGAAAAAAATCCGATGTTCAAGTGGTTTGGGAAGGTCATGTTAGATTTCAGTTCCTCAATACTCTCTTAAACCATTGCAACTCAGAACAGAGAAAGTGTGATTACTATTCTGCACAAAAAGTGACTGTGAGTATTACTGAATTACTGTGTTTATGAATCTTGGGCAGTTATTTTTCTTCATTCATTACATACAAATATTCAGATTTAAGGATGGCTGACACTACTAACCTGGAATTTCTCTATATTTTATACCAAACTTTGATCATGCTTTAGCGACTCCCTTGTGCAACCATTTAATAAGAACTCTTCTAGTGGTTTACAACTAATTTTACCAAAAGCCTTATTTAACTTCCTAGAAAATGAGAGCAGCCTTCATCCATGGAAAGCAGCAGATGGGAAGTTGTCTGCCAGTAGCCAGGGAAAGAGATATATAGCTCCTGAGTGTAATTTACTGAGGACAACTCTCAATGGTTTACTAAATGGTTACTAAAATTCTTTGTTTAAGCACAATTAATGCCAAAACCACTGTTTTCACATGACCGGGTCCTGCAGCAGCTACTAACATTATTTCAAAACACCAAGAAATTAATGAAGTGCTCTGTAAGGAATGATGAATCTTTCTTACAGTCTGTAATTCTAGCATTTCAAGATACTAGAGATCACTTTCAGGTACCCTAACGATTGCGCAGAATTTCAACAGCTCTTGGTGGCAGTTGCAAGTTGCTTCCAGAGCCACTGAAAATACAGCAAATTTTGTGTAGGTATTCAACAGAAAATGAGCTCCTTTGAAAATATGGTCATTGAATTTCAAATTCTGAATTTCTCCAAAACATTTGGACTGATTTTACAAGCATCAAATTTTGAAAATTCAAGGCAAAACAATCACAAGAGTTGCACGACCAGACTCTGAGATGGTTTGAGAGTATCAGTTTGACTTTTCTCTGTCACAATTCAAACACCAGTTTCAGACACAGTGGCTGGAGGATTGCTAGAAAGGATGCCAAACACCTTTCTCAAGGCCACAGAGGAAAACTCAGTGTAAGAATCTGAAACAAGAAGCATCTTTCTATTAAAAAAAACCCCAAAGAAACAAAAAACCCAAAAAACCAAACAAACACCCGCCCCCCCGCCCCTCCCCAAAAAAAAACCACCAAAAAACCAACCAAAAAAACCCCACCAAACAAACCAAAACAAAACACCAAAACTAACTCTTCCTTTGCCAGTCCTTTTCAATGTCACCAAAGGCGATCTGCAACGTAAAGTGGAGGCTTTTACACCCATTGAGAAGGACAGATGCAGAAAGGGAATTAGTAACTTATTATTTTCTTTTACAAACATTCATACTCTACTAAAGAATTTAAAAAGATTATTTGATTAGTGTTCATAACAGCCCTGTGAATTAGACAAGAAAGTAAAACCATAATCATTACTTGACAAATGCTAAATGATTTGCACTGTGCCACAGCAGGGAAGTCTATATGAAATTAGGGGAGAAAAAAAACATGCCTTCCCTGCTTTGCTCTCTCTAGCCTTCTATTCAGTTCATTAGATGAAGCAATGCTAAATTTTCACATCTTTAAACTTTGTAAACATCAGACAATAGAACTATGCCAAATCTAGCCTGAGTACTCAAACAGCAATGAACATTAAGAAACCTTAGTAATGAATTATAAGGTCTCTTAATTCAGCTCCTTCAGAGGATTACTCACCACAGCAGCTAAGATTATAATCCCATAGTAAAGCCTAATAACAAACACAAACTAGTAAGCAAAAGGCTACTGCAGGTAAAGTGAAAGGGCTGGTCCTGCCTACACTCCCTTTTCAGGTCACTTTCTTTGCAAAGTCAGAAATTTCATTAAGATCTTACATTGGGGTTTTTTCTCACTTTTTTTTTTACACTGTCACAAAGGACTTCTAATACCACTGCAGTTATAAATTCTTCTTTTCTCATTTGTTTTTTCAAAGATTTGTCTTCCCCAGTCCACTTCGTGTACATTTCACTACACCTTTTTTGTAGCAAAATCAAGCAATGATGGGTCACAGAAAGTTAATAAAATATTATATTGCCTGCTTTTTACAAGGTGTGTTGTGCGACATACTCATTCATGAGAATATAAGCTTTAAATGTCAGCAAGAAATAGGTTATAATGGTGGTGTAGATTTTTTTACCCCAAAGGAGTATTGTTTTTTTCTCCCTTCTCTACCAGTTCATGGCACAGTTTCCTTTACAATGATCAACTTTTCAGCTCTGTTCTGATAGCAGTTCACATTTGAAACATTTACATTAGAGAGAGTTGAACCAATGATGCTAAAATAACAAGGACTGCCTAGGTACCTAATTTCTCACCTTTTGTGATTTCATTATTTTTCATTTCTGAACTGGTGGTGCACAGTCAGGGTCAGACTGCTAGCATTATTATAAGGAAAAAAATGATGCATGCAGCCCTGAAACTAACATTATTTCTAATGCTATTTCCCAATTCCTGTGGAAAGAACAAAAATTTCACAGCAAGTTTTATTCCTGTAATACACCAAATTCAATACTGGACACACATTTTGCTCCCAAACAACATTATATAAACATTCTTACTTTGAAATATATTTTAAAAATATCACCTTTGAATAAACATAAAAGATATCAGAGAAAGGAAAAAAGTAGTCAAATATTAGTAAATTATATTTTAGTAGCTAACTCTGAAAAAAAACCCCAAATTATTCACATTATTAGTAACCATACCATAAAACATTCCCTAAACTGTCATCAAATGTTCATAGACTGGGAGTAAAATGAATGCATTGAACAATAAAGTTTAAAATTGAGGCTGTATCATTTAAAATGTGAAATGAAAAAGGGGTGAAGAGTTGGTCTGTTTGTCCGCCATTTCAACGAAAGTCTGCACACAGTATAGCATAGCAATGCTTGCACTAGCTCCAAATGAACAGATTAGATGACTGGGTTACAATCAATAGATTTTACTTCCCTAAACTTGAGTTAAAGGGATAAGAATATTTTCTTCGCAGTATGCAGAAAGGAATGCATGCACAGCATTTAGCTGCAAAACACTAAGCTTCTGTTTACAGGTTCTTTGTCCCTACAAAACTAGATCACATCTCTTCAAGGAAGGATGTCAAAAAGCACATAGATACACTCTTTAAGAAGATCCATTTGCAGCTGTTCCCAAACTTAAATCACAAGGGTAAGCTACTAGCAAGGAGAAACTAATGAAATGCATTTCTCCACTTTCATTTCTTTCTGAGCTCTTGAATCTCTTCAGATTAGGATAGAATCCACTGGAGGAGGATAGTTGTGTCAGATCAATATGTACTTCACTGAGAAGCAATTACCATCTCATCACAGAACAAAACTCAAGTCTAAAAGGTGCTTTGCACCCTATCTGGGGATGTGTGCCCACTTCCATGCCAGTTTGTATTTCCCCATCAGAAACTCTGCTCTGAAAATGTCAAGACATCCTATTAAAGATAGGGCTTTATGTCTGAAGTTTAATATCCATTAGTCCTAGCTCATTCTGCCTCTGTTCTACAGGAGGGAGAAAAAAAGAGCTTTATCTCCGCAAGACATCTGAATCTGCCAGCCAAAATAACATTTCCCTTTCCTTAGTCCATGTTGATCTGAATGCTTTAATGGGAGTATGCTTTCATACTTAAGAGTTCCCACATGAATGTTTCTAAAATTAAGATTCTAGACAGAAATATCTCAACTGTTACTCAAATTGTGGTCACAATGTGAGAGCTGTGGAAGGGTTCTAAGGAAGTAAAAATATCTCAACATGTTACTCAAATTGTGGTCACAATGTGAGAGCTGTGGAAGGGTTCTAAGGAAATAAAAAGTTCTTGTTTTAAGCAATGCCAGAAGCAAATAAATAGTTCAACAAGGTGTCTCTGAGAAACTGTGCTTCTGTCAGCAATTGAAAGTATTTAGTTGTTCCCTGGTTCTCAATAAACACATGCATTCAGGAATTATAAATTTTAGGATTCAGGGGAAATGAGCTGCAGTGAAGTGTTTCCTGACTATCACAGACTGCTGTAGCAGTAAAAGGACTCATGATAGACTCCCACAGAGGTTATGCTTGTAGGGAAAAGAAAAGAAATAGAAGATGACAGTGGAAGCAGAAAACAAAAGGGAAGAAAGGAAAAAAAAATAAAGAAATAAAAACAAGAGAGGATTTCTTATTGTAGTTGTTCCTATTAAAAGAATAAATTATAACATGTTCCTATTAAAAGAATAATTTATAACATATTCCACTACCTGTTAGTATTTAATTGAAGAGCAATTAAAGAGTTAAAGTAAGTAAAGCAAGTTTGGGGACCAAGATCTCCATACACACAAGTCAGTTCTGTGAGGACTCTAAAGCCATTCATATTTCTGTGCAAAAGAAACTTAAAACCAAGCAGAAGCAAACAACTTATTCAACACTCTGAGATCCTTTGTGTAGAACAAATCACTGCTGCCTGTGTGTGTTTCTGCATCAAACTGGTAAACTTGTGAATCACGTGTAAAAAAAGAAAGCTTTCCTTACAAAGCAGAGTCTGAGCCAATCTAATCAATAGCTCTGTTGCCATACACTATAAAACTTGCCTGATTACATACATTCTTCCCTTTGTACTATAAACCATCCGGTGCAATATTATTACAGCAGACAACTTTTGGTTTAAAAACGTATAACTGATAGATCCAACTAAGTCAAAACCTAGTTTCTCTTATAACTACTGATGCCATAAATTACTTATCTGTACAGAATTGACCACAAAAAATTATATCATTGAAGTGCATAAACTCTGTGCAAGTGTTATATTATTCTCACCAGTCTTCATGTCCAACAACACCAGCTCAACAGAGATTTTAATTCCCTAAATGTTGTTTGTCTTCCTATTTCATCATCTAATTTTGTAAATAGCACTTACTTAAACTTCCTTATTATACAGTAGCTACTAATACCACACTGCAGCCTCTGAGATCTCAGATATATTTATCCAAGAAATGCATTGATATGAAGATTTTTTAAAGTAGAAATTTATATGGCTTCCTTGTAAATTTTATATGCCAAAAATTTTAAACTGCTCAATATTTGCTTTACTAATACTTGTTTCATTCCTAGAATTCCAATAACTGCTTTGTCCTTCTTCATCATTAAAAGGACAATTATTTAATGATTGGTTACAGAGGTAAATAATGGCAAGAAAATAGAAAAAGGGGGGGGGGGGGAATGTAATATGCAAGTAATTCCTAGTACTTAAGTCTCTGTATCAGATATCCAAAACACAACGTGTGGCTCAAAAGACTGCAATCTTTACTAAGTTCCAGATGGGACCACAGTTCCATTTTTATAATACAATTCTTAATCCTAATTTATAATGACTTTTTTCCCAACTACCTAAGATCTCAGCAATTTGATATTTTCATTAAAGAACATTTTTAGCTTTTCCTTCCTCAAAGAAATAGATAACTGAAATAAGATGTTTATTCAGTCAGAAACAGAAATAATTGTTTGGAAATGAAAATTTGTGCAGTCTGCCGTTGTGTGATCTTTTAGTTTTGTTAAACATAACTATGAAAAATGCTTCCAGCACGTATCATAAACTATGGAATACAATAAATCAAGAGTATAACCGTGGTCTCACAGCTTGAACATGGAAAATTATGTCATCCACATAATGTAAATAGGTTGCAAATAGCACCAGACACAAGGAAGATTGCTGTGGAATAGTGGTTATCATTTTAAAAGGCAGAGATGCATTATTCCTCCTGGAGGCAAGAACCTGAAAGTGATTTGTCAATACCAAAGAACTCACAAGAAAGATTGTTATTTCTTCCCTCCATCAAAAAGCTAATTGAAACAATTGTCACTGAACTAGTAATGACTTGCCCTGCAGGGACATGCCATGTGCAGTTTGGTCTTCAGAGCTCTCCTTCGGAAGATATGAGACTTTAATTGCTGATGAGTAAAATTCTGGGTAAAAATGAAGAGGCCCTTGTTACATTTTCATACAGAAGAAACCTCCATACAGGAGTATGTAGCATCTAAAGCTATATTTAAACTAATCCAGTATGAAGAAGTTAGTATTGTAATAGTACCAAAAGGAAATGAATTCTGATTATTTACTGTTAAAATAACTCAAGTTATCATATTCCCACCAGTTCCCTTCCCCATGGAAAACTCTTTGAGAGCATCTGAGTAGTTTTTCACAGTAAAAAGGTCTCCTCAGAATGAATGGGACTATTTGCAGTTATCAATTAATTTAGAATATTCCAGCAGTCATTGCTAATCTAGAAAGGATAGGAGAAATTGGCTGATTTAAAATAGAGTCACTCACCCACTCCCCTATTGGTGGGATCCATAAGAGAATCAAAAGGGTAAAAACTAGAAAACTCATGGGTTGACATGAAGACAGTTTAACAGGGAAAGCAAAAACTGTGCATGCAAACAAAGCAAAAGAAGAATTAGTTTACTGCTTCCCATGGGCAGGCAGGTGTTCAGCCATCTCCAGGATAGCAGGGCCCCATCACACATAATGGTGACTTGTGAAGACAAACACCATCATTCCAAACATCCACCCTTTTTTGTTCTTTCCCCCCGCTTTGTATAGTGAGTGTGATATCATATGGTATGGAATATCTCTTTGGGTCATTTGGGGTCAACTGTACTAGCTGTGTGTCTTCCTAACTTCCTAAGCACCCTTAGGCCTTCCATCAGTGTGGCAGTGCAAAAAGAAGAAAAGGTCTCAGCTCTGTGTAAGTACTGCTCAGCAATAACAAAAACATTCCTGTATTATCAACCCTATTTTTCAGCACAAATCCAAATACAGTCTCATACTAGTCACTGTGAAGAAAGTCAACTTTACATCAGCAAAAACCAACTATTTGTGTAGATATCCAGTCAGCAAGGTTATGAGTTACAATACACACATACAACATTTTAGAGAAGTTGGCAACAAATATATGCCTGTCTTCAAGTCTGTTAATATAAAAAATACAGTAGTCGAACTCTGATCCGTAAGTTTCTTGGAATAAATGATTATTTCAAAGATAGAAGTGAGATATGTGCTATAATTAGAAAAGATAGGCAGAATAGAAAATGGAAAAGTGATGAAGAAAAGGTGTAATTGGATATCTCTGTCTGTGAGGTTACCATAAAAAAATGTTTCCTTTGTGCATGAAGGTAACCATGGGTGAATGGCTTCTCAGAGAACACACTGCACAGAACGTGGGATTAATCCAAAACACCTTTATTCAATGGGGGAGCTGACTTTTAAGGGGTCAGTTCAGGGAGTGACTTAGGAGGGGGTGGAACCTTAGGAGGGATTGGGTAAAACATGTGTCAGTAACCAATAACATCCAATGAGAACAGAGGGACAAGGTCTGAGAGGAGGGCTCCACATAACTGACAGACTGGATAACAAATGGGGAAACACCCATAACTGACCAATAGTGGCTTAGGGATCGCACAGGGGGCAGAGAATGAATGAGGGGAGTGTAGAAGATGCCCACAGGGGACAGGGGATACAGAACCTCTTGGAACTCAAACACGTACAGAGAAAAATGCAATACTGATAAACTCCAACAATGAATCCTGCATATGCAGTTGGTCAGGTCCACTGGGCCGCATTTCAGCATTTCCTGACATGAAGGGGTATTTCTTTTCAGACAAAGCATAATTTTATACTATCCTCAGTAAGAAAGAGAAGTTTTGAGTCTCTTGCTGCCACATATACATAGGTATCTCAGATAACTACATAATTCTTTCTAAGGGATGTTAAATTTATCTTCTTAATGTGATGTGACATGTGGTGAGTAATTCTAGTATTAATGGAGAGAATCCCACATTTTAAAAATTTCTTGTATGGACATCTTTTTTGCAACCAAAGATTACATTTGGATGCACTGAATTTAAGTCTATGTAATTCTGTTAAAATAGTCTGCACTTCCATTTAAAAACAGGTACAGAGGGAAAAAAAAAAGGTGGCTGGTTTTGTATGGGTTGAATTTTAAATTAAAGGTGTTTGGGAAGCCCAGAACAAACTATTAGTGCCAAATAGATCAAACACTTTAAAAGATTCATAAATACATGCAACAAGGTATACCTTTGAGAAAAAGAATCTGGGAGCAGGAGACTCAATAAAGAAAGAAACTGAAAGCTGATGGCTTCTGGAAAAGCCCTCTGCTCTGACCTGTTCTTTTTTCAGCTAATATTAAGAAGTATTGAAATTTTTATCCCTTTATATGTGGTTGTCAGAGATCTGCCTTAATATGCATTGATTTTTTCCCCCCCATTAATTCTGACTGTATACTAGGATGTGACCTAACTGTCCAAAAAAGGGTTTGTTTGCTGTGAACAAAAAAAAAAAAAAAAAAAAATTAAAAAAAAAAAAAAAGGCTTACAAAGAGAGAAGGGTCAAAAGGCCCCAGAAAGGTAACAAACAAAGAGTGGTTAATATTTCTGTGAACAGCTACAGTTTCCATCCTAGCAAACCACAAATATTATTTAACTCTTAATTTATTTTTTTAAAACCATGTTGGGGAGAATTTATATCTGTATTAATAAAATATAAAAAAGTAATTTTATAGAAACTACTGTGTGATTTATGATAAAATATTCATAAATTAATTAAACATAATTAGCATTAAAATATAGGTATCATTTAAATGTTAATTAATTTTGTTTCCCTTATCTTACAAGAGCATTTGTGGCATGTCTTGCAGGAAAAGATTTTGCACTGAAATACCCTCTGGAAAGAAATATATTTAGAAAAACACAGAGATGCTCAGAAATACTTTCTAAATACATCTTCCCTATTAAGAGATCCAAACCTACAACATGTAATTCTTATTGTATTTGAAACAATGGCAAGTGTATGCAGGAAAGGACATTAACTTCTCACACTAAGTGATCAAAGGAAAACTTGGTTATTCAGTCACCAGATACCACTTAGCAGCTATACCCTGACATCGCTTTTGTCTCAAATCTTTTTTAAAAGCTATTTCTCTGCTGCCCTTTGTGCAGTCAGTCACAATATAATAAAGCTCACTAGTAAGTCAGGTCTCCTGAAGTGTTTACACATCCTCCACAAAGTTGAAATAAACAACCTTCCACAGGCATTATGTTTTGCTTTCTCAGACTGGAGCTTAGAAAGGCATTTCAAACATTAATTGAAACTAAGATCTGTGGATAAAGGAAATAATACTGAACCTTCTTAGTTTTTCTATATTTACTTTAAAATGACAAGATGAGGCCAACAATATTTTCAAGCATAGCCTCTTTCATTCCCCCGCAAAAAAATCCCACTACCTTTTTTTTTTTTTTTTTTTTTTTTTTTTTTTTAATGTGTGTGTGTGTGTGTGTGTGTAGGTATCTACTGGGCCTAAGCTTCCTGAATGTATTTGGATCAT
Organism: Willisornis vidua nigrigula; assembly: GCA_021164005.1. Taxonomy (NCBI): domain Eukaryota; kingdom Metazoa; phylum Chordata; class Aves; order Passeriformes; family Thamnophilidae; genus Willisornis; species Willisornis vidua. The sequence continues at coordinate 19,623,110 of JAJPCS010000060.1, read as the reverse complement.
ATTCTGATAATTCTCAATCCCAATGACCTCTTAATACGTCAAAACAGTATTCTTCCAAATCTGCATGTACAAGAGAGGTGGGCACAAAACAGGTGATGTTTCCATTTCATGTACTCCAAACTGTCAGGTACCTGAAGAAAAGAAGGTTTAGAAGATAAGAATCCATTGTACATAGGTAAATTCTAATTAAGCATTTTAAATAAGAGTCTAGTCCTTTGCCACATATTTAGTTCAGACATGATTCTTATGAATCATTTGCTTTTGTTTGATGTCAATAGACTTTATTATTCTTATGGCTCATTGTATGCTAAAGAAAATAGTTTATTCCTATAAGAATAAGAAACATTTCTATCACAGAAATTTTTAATTTAAAATTTAACCAGAATTGCTCACTGGAGAAAATACAAAAATAAAATTATCTTCAAAGATAACATTATCTAGAGTGTTTTTATAGAAGCTGTAAGAAGTGGGCTACCTACCAGGAGCAATGTGAGAAACAGTGGGTTCAGAATCTATTGGTGTCCATAAAAGTAATTAAACTTTGGGGATGGCAAAGTCATGGATATATGCAGTAGGATTGCAGTGTATTTTATATTAATGCAGATTTAAAACATGAAATATGGTCAGAGGAAATATTTCTTTTTAACCTTGAGGTCTGAAAAATGATAATTCGACTTGATAATCATTTTGCTGCACACTGTATTAGGCTACAAGCCAGACATTTTATATTAAATGAGGACATATTTTCATAAAAATGTCAGATTTTTTGTTGTTGTTGCTGTTGTTGTTGTTTTTATGGAAGGGAGCTGGAAGAATATGGTCATAGGAAATATTGTGTATACAGAAAGGAAGTAATATCCTAAACATTTTGAAAGTCTACTTGTGTTTACAACATGTAAAGTACTTGAAAAAAAAAGTCCTCTTTTAACTTCTGTTTTCTTCCCTAAAACATTTGAAAGCACAATTTTTTCTGACCATTCAGGCTGAACAAAAATAATGTCAGAGTTAAATTACACTTTTTTCTTTCCTGCTGTCCCTTAATGATCTTTTCTTATCAATAAGTGTTTCTAAAAAAATTGCAGTTTGATATCAAAGAGAGGTCAGAAAGTCGTTTTAGACAAACCACCAAAGAAAGAGTTATGAAGTGCCACAGAAAGAGCAGAACATCTGAACACGAAAGTGGATGAGAATCTAGGAAAGTTAACATGAGGGAACATAAAAATTACTGCAATTGAACAAACTAGTAAACTAGTAAATATGGCATGTTTTTCCTGGCAGCAAAGAGAAACAAAGAATTTGAAGTATTTTCTTTCTTCCTCCTTCTCCTTCTACTTCTCACTAGGGAAAATATAAGAAAAACTCAAATGTATTTAAGTTTGGTTTATTTACAAAATAAATTATAGTTACAAAACTTGTACTGAGATTGTTAGATCATGGAAGACAGTGATGAACTAATTCTAAGAAACAAATTTGAATATTACAAGGGGAAATAAAAGTCCTGACTACTTAAGGCTATAGAAAACAACTCAAATAGATTTTCTTTTTCCTTCCATAGGAAACTATAAAAATTCAGTAACTCAAAAGAAACTGTTTTTTCAAGCACACGACTCTTCTGACTGAGCTTCAATTTTAATTTTCTCAGGTCTGAAAAGACTGTGTTCCTGGTTCACCTGCTTTCTGTGTTCATATCTATCTTTCTGGTAAGTTTACCTACTGGGACACCTGGATCATTTTCAAAAAGTAATTTTCATTCTTTTATTCTGTTCTCTGCATTTTTTTTTTTGAGAAAGTGGTAACTAAACTATTTAATAAATCATATTTCAAATCTTTTTGCTTCTTTCTTGAGCAGAAATTAGAGTCAGATCCCTGCCAAATTATCTTGCATTTCTTATGCATAAAAATATCTCAAAATGTGTTTCATAGTTCCTTCCTTATCTTTCACAGTCTGTTTTGTTCTGAGATGTCTGTCTCTTCTGATGCTGGACTATTTGCCACTTCCAATAACAGTAGGTGGTTCCACGTCTTTTCATTACCTAACTCAATCTAATTCTTTTGGTTTCAGAGATAAAACATTGTTTCCCTTTGCTTATGGCAAACTTTAAAGACTTTCTATACTTTTCCTGCTTTAGGAGGGAGTATTTGTATTAGGAAAATTTGAAAACAATGTTAAAAAAATAGATGAGTTTGCAGCACTCTGGAAGACACTGTACACAAAGAGTGGGCTAAGATAGGTAAGGAGGCAACTTAAATCAAAACAGAGATGCCACTTTTAAAACTTACCTCTAGTTACTACGTACAGCTGACTTTCCTGTCCTTACAATTTGTCTTACTGCAACTATCTATAAATGTATTTAGTCACACCTTTATTGCTTCTAAATCTTGTTGCCTTTTCTTTAGGTTTAGTCAATCAATTTTTATGCAACTCTTTACATTTGCCAAAAGGAAATGTCCCGTGTTGCCCTTTTAGATATCCTTTGTCCCTAAATCATTGCTGTTCTCCAGCTATTTGTGCAAAATATATATTGTCACACCTTTCAAGAATCAATTTAGAAAATAGTATTTCGTATATTGCTGTTTGATTCTATGAAATAATGAACAGTAAAGAAGAAACAAAGAGGAACTGCTGTTTCTCCAGGTTTTCTATTAAGAAGCCCAGATAAAAACTTAAATCTGTTTGCTGCTCTGAAAACATACTGAAAATATTTATGTCTTTCATGGAAGAATTACAATATTATAGCAAAGAATAGAAGTACTACCATGAATAAACACAGAGATTACTAAACCTCCCAACACAGTAATTCTTTCTGCTATGGAACAATTTGGCATAGCACTATTGATGATTAAGGCCAAAAGGACTAAAGCCTCAATTTCTGAACATCTGATGTAAGAGCTCCTAAAATAACCTGATTTTCACAGTGTGAAGTGGTCATTTCCTGAACATCATGTCCAAGGATGCCCAGTTATTGCCATACCTCCAAGATCACCCTGGGGAAGAAAATCCCAAGCTTTTCTATCATAAAGCTAATCACACAGCAGGGCGCATGCCAGGCTCTTTACAACAACCTGTACAACCATCACATTAAAGTCTGTCAAAAAGTGAAATGATGCAGAGAGATCCCTGTGCCTAGAGCCTCATTCTGGAATCCCATGTGAACATGCACACCACTCCTTATGAGACAGCATAGTTAGAAAATACTAATCAAAACCAGGCATTAGATTGAAGTATTAATATGGTTGTCTGAGAGGAGAAAACCAATTTTGAACTCCTAGGTTTGGACATTCTGAATGAAAGAAAACACACCATGTACAGAACAAAGACTGCACAATTAGTACCTATACAGACATGAATGAAGCTGCTAATGAGAATACTTCCAATTAGGTCAAGCTGAAATATCTCAAAATCAGAGTAATTTCCTTTGAACCTACACTTCAGTGACTCATTTTTTTACAGTGAAAACTAAGATTTAGCACAATCAGCTCTAAAGAGAAAAATTAATTCCCACTGTAATTTCCAATAAAAATACCATAAACAACACCACAGACAGAGTCCAAAGTATAGTTAAGGTTTAATGTTTACCACTTAGTTCAACAGTAATTAATTTTACAATCAACATATGAAACATCTGCCCCAAAAAAACCAATTTCCCTCCTTTAAAAACTGGTTAAGATATCTAACTATATGCTATAAACTTGTATTTTATACAAACTAAATATATGTACTTAGCACATATTACCTGATTTTACAGCAATTTCACACTGCATATGAGGACAGGTTTGTGTTGTAAATTTGTGACCAATTTGTGAAAGGTTGTTTTACATATAATGGTGGGAGGACAAACATTCCATTACAGAAAATGAGTCTGCAAAATAATGTTATTATACAGAAAAACTGCCTGGCAGAACACCCCAAATCCTACAATTTCCTCTTTATTTATCCATTTAAACATAAGAATTAGAAAACTTAGCAGAAAGGGCAGAAACAAAATATATTAAATGTATTATTTTGCTTTAACACTGCAAAAAACAGACCTTGAAGTGCAGCACAGGTTTTCACACAGTTAGGCACAGCTGAGGTCATTGAACAACATGTCAGATAAAATCAGAGACATTCTCTTAACATGTGATGCTGATTTGAGTAAGTCCAGTCCAGCTGACAAAGCCACAGCTCTTTTTTATCATTTTAGTAGGGCCCACAGATGACAATAATTTAAAACAACCTTTCTCTTAAGGACAGCTGTAGCAAATCTTACTGACATCCACTCCTGGAACCATCACCAACAGACTGAGGTCAATTGCATGCGTGCAACAAGGCAAAGTGTTGGGTCTGCCACTTGTGTCACAACAACCCCATGCAACACTGCATGGTTGGGACAGAGTGGCTGGTTGGCAGTCAGCTGGACATCAGTCAGCAGTGTGTCCAGGGGGCCAAGATGGCCAGTGGCATCCTGGCCCTTATCAGTAATAGTGTGGCCAGCAGGACTAGGGAAGGGATTGTCTCTGTAGTCAACGCTGATGAAACAGAACCTGTATTCACTTTTGGGACCCCTCACTACAACAAAGACCTTGAGGTGCTGGAGTGTCTGCAGAGAAGGGAAATGAAGATGGTGAAAGTTCTGGAGCACAGGTCTTAATGAGGAGCAGCTGAGGAAGCTGGGGTTGTTTAGCCTGGAGAAAAGGAGGCTGAGAGGGGACCTTATAACTCTCTAAAACTACCTGAAAGGAGATTGTAGCAAGTTGGGTGTTGGTCCCTTTTCCCAACTAACAAGTGACAGAACTAGAGGAAACAGCTTTATGTTGCACCAGGAAACATTCAGGTTGGATATTAGGAAAATTTTCTTTGCTGAAGGTGGCCAGCCATTGGAAGAGGCTCCCCAGGGAAGGGGTGGAACAACCATACCCAGAAGGGTTCAAAAGGCATGTTGATATGTTCTTAGGGATGTGGTTTAGTGCTGAACACAGTGGTGAAGGGTTAATAATTGGGCTTGATGATCTTAGAGGTCTTTTTGAGGCTAAATCATTCTATGACTCTATGATCATGAACAGTAATGTAGCTGCCAGAAACACTTTTTAAATATGAGCACATCCTGTTGATACATTTTGAAATATATTTCCTATTCCATTTTGTTTAGGTTGGTTTTCTGCTACTTTTTTGTTTTCCTTTTGCTCAATATAAGGTTTGAGTTTACTAGAACAATTACTTACAGACACAGTAAATATTATGAGTATTATAGAGAACAGCCACAGATGTTAATTTTGAATTTACAAATATGAAATTTGCACTTTTATGTACTTTCAGTTGGAGAACAATGATAAACCATGACTTCAGGTGTAACTCTGACTATTGAACACCACATGGTGAAAAAGTTATCTACTTGCTCTTAGAGATAAATAATTATTTGCGGAATTATTTAGGTGGGGTCTGAATTTCTTCCTCCTCAGTATGAAAAGCTGTATGTGTACCAAGAGACTCACTGACTTAAGACTATACAGTGAGTTTTGCTGACAGTTGCATTATATTCAAGGCATAGTAAAATAATGGAATTATTTTTGTCTACTACAGAAGGATTTGGATGAGAACTTAATTGTTTAATTATTTTGTGGATTTAGCAAACACTTGAGAATTTTTTTTCAAGAATGAGTTTAGGGACTTGAGGATATTAACAAATGAAAAGATGTAGAATTTTTAGATAAGTTACATGCTATGAATTGTTTAAAAAAATTAGTAAAATCCCTGAATCTCTGTAGTTTCCCAGACTTAATCACCACCTGTCAGCTGTATATATCTGTTTATATTTTCAACGTTCAAAAATTAAAACCACACTTTTAACAGCACTTGCTGACTGCTGTACAATGTATTGTCATGTATTCCAAAGGATACACTGTATGCTGCAATTCAAGTTTAAAGAGTTTCAAGGGCTCAAACCTCAGTTTAGGACCTGTATTGCATCATATGCAGGACTGAAAAATTAAAGTCTAAGAGCAGATTATGAAAGATTATCCACTAAAATCCTGCATAAATAGTAACTCTCACTGAAACTCTGATATCACTTGAACTGAAATTAATGCTATATGAAAGTAAGGGGGGAAAAGTTTCTTACTTCAGATACCTTTCATAGTCCTTAAGCTGTAAACTATTATTAATAATCTATCATGTATAGATCACTTTTAAACCTTTCTGTGAGTCATGGTTCCAGAGGAGTTTTTTAATGTAGGAAAGTTGAATTTAGAAAGTTCATCTTATGCAGACTGATGTGTAGGATACATTAAATTATTCCTCTCTTTGCCAGTCATTCAAAAGTAGAAGTAACTCTGTGGAGTCTGTGGATCATGATCTGAAAACCACTACTCTGTAGGATAACTGTTGATGATCAGTGGTGTTTTTAGGCTCCCTTCCTGTCATACCTCCTATCCAAATTGTTTGACGTTGTGTGCTTCCACTTCTGCTGCCCATGCACTGGGCACTGCAGCCCAATTATTTATCACCTCTCTGTGGCACCATTATGAGCCTGATTTTCTTTAAAGGACTAGGGAAACAGTCATTTAACCACTCAGAAAGCTAAATACCACACAGCTCTTCACATCTGTTCACCCCCCAGTGTTATGGGTTAGACAAATGGCAAAAAAGGTAAAACTTCTGTCTTGAGATAAAGACAGTTTAACAGGATAGAAAAAGAACAGAAAATATTAATAACAGAATATAAAAAGCAAGTAATGTACCATTGCAGTTGTTCATCACATGCTGACTGATGCCCAACTGATCCCTGAGCAGTGGGCCACCAATTCCAAGCTCCTTTTCCTGTTTCTTTTACTCAGTATGATATTCAGATATATGATATGGAATGCCCCTTTGGTAGCTTTGGGTCAGCCGTCCTGACTACTTCCCCTCTCAGCTTCTTGGGTGCTCACAGCCTCCTCACTGGCAGGGCAGCATAGGAAGTGAAAAAGTCCTTGATTTACTGCAAGTGCTACTCAACAATAACTAAAGTGTCAGTGTGTTACCACCATTATTCTCCTCCTAAATCCAAAACATAGCACTGTAGCAAGTACTAGAAAGAAAATTAACTCTATCCCAACCAAAAC
>JAJPCS010000060.1:19605146-19616020 GCA_021164005.1 Willisornis vidua nigrigula | reverse complement strand
GGCTTAGTTCTAAATTAGGTGTTTTGGTTGTGTGAAGGTTTTTTAATATGAATCTCAGAGGTAAGATTTACCTCAGTATATAAGGGAACTGACAGAGCTGGCAAACCACCACTATAAATTGGAGGTTGGAGGGAAGAGTTGGGAAAAGGCAAAGGCAAAAAATATTGAACTTTTTACATTTGGGAGAGAACTGTGGAATTTTTAAGTTTCAAACCAAAGATCAGCCCTTAAAATCCCAGCCTGCATGTATTATTGAATGGAGTTATTAAAATTTACAGGAAATATTATTAAAATGATGGTATAAAATGTCATGGACAAAATTAATCCATCATTATTTTCAAGCAATGATAAAATAGTTGACTGGTGAACATGGCAACAGCATGTATTTTAATAATAGGTCAAAATCAATCTAATTTTTCCTCATTGAAAGGTACTAGAAAATCCAAATAAAGCAAGTAATTTTCATTATAGTTCACCCAAAGTCCACAAGGATCCCCGTTAAGTAATGTGGGTAAAATTCTACTTAGCTTCAATAAGAATGGAAGAACTGTATTTCTCTGATATCTATTATGGAAAAAGGATGTGCTATCAGATCTGATGGCATCAACAAAGCTGTAAGAAAATTCTTGAAAACAAACCATTGATCTAATGGCCATTGAAATATTTCCACTCATTTCAACAGAAACTGAATCGGAAAATTTGTGAAGAGAATTATACAGATTAAGACAGCAGTCTTTTCCTCCGTAGTGGTATTTCACCAAACTGCAGATTATGATGTAAGATATGGATCAGAAAGAGCACCCATTCTTCAGAATGGCCCAGAGTTCAACCTGTGGATCATAAACCCAAATGTCGTTGGACTCAACAACATATCTGTGTGAACTCAGACTATAGCAAAAAGTCCCAGCTAATGCTACCCCTCACAGAGTTATTTCTTCTCCTAAATATTGCTGTGAAAATTATGAGAGAGAAGACAAAGCAAATACATAAAATTGCTGGTCAATACTCTTTCTCCTTACAATAGATACAAAAAATCATTTTGAAGTTAAATTCCTGAGCTGCATGTAAGGACATAATATTATTTTTTGTGTTTATTCTTTTTTTTTTTCCTGTGACCAATGGATAGAGAAAAACAGTGATTTTCAGAAATACAGTAGTGGTCTAAGTTTTCATTAAATACGATGTTTAAAGGCTATAACTGTTCCTTCTGCAGCCACAATGGATGACTGCAAAACATCATTAAATGCCTTCTTCAAAGCCATTTCTTTAAAGCAGGAGAACAATTGCAACTATAATATACAATACCCCATCCATACTATGACAAATTAATTTATCTACAATACCTTGCCAAAAAAGTGTCTTCCATTGTCCTCTGAGTTTCCTATATGCCAGTGCTGTGTTCAGAGTTCAGCTTTATTTAAGTGCTAAAGTTTTAAAACCCAGGGTCAAGCACCTGTATTATCAGTTCCCTTCCTGATATCTAAGGTTCTGTGTTTCGTCACACAAACACCCACCACAAGCATTGCATGGCAATTCTAATATTTTAAGATCCAAAATACTTTCCTTCTTGAAATTATAAGGTGAATATCAGTCAGAATCACTTGAGAAAATGTGAGGTTGCTTCAGAAAATTGTTTGGATTCTGGCATTTTATTATTGCTGCTCAGGATCTTCCTGTGACATATAATAATGTAACATAATATTGCCCTAAGGTAATATGCACTATATAGCAAGCACAATGTAGTGTTATCATGAAAATAATATCTGGCCTTTTCTGTTAAAAAATAAATGCTAAAGAGGAAATTAGCATAAATGAGAGCATTAGGTAGCATGGTCCTGGCTATTACTGTATCTAATCTACCAGATCTGATTTGCCAATATCTCCATAGTTCATCACAACTCTTCAGGGTGCTCAAAGTTATACTGTCTATAGACAAATAAGCAAACATATCCACTGATAATTACTCAGCCTGCCACTCTTGCCTTTTATTCTCTTCCTCCTGCAATTTCCACTATTCCTAGATATCCCACCTCCAGCCCTAAAGCTTCTGCCATTAGCATCAAACTGGGCAGTATGACTACCGTGTTTCCCTCCCTGCTGGGGCAGTATGGGTATGTTCTCTTTTCCTCCACTAGGGAAGCAACCCTTTAAATGCATCAAACAACCATCATTAAAGCAGTGAAATCAGACTGACAGGAAGGTGCTGAAAGACTGTTCACAATCTAAGGTTTATATAGGTTCTGAAGGACAAAATCTCATTTGGATTTGTTCAGTGATGATGGCTAGGCTTTGCAAACGAAGATTTGGGAAGGGCTCTACCCACATGGATATGACCTTCAAGCCTGCACAGTGGATTTTTATTTTTTTTTCAGATGAGGCACAGCGTACACAAAACTGGCCACACCCTTTAACTCCTAAGGTTCATCTGCCACGGCTGAGTGAGCTTGTATGGTGACAGCAAAGTCCTCAGGACTAGAACCTACAGCCCCAGGTATTCACAGAAGGTCTCCCATCCAAGTACTAACCGGGGCTGACCCTGCTTGGCTTCTGAGATCTGACAGGATCAGGTGTCAGGGTGGCATTTAACCACCACAGATTTGTTCAGTAACTGGCAGCAAAATTCTCAGGTTAAATAGTCTCTTAGAGCTACACTAGAGTCAAAACTAAGTGCACAGCTCAGGGAAACCACCATAGTGCCTTTAATGCCGAACAGACAGAACATAAAGATGTTGGTGGGTAGCATGATAAGCAGAAAAGTATTTCTTCTGTTATTATCCATCTCTACATTACTTAAAAGCATTGTTCATTACCAATATCAAGGCTGTGTGTCTGGTGCCATATTCACTGTTGACCCCAAGTGGACCAAATCTGCCCCAAATATAACACAGGCAGAGCCTCAAGGTCACATTTCTTCAGGACTGTATATGGAATTTTGGTAAACTGTAGAAAATGAGATTGCCTATCTCATTTCCTCTTTCAAAGAACATAACTCTGTGTGTCTTCCAGGAGTAACACACCTGTAATTTTTTTTTCTCCCTGAATCCAAAGGTAGACAGATTTAAAATCTGCCAAGAGAATTTGTAGGACTGTTATTGGCTGGGAAGACACCTTAATGGGAATACTTTCTAAAAGCAGAATCTTTTAGATAAAGGATGTCACTTACTTCTTTCTAGTGGACTTTTGTTCTTTCAAGGAGGTACTCTACTTTTTGATTGGCAGAAGCTATCACAGAGGAGGACAGAGTTTGCACATTTCCCAGTGGCAGCAGTCATCAGAAATAACATATAAAATACCTTCCTCTTAATGCTTTAGCAATATTTCCCTAGGAGTTTTCTGAGAGCTAATGTTGAACCTTGTTATTGTGCCATATATGTAGTCATGGAGTAAAAAAGCCAAAGCATTAGTCAGGGTAATCTGTATGATTAGTTTGATTTCTTTGTGCTCACAGATGTGAATAGCAGGAAGCCAGAAGACTGACATGTTTCCTATTAAGACCTTCTCCAAGAAAAAAAAAATCCTGATAAATTTACACAGAAGTCCATGCTAACGGTCTGTGACGAGAATAAATAATAGCATATTTTGGATCCTTCCTCACTACTCCATAAGTAATTATGTTTCTGCCCTTTTAATGGCCTCTGTATTTTCATGTTACACCTGAAATTGACTTTCGGATTTGTGAGAATGAATTTAGGAAGATTACTAAGAAAATTCAACCTTAACTCAAACAATTTTTATAATGGCCCTCTGTTAGAATTCCTTGACCCATCTACTGTTTCACCTCATTGGCATTTATTTTCCTCACATTCTTCAGTGCTGTCACCTTACTCATTCTTCATTAATCAAAACCAAACAAGCCTTGTCCTTGTGACTGGCAGAACTATTCTTTTTTCTTTAAAGCTTCCAGAATTTAGGGGGACATAAGTATATTCAGCAGCAGAATCTGCATGAGGGTTTGTCAGTCACTGGATTAGACTGAACACAAGTCCTGCAGAGTTATCCGAGTAACACTGACATCAGACAACAGTTACAGAAAAACGTGGAAAAAAAAGAGGAAGCATTCACTGTTTAAAACAGAGCTCAAGATTGCAAAGTACAAATGACATGGATGAAGCATCAGAGATGCTTGGTTATATCAGAATTACTTGCCAGTTCTTTACACTTTGTTCACAACAGGAATATTGAAAGATCAGAAAATAAGTTGCAAAACAAAATACAGTAAAATAATAAATAAAATTACAAAAACTCACAGCAAGTTATGGGCCATTTTCCTCTAAATTTGTTTGCTTTTTCAGTTCCTTTACATCTCAGTGATAATTCCTAAATCTGCCCATCGGACCAGGTACTTTACTGGTATATTTATGTTAGCTTATCCTTCAAATGTATTAATATTATAATTTACAGTTTTCTAGGAACTTATTTCATACATTTGTAGCATTTTTAGTAGAAATCTTACTAGATTACCATAGTTCAGCTTTTACTTCCAAGCTGATGCTTGATCTCTAAGTTTTATCATGAAGCTGTTAGAAAGGGCGACTTGGTTCAGTCTCAAGGCAGCATAATTATTACTTCACAAGATATACAAATCATAATTTATTTCTTCATCTAGATCTATGCCATTCGAAGAAATAAAAAGAGTCCATCACTGGCAATACAAGCAAACATAAAGCATAAAGCAACCCTAAGAGTACAAAAATGACGGTGGCAAAAGATATTTTCAACAGAAGATAACAACACTGATGAGATTAAATTGAATTAACCTGGAAAACACTGTTGTTATCTAACCAGCTGTCAACACCAGACTGACCACCACTGCTAAATGAATTCAGGTTAGCTGTATCTAGCCAGCTGCTGGGAAGCCTGATCAGTGTCAAACACCAGTTATGGAGCTCAGAAATCCCATAAAAATGGTCTGAGTGCCTTTGAAAATGACTGTGAGCAATTAGTTTAGGTAGACATTCTATTAAAGGAAAAATGGAATTCTGAAATCAAATTTCTTAAGAAGTAGAAAAATTAAATGAAATTTGCTAATACAACATCTAAATTTTTTTTTCTTAAAACCGTATTTTTTTGCATTTTGTTTGAGTCTTATAAATTACTATACTTTTAAAAATAAATATCTTTGGAGTGGAAAAAAGCTCTTCAATAGTTGAAATAGGATAGCTTGAAATGCTTTTCTGTCCCTAAGTAATCTACACAATATTTTGCAAAGTAGTTCCATTTTCACCAACTAAAGTCCACAATATGATTACAATTAATTTCCTTATACTATCCCTTCAGGAGTTCCAAGCAAGTCCATTTCATTGTGTATTTTGCCATTACTGATGCCCTTCAAACTTTGCACTTAGCAGTTGTCCTAGTTTAGCAGGTGGGACAAGTTACCACTGTGTGGGGGTGATCAAAGCTGTGTATCCTACCCCCTCTATTCATTTCCCAAGAACAATGGGCCATCAGCAGCAGCTGCCCAGGAAGTCATTATCACCTTCACACCCAGCCCGGGGGGGGGGGGGGGGCTGCTAATGGACCATCAACCGTTCAACAATACCCCCTGGCTCCAGAGTTAATCACCCATTGTGTGAGTCCCCTCCCAGGGGGAGGGACTGGGTGCTCCCTGAGGATACATAAGTGGTGGGTAAGAAGACCTTGGGAACCTCTTGTCGGATCCAGAGGAGCAGCAGGACCTCGACAGGAGGAGATCACCGCTCTCGACCAGACTACGACTGCCACTCTCAACCAGACTACAGCCATCACCTGCACCAACAGGTTTTTCACTTCCTTTTGCTTTGGACTTGGGAGAACCACGCGGGTCTCAGCACAAGGGCAAACAAACCCCTTTGGGTTTGTGCCCCAGGACACTGGTTTATACTGCTGGGTTTTGCGAGTTGAAAGCAATTTCCCTTTGTGTCAGTGTATTTATTGTAATATTATTATTAAATTTTAGCCTCTGACTTATGATCTCTCTCGTGGCGAGTTCATTTCCCCTGCTGGTTCACCTTAAAACCAGCACAGCAGTTAATCCATTACAAAAGTAGCTTCAAAGAAATGTCGTTTTCTAGACACAAAATGCAGTCAGGAAGAAACAAGTGCATAGCAAAATGGTTCAAAATAGAAGCAAAGACAGCTGAAGGACAATTCATAATGCTAAATCTGAGGTTTCAGAGATGTATACAATTTCCTTAAAAATCTTCTAATCTTAGATTTTGAACCTCTGGATATGTATGAATATATTTTTACCTGTATACACTGTAGAGGTACTTAATATATAGCTCCAATATGTAGCCCAAGGAAATCTCCTAGTAGCCATTTACAGCAGAAACTGATCTGAAGTTTGCTTTCAGGAGCTGGATCAAGAGGGAGAATAAATGGGAATAGATCTGTAGAAGCATGCCAAAACAAAGACATAGAGAAAAACAATAAATATACACAGAGGAAGTTACAAGGCCTATCAGTGACCTGAAAGTTTGTGTTAGATTTGCTGTAAGTTCCATTCTTAAAAATAGAGAACATAAATAAACAATAAATCTGAGAGATGTATTTGATTGGAATTCATCTTGGCTTAATATTTTTGCTATCCTGAAAGGAAAAATAAGGCAACAACAAACAAACAAGCAAACAAAAAAAGGCAAAAATTTAATTTTATAAAAGTTTTATATTCCTCAGGCACATATTTAAAAAGGAATTGGAATTCATCATGCAGTTAGTATGCCTTCTAAGAATAAGGAAATCCACTTTCTTTCGTTTCATTGGGCAGATCCAATAGCCTGTATCCTTTTCTGGAAGTAACAGATGATATTATATCCATATCCTTGCCATTTCCTTGATTTTGCTTGCAAATATTATGCTACTTGCCTGTCCTAACTTCGGGATCCATGTCAAACACTTGTGCGGGGAGCTTTAGTGTCTTAAAAGAATCCAGTGCCCCATCTAAGCAAACACAGTCTGGGCCATAGAAAAACTAGTAGCTTCTCTTGAATGTATTTTAATTGTATTCAAAATTCTAATGTATTCAGTGAAAGCATTTCTCCTCACTGTCAGAAATCTCATTGCTCCTGGAATTTCAGCTTCACTATGTTTATTAGCAAAAGACCAAAACAACAAACCAGTCTATGTGACTGCATGTGTTGTTTCATTATAGATTTCTAATGTACCATTGAATCAAATGAATAGCTGAAAAACACAATCATTATAGTGATAATAACTTTTTATATGACTTTTCAGAATTATCTAGATAGCTCTCATGAACAACCTTAATATATTTAAATAATTTTTTTTTCTTCAAAAAGTACCTTATTACCAAAGTTACTTTTTTAATTTTTAAAACCTGTTAACATGATTTTCTTGAGATACTTCAACCACCACAGAAACAACAGACTGGGACCTCATTAATCGTTGATCAGGGTCTAGCAACTCTGTATTGCTGTTTTGAAAACACAGGAAAATATCCCATGAACTGTCCTTGAAGAGCTTAAAATGCGAAGACAGAAGAAAACTGGTTTAGAATTACATAGTGTAGGTGTTTCTTTTGAAGTTTTGACAGATGATTTTGATACTCCTTAAGCAAGTTTCCATAAGATAGCTGAGGAAAAAGTTCAAAATTATAAGCATTGACTGCAGGATATTTAGACTTATTCATTTTGCTTGAAACAAAAGCAAAGATAAACTCTGCATTCTCAATGGTATTTAAAGATTTAACACCCCCATGCTGTCTAATCCTTCTGTCACTAGTGTATGAAAATGTACCTAGCCTTGATTAATATTCTATTAATCCATGACAAAGTACCCATATCACTTATAGGCTTACTTTCTAGACGAGTTCCTGATATATGCCTCATTAGCTGCATTACTTGTTTCATCTGATTGCTGCCATATCGTTCTGTTGACAGCCAGGGTGCCTAACGCTAGACTGTACAGTGAATAGTCTGTAATGTCTCTCTGAACCCTTTCCTCTGATGTATGAAAGGTTGCCCAAGGTCAAACAGTTTGTGATTAACTGTGAAAGTAAATGTTGATGTCTTGCCTAAGTCATCATAAAACTCATTTGTCTAATCTTTGATCAGCCTCTGAGATAAAATAAACATGAGAAAGTCTAAGCTGAATGAAGCTTTTTTTTCCCCATAGAGTCAAAAAAAAATCCCCCAAAAATTCATCTCTGCTGACTTTTTTTTTCCTTATAACTTCTGAAGGAATTTAGGGCTCTTTAGAGGTAGCATTCTGACAGCTCAGAGATGAAAATTCTCAGCTAGTTACAGATCAGAAAAGGTATGGTCAGCAGCAGCTCCCATGTTTTCTCACAGAGAGCGCTCTTCCAAATGAGTCAGATTTCCCATTGTCTGGGGCTGCCTGGGTTGGTTTTTTTTCTGTCTTACCAAGAATTCAGTCAAATTTCAGGGTACAACAGGTTTTTAACTTGTCTATAGGACCAGAGAATCAAGACCTACAACAAAAACATTTTCTTTTTTTTTTTAATTTAAACTTGAATTGCTTAATGAGATACTGAATTTTATATACAGAGAGCTGTAATTTTAAAGTAAGTCTGACTCTAGAAGAGGGTTATAAATCAGTTTTGTTCCTTTTCTCTGAAATGGAGGAAAAAACTTTGTTATCAAGACAGTTCCTCTCCCCAGCATATTAGACAATTAGATCTGGGTGCAGTTCTAAATGCTGACATTTTCATAGAAATGATGGTTTAGGTTCATTCTTACCCAGCTGATTCTGTCAGACTGGAAGGCTGTCTAACCTTTTCTCAAAGATCACCCATGATGGTGAAATCAAGCAATCTGTTATACTCCTTCAGTATCTTTATCAGAAGAAAGTGCTTTTTAATATTTAATATAAATATTCCTCACAGAATTTAAGTCCATTAAAACTGGTCTTGACTACTGTAGACATGGAGAAGAGATTGCAACGTTCCTCTTTCCTGCATTTTCTGTATCATATGCTTTAACATACCTTTAACATAAAAAAAGAGGACATATAATTGATATTTACTACTTTATAAATCTGCTTAGTTTATATGGAGTATTTTAGGTTACAAGTAAACATTAATTTATCAATATTTTATAAATAGTGACAAGTAGCTTGAGAAAACTCATATCCAGGCATAGTAGTTCCAGCTTTACTTGACGTAGTGTGCAAAAATTAGTGTCATTAATTCTGAGTCTAATTACTTATAGCTGTTTGTCATTCAACATGTTAAACATGAATAAAAAGTTACTGCTCTTATCCATAATTCTCTTTACTTTTACTTTCATCAATAATAAAAAGAATTATTTCCTTGACTAGTTAGGATAATACTGATAAACCGATTTCCTGACTTAAGCTCTTCCAAGTTTTCAGAGATCATACTGTGTAAAACATGTGAGATGGTGGTGTAAGCAAGTTCAAGTTTAATGTTGCATTGTGTAAGCATCACTGAGAGCATGACAATTATCTGCTTCTATCATGCATTCAATGCTATTGTACTAAAGTTTTATGCAAATAAAGCACCTATTTATCTCTATAAGGAGGGTCCATTTTTTATTTCATACTTCCAAGCAAAGGTTGAAAACCTCTAGCTGAATAAAATCTTTTCTTTAGTGAAGTGAAACTACTCTAATACTATATAATGCACTGTTAGTCAACAGCTTGAAAACACCTCTCACTGCATAATGTAAAACATAAATTTTATAGGGCAATGTTATGACAGTATCTTAAAAACCTGAATAAATATAATCTTCTACATACCCAAAATAAAAATTACTGAATGATGTAAGGTAGCAAAAACTACTCTTTGAAACCAGAAGCAACAGAACTCAACAGCTATATTGAGGTCAACAGTTAAAGTCTTGGGTTTGGCTAGGCCAAATTATCTTGATGTGGTTCATTATTCTAATTCAAAGAGAGATTGGATGGATCAGTAAGGCATGAACTATGTGAAATGCACATGCACAGAGTAAGATGGTCAGTCACCAGTTTGACTTTGATCCTAGAAATATGTTGTTGACAGCATAAGAGGATTTGTTCTTCATTAATAACCAGCTGGATACAGAGAAATTTTCTCATTTCTACCACACATTACATAGGTTAACCAACCCTGTTATAGATATAGACACTTTTCTCTGCCAGAAAGAAAATTATCTTGGCCAAAAATCATAACCGCAGAGACCAGAAATTAATTTAATTCCTTCCAGGATCTCAGGGAATATTGCTGATTGTATAAGTATAAAAAGGTTGATAAGGAAACCCCTTAGATATTGTTATTATTAGACCGTAAATCAAAATCCTGACCAACTTTTGTGTTGAAAAAGACTGAATCCAGCAGAGCAAAAATGTTTGGGTTAGTGTATGCATAAAGAAAAAAAATTGCAGTAAATCTCCAATTGCAGTATATCTGGTGAGATTTTCCCATACTGTTGCAACACTAAAGAAAATGGTAACACATGTAGGATGATTATAGAGAAAAGGCATGGAAAGTAAACTTTTCAGAGTAAAGTATGTCATTGCCTGTGAAACTGCTAAAAAAAAACCTTAAAAAAACCTTTATGAAGAAATCATTAAAATCCATTATAGGCAGAGCCTAAATGTGATTAAGACACCTTGTATCTCAGCCATTACAACAGTTACATGTTAGGCATTAAACAGATTATAAATGTAAGAAAAAAAACATGACAACTACAAATTTTGCCTGTTGTCAAATCAAATGGTTTAGATTTTGAGCACAGGAAGTCCATTGTGAAGGTTTACTTCATCTCCAGTTACTTCTGGATCTATCAGGAGGCTCTATCTCCCCTTAAATCAGATGGGATCATTATTATTTTAAAAAAATATCAAGGAGTTACATTTTTATGACCCAGAGTAGTGGTGAAAGAAAAGAAAGAAAAGAAAGGAAAGAAAGGAAA
>JAJPCS010000060.1:19507243-19604746 GCA_021164005.1 Willisornis vidua nigrigula | reverse complement strand
AGAAAGAAAGAAAGAAAGAAAGAAAGAAAGAAAGAGAAAGAAAGAAAGAAAGAAAGAAAGAAAGAAAGAAAGAAAGAAAGAAAGAAAGAAAGAAATATACATTGAAATATTCATGAAATGGATAGTTTAGTGAAAACATTTTATTTGTAACATATCTTCCTAATTTTAAAATGTCAAGTAATTTGGTTTCCCATGAATAAACAAAAACCCTTCTCTGAATGCTTATTATTTGCTTGTTATATATGAGAAAATAAATCCTTTTCTTCTGCTTGAACAAGTCATTATAAATTAGAGACAAATTTAATAGCAATCTGGATACTTGAATTCTTTCTGCTACCAAGTGTCTTAGGATGAAGAACAACCCCTTAGCTACTTCTTCCATCACTGATGTTCTAACCTTTATATGGTAATTGCACCTGTGACAGCTCGGATTTATTGTTGGGAGGACAGAAGTTGGCCATTGGATGGTAGGGCTTACATATCAAGTGTTTGATTTTGTGGTGCTTTCTTTTAAAACTTTGCAATGCTAAATAGATGGTTATGGAGCATGGATTAAGAACATTCTGGAAAGCATGTTGTCAGCCTCATTAGTCTGTGTGCATCTTGTCAAGGCTATCCAGGCATGTTCGAGATCAACTGCAAAGGAGAGTAAGTCATCATATAACTAATAATTTTGAATAGCTAAGTTCCATGTAGTGTCAAATAAAATTGTCTTAAACTTCTCTCTTTCTTGAATAATAATTAAACATAGCCCTAAATATAAATATTGGCAAAGTGTCAGTGCAAGTGGAAAAAACCTGAATTTCCATCCAAAAGCTGAAGTAAGATGCCAAAGATCCCTGATCCAAAACACAGGCAAAAACTGTGGAGCAGAGGATGATTGGTCATTACAGAATTATGTTCTATATATGAACATAAAGGGCTTTTCTGTCTCAAGGCTCTCTCTATAAATTTGTATGTAATCACCATAAAGGCTAGTACTGTGAACAAACTAACATTTTAGTAACTATAGAGACATAAACGAACAGTAACCCTTGGATGCCATGCTGTGAGGATTCTAGGAGATGTTGTGCAGTGGAGCACTACTTTCTTTAGGCAGCACTGTTTGCAATCAAAATATGGTATTTTTGTGTCAGAATCAGATTATACTAGAAAAGTAGTAAGGATTTATTCTTCTAAAATTTAGAGTCTAGATAATTATGTCAAGGTGTTCAAACAGGTGAGTAACCCATCTTGTCTCAAGGGACCTGAATCAACTAAGCTACTTTCTGTGCTTCTGAAAATACTGGAAACACCCTCAGAAGGCAAAACCTACTATGGTAACAAAAGTAATAAAAGCTAAATTTAAGAAAGAGATTTTTTTTTTGTGTGCTTTCTGTTCTGTAGTTGAAGGAAGCTTGATTAATACAGAACTTCTTAATTCCTATCTACTGCTTTTTATGAAAGAAAGGGCTTTTTTTCTATATATTCAAAACACTATATGCCACTGGACTTTACAAAACACTCACTTTATATAAGCTTGCTTGGATGACTAAAATTAATTCCTCTATTCCTATATGAATGTTTTAATAGTGTGAATACTATTGTAGGGTTAATTTCTATTTCTTTATCTTTTATTGTCTCATTATGGCTTGTTGTAACTTCTAGCATTAAAATGTGATTAATAAATTCAATTTTTAGTCTAAATATGTACCTTTAAAATATACACATTTTTCATCTTCCTAACTTGCAGTTCACTTATTAAATAAATTTCAGTTCAATAGCACTGACACTTCTAGGTGTCTGTGCATGCAGTCAGTATTGAGTACTCATTATGATGCATCTGGTCTCACTGCTGTCTCCTGTTTTCTCACAGTAACCTCTTCTTTATTTTGCTTTCTTCTTAATTTTTAGAGACTGTCGACATCTGAGGTTGTTGATATCTCTGAATTGCAGGCACTGATACTGCCTTCTTTTGTAGAGTTATCTTCACTGAATCTCTCTTCTCTGCTGAAAGAGACCCATGCACATCCTGTATTTTCATTTAACTGAAATTCCCACTTCGTCTGAACTATGATCTTTGCAGTAGAATGTTCCGGAGTCAAGACTAATTCCCCTAAAATATCTGCCTCTCTAAGAAGATTTTTTTGGCAACTTATGCATACACTTTTGAATGAAGAACAATTTTTCAACTTTTTAGTTGGCTGAAATTTCTTTTTGCATTTCCTCCCAGTTTTTAAAACATTTTAAAAAAAAATTATTCATCAAAGGTTGCAAAGCAATCTTTATGCCTAATTTTCTTATGGTTCCTCAAAACAGAAGAAACCCAAGCTTTCTTAAAATTTAAATATTTCCAAGCCATTGAGAAAGTAATTAAGACAATATCTTTACATAATGTCATAGTCACACTCACACCTTCAGCTTAGACCAAAGGTTGTTTTTGTTTTTCAGATGCCACCTTTTACATGGCAGACATTCAGGAAGGTGTAATGGAATAGCTGTTTTCTAGATGTGGAATGTCCCAAAACATGAGAACTGCAGTTCCATTCTGGATGATTGCTCATACCCCATAAACCAGAAGGTGCTCTAATAAGTAAAATAAAATTAGTACTTCTCAAATCTAGGAACAGCTCTTTCAAGACACCCAAGTATTGAAGGAAGAATACAATTTCAAATTCTAGATGGAAATGGACTACTCTCCTAAAGGCTCAGTTATCTGCCTTTTGAAGAACAGATCTATATTTATCCTTTGGGCAGTTCTTAGTGGCTGATTTGACAAGGGGAATTTCTGATGTTTGACTATCCATTTCATTTCAAATAACCTACGTCCCCTATATTCCTCTTACACATGCATGCACAAACAGTTGTGTATACATGCAGAAGGTTTGAGTGCCTACAACAGGTGCCACTAACTGAGACGTTTTTCAAGATTTTTATGTATTTTTGCCAAGTGGTCGGACCCCTATGAAAGTATGTTCAACAAATTTACACAGAAGATCCAGGCTGGACTTATGTCCAGCTGAACCTAGTTCCAAGATGCAAAAATTCTGAGTAGCCACAATCATCTCTACTGCTGCCAGCTGAGAACTATTCCCCTCTCTCGAATGTCAAACTCAAAAGTGTCCTTTCCTTTCTGTGCGAGTTAGTTATTGTGCACAGGTCTCAATCTTAACGTTTAGTAAAGGTCTTTTTCATTTTCTAGAGCACAGGATTGTCATTTTCATTTATTTACCTCTTACTACCAAATTCATTGTACATCAGGCATTTTATCCTGGAAAATAAATGTTTAAAATAGAAGCTATAAAAAGTGAAAGTGTTGGACCAGAGGTCATAAAAAATCCTGGGATATCTAATCAGACCATTAATCACTGTCACACACATTACCAGAAACTACTCCAAAAATTCCAGCCTCCATCTATTCTCCTGGGGACTCTTCATTGCTTTCTGCCAAAGTATCAGCAAAATAACCTATCCATAGAGCATTTTGGATACGGCTGAAACCAAGGGTGCTGAAAAAATGAGACCTGCAAAGGTTAGTTGGTCCGTATCGTCTATGGAACTGTTTTGAATTTTAAAAATATCCTATCTGAATGTTATCATTTCTATTTGAGTATATTTTAATAATAAAGTCCTTGGAAAGATCCAGAAAATCTGAGAATGCATTGTCTCTTGTCTGCTCTCTATTGGACTCAAGCTTTCTCTTCCCATTTCATAGGAGTAGATTTTAAAGTAAGGTATAGAATATGTTTCAAGTTCCTTAATTATGACTTTCTTCTGCAAAACAGAGACATTATTAAAATCCATGTCTTCAAAAGATTAAAATTTGTTCAGCAAAGCAATATTTGCCATTCAAGGTCACAAAGTCTCGTTTCATTATTTATTTATTATAGCATACCCCAGTTGCACCTAAGCATGGGTCTGCTCGCTCATTCCCCATGACCCCCAACCCTGACTGGATGAGAAGATCAGGAAAAGGTAAAACTTATGTGTTGAGATGAGAACAGCTTAACAACTGAAATTAACAACAACTACAATAATGATGATGATAATAATAATAAAATTAAAATTATGAAAAGGGAGATAAGAAAAAGCGAGAGGAATAAAACCCAAGAATAAAACAAACAATGCACAATACAATTGCTCACGAGTCACTGACAAATGTCCACCTTGTCTCTAGGCAGCAACCAGCCACTCCCAGCCAACTCCCTTCTGCCCCAAATACTTTCGTCATCACATATGCACTTGACTCAGCAAATTGGAATGGTCAAAAAAAATCCAGTTTACTTTTAACAAATTGTCCTTGTAAAATTATTCATTGCACATTAAGATCAAATCATGCTTCACTGAATAAGTTCAGTGATCACTGCATCCACTAAGCTTTCTTATACCTTATGTCATGCTGTAGTTTATTTCTTTTATTGTTCTTCTCTCAGTTTTTGTAAGGATCATTAACCAATGCATGTTTCCATCTGCACTGGCTATGCACCGCCTATTCCCTTTAGTATTGGTTTATTCCACTTTAAATGTAGGTTGTGTAGTTCGGGGCTCCACAACTGTACATATTCCTTTCCTTGGGGTATATTACCCTTATAGTCACAATGGCATGGTTCTTATTTTAATTTGTGAAACCTTAGATATTTACAGCAAAATGGGCCCAATTTTCATAACTTCTAGGCATGCAACATTGACTTTGTAAATGATTTCTGAACCAGAATTCCCATACTGACTGCTACTTCCCCCAACAGCTTTTTTAATGTTTCAGTCTAAAAAATGCACCTCATTTCTAGCACTCATTTCTTTTCCCATTTGTTACTTTTAATGCAAAGAAAGGCAAACTTGCAACATACTTGACAGCAGACAAGTTCCCAAGTGCCAGTCTGTAAACAATCTGGATTTAATGTTTGTTCACATAATCATAATCTGTTTCCCAGTGGGTGTAACTTTAATTTTCTTTAATAACTAATGAAGAAGCTGACTGAAGAAAAATAAAATAAAACCTACAGGGATCATTCGACTGAGTCAACTCCTAGATATACATGCTAAGAATTCTAACTTGTCAGTTTTTAATAAGTCTTTTTGCATAAATAATAGCTATTAATACCTTCTACTTTCCAGTTTAAAATAGAAGATAATTTACAGTGTATGCACCTTAATTTGGTTATCTTCCTGCAGGTGCACATTCACTAAGTACTGTCTAATGTCTGCAGTAAATGAGATAGAGGAATGACAGGTCTCTCTCTTATTTCTTAAATAATTATAATTCATCTCCAAGCACTATTTAAAATATTTGCTGAAAGAAACAGAAATCTTATTAAATGACAATTTGAAAATATGTAATTAAACATATATCATAAAGTATTCATGTGAGAGGGGCAACTTAAGGTTATCCAGGCTAAATCAGTCTTGATTTTATTTTTAACCACATTTCCTCATTTTATACTTTTGATTGGTTAGAATTAACAATTCTTTATGCAGCTTTTCTTTGTACAATGCGTAAGTCTAGGTGTTTTTCTTTTAGGGAGTATGCAGCAAACAACTGTCAACACTGTGACTAATGGCAACTTAACAGGGCTGTGTAACAACCAACCTCAGCACAGCGTAACAGAAAATGGTAGTAGGTTTTTATCCTCAGTATGTGCCAACAGGAGGTGACGTGTGCATTTCTGAGGTAGATTAGTTTCAGAGGTATTTTAATAACAACAGAAAGTCATTGCAATGACAATGACTGGAGTGCCCCAAGGGTCCTGTGTGGTGAGCTGACCTTGGCTGGATCCCAGGTGCCCACCTAGCCACTCTAGCCCTCCCCTTCCCAGGTGTAAAGGGAACAGAGAAACTGATAGAAAATGATTTGTAGGTTGGGATAAGTAGTTTACTAAGGCAAACCAAAAGCTTGCATGTCCAAAAGGAAGCCAAAAATAGCAAGGTTTATTTTCTACTTCCCATCAGCAGTGACATCCAGCCACATCTCAACAAGCAGGGCTTCAGCATATGTAATGGTTTCTCAGTAGGCAGCCATTGCAAACAACAAATGCTCCCCTTCCTGGTCCTTTCCTTAGCTTTTATATCTGAGCTGACATCATATGATATGGAATATCCTTTGGTTAGTTTGGGTCAGCTGAGCTACTTGTGTCCCCTCCCAGGATCTTGCCCTCAACTCGGAAAGGAATGTTACAGTACTGATGCTGTGCCCAGCAGTAGCCAAAACACTGGGATGTTATCAACATCCTTCTGGCTACCAATGCGAAGCACAGCATTGTGAGGGCTGTTATGGGGAAATGATCTCCATCTCAGCCAGACCCAATACACCCTGGCTGAGACACACTGCCTGAAGATGCAATACCTTATTAGAAAACCAAGTTGCTTAAGTCTTTCAAAGTCTGTAGGGAACATTTACAAAACAAGGTTTCAAAGTCTTAAAACCTAACTGAGCTAGGGCAAATGTCAATGCCAGTTGAAGGCATTTCATTAACTTGACTGTTCCACTCCCCCCTTAATATATTTCAAATCCCTGTTTCACAGGGTGGGAGGTTGTCAAGAGACAAAAACTTTAGATTTCTTTTTCATGTTGGCAAGACAATACTTTAACCTTCTTGAAATAGTGAAATTAGATTCACAGATATTTTAAAAACTATTCAGCTTGAAACAGATGTGTAGCCAGAAAAAGTATAAATATCTAAAATATAACAAAGTATTAAGCAAACTGGAAATAGGATCTTATAACTGGAAATGTCAGCTAATTTTCTATGCTTTCTCAGTATTTGAAGTTCTCGCCCCCGAAAATATTTTTCATTACAGGATGCCCTTCTGAATTGCTCTAAAAAAAATACCATACTTTTAAATACACAAATGCACATTCAGCTGGGAAAGTCCTACGTTTAGCAGCCTAGAGAAGAAATAATTTTGGTGTTTCTTCAATGATAGGATTTCACATTTCTTTAGAACTTCACACAGAAAGTCTTAAAGAGTTGTACAGTTCTTGTAGCTGCAATGTAGAAGTTGATCGAATGCATGCTCACATACAGAAAAGCCATATTAATATATACTAGCAGCTCACAGCCTGAGGTATTGCCATTGCCAGTAATCGCACTATGACTGTAAGTCAGAGTCTTGACCTGGATAATGTACCCTACATATTTACCTGAATAATGGCATAGTCTCTCTGATTGTCTCAGATCAGTAGCCTGTCTACAGTGCTTTATGCTGAAATAGTATTTAGTAGCCCTAGAGGAAACATTAAGAACCTTTTCAGGACAGAATATGGCTAAAATTCACTTTACCTTCTTTCAACTGTAGAAAAAATATTCTCATTTTCTCACCTTTAATTCTGCTTTGTAGCTTACCTGGATGATTCACATACAGTTTGGCAGAAAAATATTGGGACAACAACTTCCTCATTTGTCTCTGAACCACCAGAATGTCCTCTCCAATATATAAAAACAGCAGACAAAAATAATTTTATGAATAAAATGCAGTGCAAACCAGGAGGGCCTGAGACCACTTCCACAAAATTAGATTTATATGACTAGAATCCTGTCCTAGCACATCTAATACACGTACTGATCAGCAGCATAGAGTCTAATCTTTCCTATGTTTTTCCCTCCCACTGCACAACCTATTTCAAGATTCAGGATGGACTTTTCAAGACTTAGAAGCAAATCCATCTTAATATCAAATCATCCTTAGCCTCACAACATTTTTCCAAAATCTGAAATGTGTTTTAAAGAGTGGGAAAATAAGATCAAACCACTATGCAAGAAGTCTGTATTCAGTGATAGATCCTGTGTATTGTGAACCTGCAAGATAAACAAAGCCTATAGAGATGTATTTTAACTATGTAGCATCTTATGCCTACATAAAGCCAGCCTGTCTTTTTTTCCTAGGTTTCTAGATAAATTAGGAAGAGGAAAAACACCCAGCTTGTATTAATCATAGCTGGAAGAAAATTAAATTTTTATTACAGTTAACACACTAAGCTAGAAGTGCCCACAATGTTTTTGACATTTTGGGAAGGAAAATAATTCAGGTATAAATAAAACATATCCACAATACATGAATACTAAAAATAAAGTAAAGCACTGTAACACCAATTGAGTCCTCTCAGATTGTTGAGTTAAAAAATTGGAAAAAAAAAGACAGAAACATCACCAAAGACAAAAACAAACCAAAAAAAAACAAAAACAAAAATCAAAAACAAACAAACAAACAAAAAGTGAAAAGAATCCCAATAATAATAAACTCTACAGTGTGCCAACAGGAAAAAACCCTGTTTCAAAGCTGACCATACAGAGTATCTGAACAGACTCCTGAGGAGGAAAATAAAAGTAGCCGACTTAACTTTTTTGTGTTCCCTAAGCTACTTGGCAACTGAATAGTCAAAAACTGCCATAGAACCATATTTAATTACATATGCTTTTATTTATAAAATGTAATTTATATTAGAAAAACATGCTAATAAACATAGGAACCTAGCTTTTGAAAGACAACTGCAGATATATTACATAAAACAATGCTTGTCTCCCTCAATACTAGGCCACTAAACATTCATGAATTTTACTTAGTAAAACTCTGCTTTGATTGAAGTTCTACAACTTCTGCTTCTATGTATTTCCCTGCCAGATTTCACATATTCTATAACTGCTCTCTCACAGGTCTTGGCCCTTTTCTTTCCTTTCTCATCATCCCTCACAAGCCTTCCAGCTCCTGAGGTGATCCTCTCCCATTATTCTGCCAATGCATGTACAGGAGTTATGCCCCAGCCCTTGGTAAATGAGCTGCGACATACTGAGTTCTGCTGGCAGCCACAGCTCCTGATGAAGGTCACATACCTGGGAGGGATGTCCTTATTATTTAAACCACTGTATGCTGAGCTCTGAACAGACATACTTCTCACACATTTCAGTTATCAGGTCCTCCTGAGGACGAAATGGATGTCAAGTAGGGTGGTCTATACTGGACAATGTAGGAAAGGAATAAATGCAGACCAAGATAAAGTGCAGACATAGGGGGGAAAGTGCAGAATAAGTGCTACTAATGAGCTATATTTTGGATAAATGTGGATGGGGGCAGTAGTCAGTTTAATCACATTTAGTCTAGAAGTTATCAGGTAGGCTAGGACAGGTGGATTTGTTTGTTCTGATAGTGTTTGACCCAGCTCAGGCTCTGTGTATCAAGCAAACATGGCAGTCCAAATGAACAGAGACTTTTTCTGAGTATTATGTAAAAGGCAAAAGGAGACAACTTGGTCTACAAATTACATTAAATGGTACAGCAGTGCTTATGAAAATCATAAACACATTTATAGAACTGTGACAACTTATCTGATCCAAAATACTATTGCAAGCAAAGGCAGAAATATCAGTCTAGAACATATAAAGGATGTTTTAGCATTTTATTCTACAAAAGCAAATTATGAAAAGATTTCTTCCTTTTTTTCTTTTTCCATAAAATACAGATTTTACTATTCCAGATTTTCACATTTGTATTTCAATGAGGGACAAAATCAGTGTTAAACAATAAGCCCCTCTCATCTCTTCTGATTTCTGTATATACAAAACCTCATCTTTCATATTTTTGTTCTACCAAATGCAGTGGTTTTGAAGAAGGTATTTTATTTTCATAGAAGTCTGGTGAGAATTTCTGTGTACATTTTCATGGGCCAAGCAGAACTTCTTGTGTATGTTCTTGAAGCTATTAGACAAAAAATCCCTGTGTCTTTACAAAAATTTTTCTAATGAGATTTTTTTCTACTTAAATAAAACAGATATTGGGTGTCTACCCATCATTACTGTGGACTGTCCCTGTCATAAAACTGTATTAGGAAATCATTGCAGATCCCACCAGTTGTCTCAGCTGTAACAGAGTTGTTCTACATACTGGTCTATTGTAGTCCTGTATGCAAGATGATTTTCAAGCCACAACAGTGAATCTCAAATAAAAAGGAGTGTAAAAATGAGGAAGTGTCTGCAGTTTCATCATTTTAGTAACTGATGAAAGCATTGAATTACATTTCAACCAGGAACACGTGTTGTCTGAAGTATCCTACTTTGTTTACCCACCCATTCTGTACCAAAACTACTGAAATTCGTTTTAGAGATTCTTAAAAAAAAAATGAAAATTCAGTGATATAAAACCTGCTGTGCTTGACATTTCTCAGCCTCACTTTGCATCAGCTGGCAGTTCATTTCTGTGTTTGTTGCATCAATAATAAGGAACTAAGTTGCACCCTTACAGAGGCACAGCTGTAGCAGACACAACATACATGACAGGCATGAGATTGGCACATGCTGGGTACATGATTACTGTGTGATGGACACGTGCCAGATGTGTGATGGGCATGTGATTGTCACATTTCAGGACCGTGATTGGTGTGTCTTGGCACCTGAGGAGAACGTAATAGGCTCGTGATGGTCACCTGATAGGAATATGATGGGTGAGTGACTGATGCGTTATTGCCACATGATGGAAGCATGATTGTCACATGCAGAGCATTTGATGGACGTGTGTCAGACACACAGTGGTTAGAGCTTGTGCTGTGACCATCTCCTGCTCTCTAGCCACACCTGCTTCTTGCTCTTGCTTGAGCTGATCTGGCAGATTTTCTGACAGTTTCTTGTTATTTCAGCTCTTACTTGGAGGTTATGTAGTTCTGAAAAAAGATGTTTGAATATGTATTATTTTGTCTCTAAATCATGGGAGAGATCTGCCTCAGTCTTAACCACCATAACCTCAGCCTGCACCACAATCTGTGACTTCTTTATTGTTGACAGAAGATTTCTAAGACAATCTGCTCCCTTTTGTCAGGCCATGACTTCTGTAACTTTGCTTCAGAAGCTACAGTCCCAGGATGACCTCTCTCCTGGCACACTTAGGCAAAAGTATCTAAATTTATATTGCATTTTTACAGGCTGTGTTGGAAGAGGACTACTTGGAGGAGAACTCCAGACAGGATGGTCTACAAAAAGGTGGTATGAGTGGTTCTGACCTGGGGAGAGAAGCAGTGCCCCAGTGATCCCCTGTAGCAAGTGGGTGGCAGGAGAGAGTGGGTGGTATGGCAGTTGTCCTACACACACACACACAAACACACATCTGTGAGAAAGCCAGTGTTCATCTCATATCAGTGACCTGCTCACAGATGGAGTAGTTACTGAAGAGAAACTGGGAATTTTCTTGAGTTGTCAGGGGAGGAGAATGGATAGGGAAAGGACCAGCAGGTTTCTAATTCACCTCTATCACCTCCTTATGTGCAGATGTCCATCTGAAATAATGCTGTGCACTCAGTTCAGTTTTGTGCAGCACCTTGTGCAAAGCTGACTATGATTTGCCATTCCAAATCCACCTCCTTCCTTTCTTACCTCTGAGCCTTAGGAAAGCCTCAGACAAACAGCTACAAGGTCCTGTATCTACTTTCTTTGGGTATCCATACTGCAGTCTTCAATCTTGCTTCCACAGGATGATGCACATGGTAAGCAGAGAGGAGGTATACCTATTTTATATCATTATACATGTTTGATGGTTTTATATATTTTATTTTATTTTATTATTGTGTTCTAATAATATATTTTAATGTATTTTATTTCATTATAAATATTTTGTATTTTATTTCAGTAAGCTTGCTGAAAAAAATATTGGAAGGGACCGTTCCTACAATTGTCTGCCCTGCCTGGACCTGTTTTTCACTGGTGGTCAGGAAGTGGTGATCACCATCACCGAATGCATTTAAAAGATGTGTAGAAGTGGCATTTGGGGACATGGTTTAGAGGTGGACTTGGCAATGCTGGGTTAATGGTAAGACTCCATGATGCTGGAGGTCTTTTCCAACATAAACAATTCTGTAACTTTGAAGCAGAGACATTATCTTCCCACAAGTTTGCACTTTTCTGCACAATCAACCCCTAGGGTCAAGCAGAGCCTCTCAGTGACCTGCTGTGAGTAACAAGCAGCAGAATGCAAAAAGGCAAAGAGGGTCCCAGAGGTGGACAACACAAACAGCAGAGGTTTCAGCAATTGTTTGCACATGCATCAGTGGTTTTGCAATCTATTATTAGGACAAGCTATTACCAATTGTTTGCCTGTTTAGAAATTATCAGTTTGACAAATGATGGTTATAAAATAAAGACTCTTAATTTGCTGACTTTAAGAACTCCAAAGAGTAGATAGTTTTAGTACCTATCGTAACTGAAGACACCTTAAAATAGACTCAAATCATATTTGCCATCATGAAGGTCATCCATCGGGAAGTGAAATAGAAATAACTTCTTTCTTCCTAAAATTCAGTGCATACAGAGAATTTTCAGTTATATTTAGGGAAATTAGAAAAGGAAATTATTACATAATTGATTTTTATTTTTATAGACAGTCTATGAATTATCTATCAAAACACTGAAAAGCTGAGAAAAAAATGCCTATACTGAATTAGAACCACACCCCTGACTAAGTTCAAAGTTTTACATGAATCTAAAACAGACATGAACTTGTTACATGTTTATCACAGTTCAGGAGAAACCACAATTCAGGAGTTTGAACTTAGAGTACGTTTCCACTTACTGTTCAATTTGCTGTTTTCTGTATCTCCGAAATAATTTACCACAGCTGGAGTGATTTTATTAAACCATGACTCCATTTAGTTGGTGTGGTCCAGCTGTTCAGCTCACAAACAGAAAATGCTCAGAATTTGCCAATTTTTTTTATTATTTATCCACAAGGGAAAAATTATTCTTTAGGTCTGATGAAAAAGCTGCAATTCATTTTGAGGACAATGTTTAACAGTGTTTACTCTGACACTGTTTCCCTAAATTTCCTGAGATTCCAAATGTATATTAGTTATGAAGGTGACATAAATGGAAGAGATTACATATAATAAGCCGATAGCAAAGTAAGACCCTAATGGACAGCTGAGATATTGTATGTTTAAATTCACATGGAGATGAAAACTGTGTAGTAATGAACAGTTAAAATGGGAGGGAAATGAGAAATTTTACTATTCAATTTTAAAACAAAATGTTCCACTTCTTATTAAGAACCACAACAACCTTTGAGTTTGCTCTTCAATAAGGAAACATGATAGGGAGCAACATAAGTCCCTCTCTAGTGTACATATCAGGCACCTGTGTATCCACAACTAATTTTCAACTTTTATGACTACAGATGACCTGAAAATTTTGTTTGCCATGACAAGCTATACATTACTATTAACCTGAGTTAAGCTTGTCTAATTTCATGCTATAATTTTTCCTGGTATATATTTTAACATAGAGCTTTATACAAACTGTGAATCTACTGAACTGGCATCATATAAAACCTTGAGATTTAGCAGTCTCTAGAGATTAGCAGAGATTTACTAATTACGCATCCTGAAGGATGTCTTTTACAACAAACTTGAACTCAGTAATGAAGCATTTTTGTGTCTTTCATTGTGTTCTACTACTTAATTCCAGATTTTTTTGCACACAGAATAGTCCAGTATTGTCAGAAACAAACATGAGAAATTTTTAACATTGCAGTGACTTCCAATAAAAGATGGTTTCTGAGAAGGCAGAGTTGGGAGAACAGGGACTTACCCCGAAGAATTGTGAGGGCAAATCAAAATCAGTCTCCAGGATAACTCAAGATTACTCAAAACATGGAAATTATTGCTATTGAGTTTGACTTGTGTGGTGTTTGTGCATTTTGTTTTGGTATATAAAATACAGTCAGCTCAAAGGTGACACAATGCCAGAGTCATTACCTTCAGATGGCTGAGGCACACGTTGTCAGTCACCTTCACAGATCTCCACAGTACTCTGACAACTCTACCTTTGCAAAAGGGGAAGCTGGGATACTCATCATAGAAGCAAAATCCTCTGCCAAACTCAAAATGGAAGATGGAGAATGACTGATTTTTTTCTCTGTGTTCTTGCCAGTATTATGTAAGGACTGAGGACTACTTTTTCCATCTTAATAATAATCTCTGATACTACAGAAATCACTGATTTTAGTTTTAATGTTATTATATCTTCAACATCATTTACTGTAAGAACTAAACATAATATTGAATATTTTGTAAATGTTAAATGAGCTCAATTTATTATGGAGCTCTATAGATTTATCGGTATAAACCTCCTAGGGATGTGTAACTGAGTCTCTCTCTGTCTATGATAATTTAGCTTTCTTATAATGCTCTAGAATGCCAGCCTATGTATCTAATAAAATATTTAGTTTCATGTACTTCAGATTAAGAAATTGCCACATTTATTTCAGTCACATATAGACAGAGAAAACATCTGTAAGCACTTCTGAATCAGTGAAATTTGTCACAGTTTTTTCAATTAAAAAAATTGCAATATTTTCTTTTCAAAAAGTCTAAAAATAACTGGGCTGTACATCACATGAACTGACATTAATCAAATAGACATGCATACATGTATGCAGCAAGATGAGTATTTTTGTTCTATTACCAATAACTGTGAATCCTAAACCCCTTTTATCTTCTGCTAACAGTCCAGAAAGAAGATTTATAAAACAGCCAACAATGCAACTTTTCATGAGATCACCATGCAAGAATCAATATGTCAACACAAGCCCAAATATTTTATACGAAACTAGCAGGACTGCCCGTGGTGGCATAGTCCTCCACAGCAGGGAAGAGATCCGAGCTGTGACCTGGCTGCTGTTGGAGGATGCGGCTGCCTCAGCCATCTGCAGGATAGCAGGGACTCTGCAAGCGGCTGCCACGTTACATCAGGAAAGTCTCAGATCTGGAAATCTGTAGTTTTGACTCCCACTGCTTTCTGGTGTCTGGACTCTAGGCAAAAGTAGGCACGTCTGCTTCTTGCAGCTGTTCTCTATCTAAGCAAGCAGTAATTCTCAAACCATACAAAATAGCAGGGAAATATTTTATTTGTGGAGGGTTTTTTATATCAAAGGAAAAGATTCTCTTGTGCAGGGATAGATATTTTATTAATGCATTATAAGCAGGGTAAGATTTCTGGATAAAGTAACAGGAACACATTCTTACCTGAAGATTTGGGTTGGAAAAAAAAAGTTATGATGTACTTATTTTTTACAATGAAAGAAAAGAATTTCATAATTTCTTTTTAAAGAATCCTATTCACTAAGAAAATTTCTTCTTCAGCTTAGAGAAAATCACAATACTGGACATGGCTGTATAATTGTTAATCCCTGTAATATCCAGAGACACTAAAACTGTATCACAATAGGATCTACCAGCACATACCTACTGTATCATCAGTTTGAAAGCTCCAAACCTCAGTGTATATAAATTATTTTAATAAGTGGTAAGTTGACAGGGAACATCTGCTCTAGTTGGTGAACCCACTAATGTGATCCACCTGTCACTATCTAGGTCATTATTGTAACTGTAATTCTGAACTGCTGTAATATTTTTGGCACATACACTAAGCTCCAACTTGCCCTAACAGATTGAACTGAGGTCTGAGATTAGTATACCTTTTTTTTTTTTTTAAATTCACTATGAATATTTATAGTACTCATTAAGGTCACTGGGAAAATACCAAGGAAAATAATTTCAGCACAGCTTTGCAGGGGTTTTTTTATAGTTTGAGGAATTTTAGAAGAAATTTCACTACATTTTTCATAAATAACAAGAAAAGTGGGGGAAGATAGCTGTCATGAAATATTGAATCAGAGCTTGTTTTAGAGCATTAGTTTTCACATTGCATCTTCCTGTGCATCTTTCTGTTTATTTCCTCCTTACTTTCTCCACAATAAGCAGCTTAAAAGCTTGCTAAAAAATACAGTAATGTCAAGACTCAGAACTTAACCTGAATTTTTATATTAAATATTTGGATAAATCAGAAATAGTCTGGCTAATGTTTCACTACTAACAGCAAAGCGCATAGTCATTAAGAAGGTAAAACCCAACCTACCTCAAGCCTCCAAAAAAAAGAACACCGTGATTTAGGTTATTTATGCCAAATGAAAGTTCTCTTTCACACATGATGCATATCATGCATTTAAAAGGTGAAAGCCCTGTTAGCATTTCTAATACAAAGACTACTGTTATTTTTGAGGAGATGACTAACATATCAGCATAAACTTATTAACGTGTTAAATTTGGATCATTGGCCTGAAAAGTGGAAAATCTCAGCTCCTATTTTAGATGTATAATGGTTGTTTATCACGAACATTTAAATGATATTCAGCATTCAAAGGGCTTTGTTTCCCATTTATAGATATACAATTTATATGAGGCATAATACATTACCAGCAGTAGGGCTTCACTCTGGTATGATCATCGCTTGTGATCCTTAATTCACAAAAAAATGTGCAAGCATAATCCAGACAAAACTACTCCAAAGATTTTACTATATCATGGTGCATGTTTCCCATAGGAAGTACTTCAAATAACTTCCTACCTAAAGGGTACACATTAAATTCTTGGTCTATGTAGAAGTAAGGGCAAGGCAGACAGACACACTATAGTTTATTCTTCTTGCTTCCTTTTTATTTCAAAGACAAAACTCAGTAACTCACAAAGTTCTGCATCTTTCAAATTTCCAGCTGAGCAGCCATTCTCTTTTAACCACTGATAATAAAGTATCTATGATCTGGGCAGAGAAAAAGTGAAAAATTATCAAAGTACAAGATTTTTTTTACAAGGCAAGTTAAAAATAAATCGAGCTATCCTAGCTTAAATGACAGAGAAATTAAGCTGCTCTTTGCTGTCAGATCCCTGGAGCTCAGTAGGAGCGATATAAGCGGTTTTAAAGAAAACACTACAAAAGCACAGTAAATAGAGGGAAATCAGTGACTGTAATTGGACACCAAGAAAATTCAATTTAATGCATCTAAAACTTAATCTTGGAGCAGAAGATATCTCCTACTGAATCCCAGTGATAACCTCACAGAACACTGGGCTTGTTTCACTGCCAGGCAAGTGCCCAAACTCCTAGTTATTCAAGTCTCCTTGGTGACAAAATTTTCTCTTCTTGTTCTATTCTTTTAGGATACCATAAAAATAAATTCCTCAAAGGACTTTTGGGGTTCATCTGCATTATGGGTTTAGTTTAGATTAGGAACAAATGTCCCAGCTATCCCTTCTTGCTTGGTTTATCTGTTGAAGTGATCTCAAGGCAACTGGACTAGATTGCTTTGATGTGAAACTAACCCCTAGAACTGCAATTTGACTTTTAGTACATAAGACAAAATTAAAGCTGTTTGGAAGTAAAAGTAAATCCTTAAAACACCTACAGTGAGAAAATCAGCTTCTCAGCATCATTGCTTTATTCTAGAACTCTTCCTACTGGTCTGAACTACTTTGTCCATATAACTGCAGTTTCAAAGTGTTAAAATTTCACCTAGAGTTTGTTCAGTGCTGGATAGCATTTTGGATTATCAAAGCTTCCAAACAGATTTTCCTTTTTACTCATAGCTAAGATTTCTTTCTTTCTTTCATTTTGTGTACCCCAGCAATAATCTGATGACTGATGGGTATTATTTATCAATTCAATTACTTTTATTAGTATTCATGAAAAACCATAGAATCATAGAATCATAGAATCGATTGGGTTGGAAAAGACGTCTGAGATCATCGAGTCCAACCCTTGGTCCAACTCCAGTCCATTTACTAGATCATGGCATGTCCAATCTGCGTTTAAAAATCTCTAGGGATGGTGAATCCACCACCTTTCTGGGCAGCCCATTCCAGTGCCTGATTACTCTCTCTGTAAGTTTTTTTCTGATATCCAACTTAAATTTCCCCTGGCAGAGCTTAAGCCCATGCCCCCTTGTCCAGCATGGGTCCCTTCTGCTAGGGCACAAGTAGTCCCAGCAAACCTGCTCCAGCATGGGCTTGTCTCTCCCCAGGGTTACAGGTCCTGTGGACATGCTGAGTGTCTGGGAGAAGAGACCAACCACCACCTGGCTAGAACTTCCCTTCAGGTAGTTCTAGACAGTGATGAGGTCACCTCTGAGCCTCCTCTTCTCCAGGGTAAACAGCCCGAGCTCCCTCAGCCTCTCCCCATAGGGCTTGTGCTCCAGTCTCTTCACCAGCCTTGTTGCTCTTCTCTGGACCCGCTCCAGCACCTCAATATCCTTTCTGAACTGAGGGGCCCAGAACTGAACACAATACTCAAGGTGTGACCTCACCAACGCAGAGTACAGGGGAAGGATCACTTCCCTGGTCCTGCTGGCCATGCTATTTTTGATACAGCCAGGATCCCATTGGCCTTCTTGGTTTTTAATCCTTCATTAGTTTTTAATCCTTCTAACTACAAGCTGTTTGTTAACATTGAAATATTAGTGAGATAATGATTTTTTATTTTAATTAAAAAGCAACTAATCATGTACTTATTTTCAAAAAGGTAAAATTAAACACAAGCTAAAGGTACACTTAATTAAAAGAGTATATGATTTGGTAGATTTTAATTTCTCCTTGATGCCTTACTACTCTTCAATCTCTTAAGTTTTCAGGACAGTAGCAAAATGAAACAAAATATTGTCCAAAAGATGGAAAGTTACTGTACTAAAATATTGATATATAACAACATTGGTATCTTTAAGTTGGTTCTGATGTTATTTACTTTCATAACTGAAGCAGACCCTTAAGATTTAGCACATAAGTAGATAAGATTCTGAGTTTCATATGAAACACAACATGTTCACATTTTAAAAGGGCTACTTTCAAATTGAAAATTACTTTTATGCAGAGAACACCTAGTAAATTTATAGTATAACTAGGTTGAGCTAATATTCCCACCCTGCTCTGCGTGTTCTTTAAGCTATTGCAGTACTATTGGCTGACCTGTAAAATGGCACAGCCCACCTGACAACATGACAGGTATCAGTACAACTTTGTGTGTTTGAGTTGGCCCTATATATTGTAAAGCAGTGTGTGTTTGTGGCTCAGCTTCGCGAACAAAGATTTGGGAAGGGCTGTCCCCCCACATGGGTGTGCCCCTTCCAGCCTGCGCAGTGGATTTTTTAGGTGAGGCACAGCGTTCATCTGCCACGGCCGAGCAAGCTTGGACAGTGACAGTGAAGTCCTCGGGACTAGAACCTACAGCACCCAGCATTTCCCAGGAGGTCTCCCATCCAAGTACTAATCCGGGGCTGACCCTGCTTAGCTTCCGAGATCTGACGGGATCGGATGTCAGGGAGGCATTTAACTGCCTGTTGTAAAGCAGTGCCCATGTGCAAAACAGACGGAACAGTTTCTGCATAATCAAGGCACTCAAGGCAGTTTACAATTACCTTGAAGACCTTAAAATATTGCTATTATATGAAGAGGGTTTTGGTTTTTTGTTTGGTTTTCAAATAATGATACATTTCTAAATATCTCTTGTATTTAGTTTGTGTGGCAAGGTTTTGGTAACATGGGGGCTACAGGTGTGGCTTTTGTGAAAAGCTGTCTGTAGCTTCTGCTATGTCCACAGGACCTGTGACCCTGGGGAGAGACAAGCCCATGCTGGAGCAGGTTTGCTGGGACTACTTGTGCCCTAGCAGAAGGGACCCATGCTGGAACATTTTGCGATGAATTGCAGCCTATAGTAAGGACTCATATTGGAGAAGTTCATGGAGGACTGTCTCCTGTGGAAGGGACACCATGCCAGAACAGCAAAAGAGTGTGTGGAGTCTTCTCCCTGAGAAGGAAGAAGCAGTAGAGACAACATGTGATGGACTGACTGTAGACCCTACCCTCCATCCCCCTGAGCGTCTGGAGAGGAGTAGGGAGAGAAAATCAGGTGTAAAGTTGAGCCCAGGAAAAAGGGAGGGTGGAGGAAAGTGTTTTTAAGATTTGGTTGTGTTTTTTATTATACTACTGTGATTTGATGAGAGTTATAAATCAAACTAATTTTCCTGAGTTGAATCTGTTTTGCTTTATGGTAACCGGTGAGTGATTGCTCCCCAGAAATGTATGTCATTTGTAGTCTGAACTATAGTTAATTTATGAACTTCTATTGAATTACAACTTACCAGTGCCAAAAGAATAAACCTGTGATGTCTAAAGCAAATTTATCCTTTTTTTTCCTGTATTTTTATATGAGAGACAACTTCAGATGATCAAGTAATTTGAGATCTTCTCACATAGTTGTATTGAAATAGGTCTGGAAGAAACCTACAGATATTACTTCCTCTATAATTAATTTTACTATTGAATTATTCTTTGAGTATGGGTAAAATCAATTTGAATAAACATAGCAGCACTTACTAATTCTTCAATGCTGCTTTCCTGTTTTGAGCCAGTCATGCCTTTTTTCTTTTTATTTGAAGTGTAGAGTCAGTGTCATAGGCCCCCATTTTCCTGCATTCAGAGATCAGCTACACCTCTCCATTTCAGATAGGTGCTCTTCAAAGGAAGAGCATTCCAGAATTCTAATTTAGGATCTTTTAAGTAGCAGATTTGGTGAGAGGATCCTATGACCTGGCCTATGGATTGCTGCATTATACAAACAGAGGTTTTGGAGGAGAGAACCTTCCTAGTGCACTGAGGGACTTCAGTTCTCCAGAACTTAAAAGTTAATTTTTAATTTCTTCTTTTCTCTGGAGCATAAATACCATAAACTGTGTTTCCACACTGGTGATATTGGTCCTGTACTTTCTTTATAAATTCATTCTGATTTTATAAATTTATTCTGCAACTTCTACACAATGAACAAAATATTTTTTGTCACTGACCTGTCATGATGAATTCTTGCAAACCTGTCACTTTCTGGCAATCCAACAATACATTTTGGAAATATTTTATTTGATTTTCATTGGCAAATCAATAAAAAGGTTGCTTTTCTGACATCTTCAACTATATGAATCATTTTTAACATTTTCAGTGTGCTGCCAGGATATGGCCACTTTATGTCTTCTGCCTGGAATGTGAAAACAAGTAAAAGATGATTGTTTATTCTGCTATGGCAGACTAAAATGTTGTAATCCAGTAGTACAGATAAGATACTTCACAAATATAAGCATGAAGGTGGTGTATGAAGATAGGAGGGATTAAGCAGTGTAAGTACTGAAAATTTACTAATATGCTAGTTGATTAATAATTTGTAATAAAAGTCATAAAAATAATCTCAGAAATTTTTCTAGGCCCTCACACAAGGACTAAGATGTTAACTTCATCAGAATTAAATTAGACTTTTCAATTTGACGTCAAACAGCCTCAAATGTACATTCAAGTTATAATTGATGCAGCTATTGTGGGCAAAATCATATAAGTAGAAATAATATCCTTTCAGTTTTTAGGAGTCTTAAATCACATAATTTGTTTTATATAGCTTTTTTTTTAATTAATTCTCTAATATAGCTTTTTTCATTGCTCCACTCCATATAATATGAGCCAACATACTGACTCTATACAACACTCTTAAGAGGAACACACTTTAATTTTAGCCATGTTGATTTTTTTCCTGCTACTTAATTTTCTGTTTATGTATTTCTTTTGTTAATTCCTTTAAAAACTCCAAATTCTGTGTTTCATCAGGAAAAAGAAAACCAAAACCAAACCCAAAATCAACAAGCAAACAAAAAACCCCCACAAAAACAAAAGAAGAATCCCAAATCAATACTGGCAACCACGCATACTTCCTTGCACAAGACCACAATTAGCAGAAATACCATGTAAACTGATTTAACAAATGAACAAAGAAAAGGGGGGAAAAGTAACATATAATGAGGGAGGGGGTGTATTTTTTTTAATTATTATTTGTTTTACAAAGATAATCTCTTGGACAGAAATGTACTGCCTTGTGCATTTCACCATTTTTAATTTGGCAACCAGAACACTGCAGATGTGTGCTAATTAAAAAACCTAAACCATAACTGGTATCATCAAAGTTTCTCCTGCTTTTAGAGGGATTCAATCAAGCCTAAAAGCATTATTTAGAAGTGTGCAGAGTCGCTCTTCCATCAATCTAAGAAAAAAAAAAAAGATTTCTCATCTAAAAACTCCTATTCAAAAATTTCTTTTTTATTAGCCTTATTTTTATTATAGGTGTATAGAACTATTAATGACTAGATCTATAAAATAACTAATGCCAGGTTCCTGTCTTGGGTTGAGCTGGCAAAATGCCAACTGCCCAAGTACAGAGAAAAAGTGTTCCTCCCCCCTCCCCCCACCAGCCAAGGGAAAAAGAAGAGGGAGAGGAAAAAAACTCCAAATTAGGTTTATGCTTAAACTAGCTACATATATTTATACAGAAAAGAGAAAATTAAGAGAAAACTACAATATAACACACACAAGTTATGTATAACAAGAAATAACCTCCCACTCCCCAGTTAATACAAAGTCTATTACTCTAGATTCATAAGCACTTTAAAAGACAAGAAAAAGTATAACAAAATATTTCTCCTTCCCTGAACTCAAACAAAAGGCAAGTAGCAGCAGCAGGAGGAGCAAGGCCTAGCACAGTAGAAGAGCTGCAGCACGTCCTTCTCTTACTTCAGCCATGGTGGAACTGACCTAACACCTCTGACTGCAGCACTCATATCTTAGGTTTGCGTCATCTGGTATGAAATATTTCCTTGGTTACCCAGTCAGGTGAGAGCTGTCTCCCAATCCACACAGATTCTCTGACACTGCTAATTTGAGGCCTAGCTAAAACCACTACAGTTCCATAATGCAAGTTATTAATTTTTACTTTCAATAAATTACTTTATATACATTAAATATTTGGACATCTTCAGTACATTCTGTAACATTTGCAGTACTTGCCAAAAAAGCTTTCTACATACAAGGCAGTTGTATAATGTTGTAGTGGTTTTAGCTAGGCCTCAGATTGGCAGGCTCAGAGAATCTGTGTGGATTGGGAGACAGCTCTCACCTGACTGGGTAACCAAGGAAATATTTCATACCAGATGACGCAAATTTAAGATATGGGGCAGCAGTGGGAGGTGTTAGGTCAGTTCCATTATGGCTGGAGTGCAGAGAAAACTGCTGCAGTTGTTCTGCTCTGTTAGGCCCTGCTCCTGCCACCTCCGCTTGCATTTTGTTTGAATTCAGGGAAGTAGAAATATTTTGTTGTTATACTTTCTCTTTCTTGCAGGGTGTCTTTTAGAGTGCTTCTAGATTTAGAGTAATACATTTGTATTAACTGGGGAGTGGGAAGTTATTCCTTGTTATACTATACTATTGCTCCAACCTTGCCAGCCAGGCTTGCACGTCGGTTTAATGCTGCTTTTAACAAGCACATCCTCAGCAGCTCTCTTCTTCCCACAGTCAAAAGATCAGCAAAATTATTTTGATTCAAAAAATTATTGAGAACCAAAATCCAGCATGATTTTTTAGTGACATTCCTGTGCTCTCTGTTTAAGAAATTTTAATTTTTGATAACTGTTATAGATGAAGTCCTCTGACTAGAAGATTGGACTGGATGATGCTGCAGGATTGATGACTTACATTGACTCTGCATATTAGATATTGCCACAGAGTATTTGCCTAAATGGGATTTCTGGGTAGCACCTCAATTTTTTGACAGTACAGTGATGAATACACAGTGTTTAGCAACTTTTTGAAAGCATATGGTGCTGCACAGTGAGATGTGCTTTGACAGGTATACTGCAGACATTTTACACAGCAAAGGAAGATTTTTTTAGCAAACAAATGCTGCAATGAATAGAGAGAAATGCTGTAGCTGAATTGAAAATTATCCCCTAGTTCCATAAGATCAGATAGAATAAATGCTTGTGATACTAGGAATCCAAAACATCCAGTTAAGCTGAAGAGTCTGCACAAAAAGTTATGTGTCTGAGTAGTGTAACAAATTATTATTTTTTTTCTCCTTTATTGTTCAGAAGAGTGATGTTTGCATCATATGCATCTATTTCAAGCAAGGTCTGAGTACTTGCCTTCACTTTATAGCTGAACTTACTTTACAACCTACGAGCTGATACTGTGCTATAACATAGACAATAGTTATCACTAGAAACACCAAATTCTTGTGAGAATGAGAAAGGCTCTAGGTGTAAAAAGCCCTTTTGCAGGTAAAGAGGATTCACGGGAAGTTTGAGGGGTCACAGAGGGATTGGGTGCCCTAAGAGGAAAACAGAAGTCACATTTGGTAGTTTGAGAAGAAATACATAATCTTTCTTAGTCTGAAGAAGATGCTTAGTATGCTGTTTTTCTAGCAAGTGGCCTCTCAGATTCAAAGGGAAATACCAGCCAAAATTTCTTTCCTCTCAAGAATATTTTCTGGACTTCATTTTGCTAACTGAGCTGCTGTTCAGCAATGCCCAGGGAAAGATTTTTACCATGCTGTATAATACTTGTGTTCTCAGTTACAAATAGAAGAACAAAGAGGATGTCAAACTAATTACTTGTGCACAGCATGGTAACTGTGAGAAATTCCCATACTTCATTCATGCTAGGATAAAATGCAGATCCTCTAAGTCTCTGTTACCAATTTTTTTTTCAAGCCACAATGATTCTATCCTCGTTTAGCAAACATATATAGACTATAATGTAAGGATAGAAAGGAATAAAAACTTGCAGTTCACTTTTGCATAGAAGATTGGCTCCCTGGAAATAATAAATTTAGAGTATCGGTCATACAATAGACCAGTTTGCAACACTGTTTCTTCTGCAACAGTTTGATCATACTGTACTTCAATTATAGTATAAAAATAACCTAAATGTTGAAATTAAAAATGGAAAATAAGAAAACATAGTAATACAATATATCAAAGCCATGCAATAAATGGTTTTTGAACAACTTTTGTAGTCTCTCAACTTCAGAACCTTAATTTTTTCTGATGTGTCACTTTTAATCTTGTAGATAAAAAGATGGCTCTTTAAAATTCTG
Organism: Willisornis vidua nigrigula; assembly: GCA_021164005.1. Taxonomy (NCBI): domain Eukaryota; kingdom Metazoa; phylum Chordata; class Aves; order Passeriformes; family Thamnophilidae; genus Willisornis; species Willisornis vidua. The sequence continues at coordinate 19,580,015 of JAJPCS010000060.1, read as the reverse complement.
TCTTATCTAACAGAATCATCATTAAGTGAAAAGTATGCAAATCTCTTTGAAAAGATACTGTAGAATACCTTAAAATATCTAAAATGTTTTTCATCAAAAACATTATATAGCTGTGACTTCAAAATAACTGACAAGTTCTCTTATTACAGTGTTTCATATGATGAGTGCATAAGACCTTTGATCATAGCACAAAAGAACTTTTATTTAAGTAATGATCTGAAGATGTGCTTTCAGTATTATCTGAAAACACAATTTTAAAATTTTTCTACACAATGATCCCCTTCTATCTCAGAAATCTTGATAAAGGACATAATGACTGGAAAATTGGGAGAAAAAGAGATTGAATTTCCTGTTCAAAAAGGAATTCTCAGGAAGATGCTTTTACTCTGATTCAGAGCTATCTTATAGAAAAATTTTGTCTACCAGCTCTGAATTTTAATAATGACTAGCCATGCCAGAGGTTACTTTCGTCTATCTCTCTTGTTCCTGGCTACTTTATATAATTCTGAACTTTTCAGTACATCAAAGTGTGTATGAAATCCTGAAATACAGTGCATCATCTCAGTGCCACTGTTTGATTTTAGTAGTAGAAATAATTCAAGGGTTCATTTTTGTTGAAAAAAGATAGAAGGAATAGCTAAAATAATGTATTCAAAGATGTTGTGTGAATAGTTAAAACACTACAGGAGTGGATCATGAGACTTTACCAGTTTTTGATCCATAGAAGCCATGGTTTAATAGCTCAGAATTTTTTTTTCCAGTGTCCTCTGCTTGGATTACAAAAAACAAACAAAACATACAGCTTGAAAAAGAAATCCCTAAGGAAAAAAAAAAAGTAAAACCAGCATAATAGCAAACAAACTAAACAAAAACACTGCAGAGAATTTTAGTGCTCCTTTGACTACCAAAATCACCTGTTCTCATCTCCCTGTGCTAGATTCCATATAGTCACTGCATAGGTTTTTAGGTTCAAGTTCAGAATATCACTTCATGTTCTGCTCTGGAGGCATTGAACAGATCTCCGAGCAAAGTCAAAGAAAGAAAAAGAACCAGTTTATGAGTTTACAACTATGAGTTTACCAGTCAGCTCTGATCAGCTTTCAGCTCTGACTAGCACAATGGAGGTTAATCAGCAATTACTAAACGTTATGCTGAATATTCAGTTTGGTGCTTTATGAAAAACATTCCTGTGATAACAGTACCTGTAGATCTTTTCACTCATTATAGAACCGTAATAATAATTATTTTTGCTTTCTTAATGACTCATCTTTTTCATGTTTTTCTAAAAGTGATTGTTCAAAAATACAGTATAGAGGGTGATAAATGGCCAGGGATTGCTAACACTAAAGGCAAACTTGTGATAGACTCTAGCACTAGTAAATTTCACTTTAAGGAATATATGGAATATATATTCACTTTAAGGATAATATACAGTTAGAAGTTACTTTGAAGGCTTACTTAAGAGTTGTAAAATAATAAATTATATGGTTATTTTCCTGGATGAAAAATGAACATGGCTTTGGTAATTAGAAAATACAAGTCTTACAAGATCTCAAGTCTGTTTAAGTGAATTCAGAAAACCATTACCTAGAGTTTTGAGGTCTCCCAATAAAACAGAAACTAACTTTGAACTAATTTCTATAAAAGTCACCAGTCATTACATGAGGGTCTATAATAGTTTAGGAACAAACTGAGCTGTAAAGATGCAATAATTTTTACCAGTGAAAGCAAATGTATAACTAAAAGGATCAAGTGAATTGGAGAAAAACAGACTGGTTTTATATTGAACTGTTAAAAAACAAATAGATTTGTGGAGCCATACTGCCACCAACTTTACAGGCAGTAATGTAATGCAATTTAAGAATATATGGCAATGCCTGAGTAAAATTCCATGACAGCATATTGTATCCAAGACACAAGTATCCAAACTGCAGAGCCTAAATGATCCCCTTATTCAACTTCTGCTCGAAGGCTGAAAATACAGGGAAAATAAACCTGCATCTACAGTGCTCCAGTAAAAGTTTGTCTCTAAGGTAATTTCCATGGAGAGTCTTGAAAGCAAAAAATTCTCCTTCCCCCAGTCATCCTTGACATGATCAAGCCCTTTCACCAGTCTCCAGAGAGAAGTTATGCTCTATTTGTGCCTAAATCTCTCACTGAGGTAGTTATTGTATCTGTCTGCTGCCACCAGTCACTGTAAGGACCTGGTGTATAGTAAACATTTGACAACAAACATGTACTCCTGGCATATCAGAGAATCTCTCACATTCAAGCAAGTCATGTAACAAAGAAAAAGTAAGAGAGTTGTAGCAGGGATGTTTTTACCAGTTTGCTTTTTATTTTTGCTTTTAGGTGGTGGGGGTTTTTGTTTGGTTTGAGGTTTTTTTGGGGGGAGGGGAGTATTATTTTTTATTTCCTGCTTATTTTTCAGAAAACATTAGAAGAGTCCTGTTCAAGTCCACTAGCTGGAAAAGCTCCTTCATGAAAGCTTTCCCCAGAAAACACAGTTGGAAACCTGATCTCTCATCTTCTTTTCCACCCTCTTTCTAGAAAATGCATCAGGGATTTCCAGACACCTGTGGCTACTGTACTGCTCATGTACTGCTGACGTTATTACTAACGAAAGCAGGAAGTGTTGCTAATCATGGAATTTCAGATATATTTCTTTAAATCTGTAGTACCTTATGAGCAAGAAGGGAAGGATGCCAAAGGGCAAAAACCAAGAAAAGTGAACAGAAGAAAAAAATCTTTGGCCAGCTTTTGAGTTCTGAATTAAGACTTCATCACTAAGAGCATAGTTAAACAGCACTACAGAATGTTTCTCTTCTGAGTTCCTTTTAAACACTTCACATCTTCTAGCAAAATCTGGCTGGCTGAGCATGGAGAGTGAGGACAGAGACATAATTATGAACAAATATTTTCAGCACATAATCTGGAAGTGATAGCACTCATGATTTTAAAATGCATGATGCTTGCACAGATGCCTCTTTGAATCCTGTAAAAGTATCATGCCACATGAAAATTACCTCTAGTGTTTGCAGCAACTATGTTTTTATGTCTGATTGAGTGTTCAGTAACTACATAAGGTTATACTTTTAATTTACATTCAGCCCCTTTATAAACTTCTTTTAAAGTTTGGCTACATGAACTGCTTTGTCAGGAAAAGTATCTCAACTTCAGCATTTTAACTATAATTAATGATGACATTCACCTTGATTGTTGCCAAGTTTATATTCCCTAAGAGATGGAACAAAACACACAACATGTGAATTATTTATACTTCCATATGGAGGCTTATTGTTAATACTTTCTCAGTAATTCCTAAGCATTGGATCTTAATGAGGAAATGTAGATCACTGGTGCATCTAGTTCAGAACATGAACAGAAGCATGTATCCAAAGAGATGAAAATGCTACTGTTCTTCAAAAATGAAAAATAAAGAAGCCTTTCTTCCTGTCAAAATTGCTGTGACAGCTTTCAGAATTCATCTATACATGAACTCTATTCTACTCTGCCATATAAGCTTCCTTTGGGCAATGGCACAGTGCCAATATTTTAACAAGGAGCTTCCACAAGTTTAAAAAAAGAAATAAAAATCTCTGTTGTCCTGTGGTATCCCTCAAATGCCACACTCATAGTCATAGATCACAGTCTATGATCTACAGCAGGTGAGTGAATGATAGAATAAAACTCTTTACTTTCTGATGCAATTGATACACATTTTAAGAGAGAAGGGACAGCAGCATTTGATATGGAAGGTTTTATTCATGTATTGAGTGGAACTGGTGCTGTATCTTCAAAGAAGTGCTTCTAGTGGGGCTAGCAGCAGCTCAAATATATTCTGGAACCCATGCAGTTTGTATAGAGAGAGGCTTGAACCCACTGTGAGTACTGAGCATCATGTCCTGCTAAGTATCAGTTAAAAATATAGCACATACTTGGCTTTGTTTCTTAAACCAAAACATTAACATTTTCTGTTAATTTCTCTTCAATAGGATCAAGATATTTTTTAATTCATGTGGAAGTAGAGGAAATAAACTTAATCAGAAAAAGGGAAAAAAATCTTCTTTCTGTCTTTTATATCTATACATAGAAATCTAGATATAATATTTATGTAATATATGTAATATTTCTGCCATATATTTGTACATTATCTCCCCAATATACATAATACGTGAAATTAAATTTCTCTCAAAATCTTCTTTGCCCATAACTTTCTCTGACTAAAAAGAAACAAATATTTTTACCCACATGTTTCATCAGGCTTTAATCTAATTTAATTTCATTAATTTCTGAGGAGCCCAGAACTGGACACAGTGCTCCAAATGCTGCCTTGCTATGTCTGAGAAGAGGGGCAGGATCATCTCCCTTGACCTGCTGGCAATGCTCTTCTAAATGCACCCCAGGATACCATTTACCCTTTTGGCACACGGGCATGCTGCTGGCTCATGGACAGCAGGTTCATTGTGGATGATGTGTTGTTTCATCCAAATGGTTTCAGCTATTCTGTCACGGCCATCCATTCAGTACTATCCTAGTTTACATAGGAAGAAGCATTATAACCTATAGCAGCAGCTGTGGGGAAGCTGCGAGCAGGAGTGACATTTTGTTCCTTTTCTGTTCCCCTTTTCCTCAGACAACCTGCTTAAACTGAACAAGAAAGATGCAAAGCATTCTGCAGATCTCAAAATACTCTTTGGTTCTCCAGCTTCAATTAATTTGTTGTGTCCTTATTGTTTGTGATAAAATTAAAAAACGGAAACCAAGAAGTACAGTAGTCTGAATGGAATTGTGCTATTTCAATTGCATAAGAATCTCCTTCCATACTATATCAACATGTCCCACAGCTCTGCCTTAAAATTGACTTAGTCTCATGTTTTTAAATTTCTATTTTCACTTACATGTATATATTTATATGTTACTGCGCTGATGTCACTGTGCTGATTTAAAGGTAAACTGGTAGGAGAAATGAACCCAACACAAAAGAGAATATAAGTCAGAGTTACAATTTAATAACAATAGCACCATAAATGCAATGGCACAAAGAGAAATTGGTTTTAACCTACAAAACCCAGAAGTATAACCCAGCACCCTGGGGCACAAACACAAAGGGGTTTCTTAGCCCCTCTGCTGAACCCCACGTGGTTCCCCACAAGTCCAAAGTAAAAGGAAGTGAAAAACCTGTTGGTGCAGCTGATGGCTGAAGTCTGGTGAAGAGTGGTGGTCACAGTCTGATTGAAAGTGATGGTCTCCTCCTGTCAAGGTCCTGGTCCTCCTCTGGATCCAACGAGTGGTTCCCTGAGGTCTTCAAACCCCAAGATTATGTACCCTCAGGTCCTGGTGGGAGCACCCAGTACCTTCCCCAGAGTGGGGAGTTACAAAATAGGTGATCTGACTCTGAGTCAGGGGGTATTTTGGAATTGTTGCTGGCCCATTAGCAGACACACCCCCTCAGGCTGGGTGTGGGGGTGCTAACAACTTGCTGGAAGGGAGTTATCACAGCTCTTATCTCACAGGTGTCTTTCACACCCAGCTCACAGCCTGAGGAGTTGGGTGTGCCCTGGGCAGCTGGTGCAAATGGTCCATTAACGATTCTTGGGAAATGAATAGAAGGTGTAGGATGCATAGGTTTGGTCACCCCCACACAGTGATAAACTGGTCCCACATGATGAACTAGGACAGTTACTAATTTGTTTTTCATAGTCTGATGATCATTTACTGGTTGTAAGGTCATTTACAATTCCAGAATACGTTAAAAAATGTGTAGATACAATTTGGAGTATTGAGAAGACAGAAACTTGGCTCATTGTATTTTTTGAGGCAGAGAAACTGCTAGTCACTGAGAAAATTATATGCCAGTCAATACAGAATCAACTATATTTGAAGATACATTCTAGTCAGCAGAGCAAACCTATTTTTCTAGCTCATGTCTCTTACATTAAAAACTAGAAAAGTGTAATTTTTGAATACCAACTTCACTGTACATTATATTTCCTAATCAGAAAGTGTAGTGAAAAGTGGTGTGAAATTTTTCTTGACTGAAGCTTACTCATTGTGACATATTTATAGGAACTTAGGCTTTTTTTTCCCTAGAATGTCTATTTCTACTGTCAAACTATTTAGACTGTTCTATACTATATATAGTTAAAACATGTTCCCACTGCTAAAACACTTACTTGAACAGGGGACAAGTCACAGAGGGTTAAAGAGAAATCATAAGGACATCAAAATTGCTGCTGCAATTGGTCATAGTTAGGACCAACATATGTTGAAAAATGCCAATGTTTTCAAGATTATGTCAAAATTGAGAATTAAAATTTAGATTTTAATTTTAATTTTACAATTCATAATGTAAAATATATTTTTTGTCTCTTTACCTTCCTTATGTTGTTCTCATATTTTGATTTTCTGCAAAAGTGCTTTCCTTCTGTTCTAAGAAATTCTAAATAAAAGTTTGTATATTTATGTAGACTATAAGGAAACAGAAGCTTGAATGACACTTTCTATTGATGACTGTACAAATGAGAGCTATGTATAGCACATTAGAAAGCTCAGTTTGAGAGCAAAGCTAATAAAGGTCTAAAAGTATCTGTTTGGGTTCCTGTCAGGGTAAGAATTTAGTTAGAATTTAGTTCAAAACAAAACTCTCCTTTTTATGTGTGTCCCCATTTATTGTGCCTTGGTGTTTTAGGCCCAGAGACCTTGGAGGCTATGAACTAGATTTAATGTAGATGAAACTATATTAGAAGAAACAGTTCAGAGGCATACCTAGTTCTCAAATAAGTAGTGGACATTCAACCCAAGGGACAAGGTGGGGATAACCCTGCAAAAGGTAATCTGGGTTTAAGCTTATAAAATTTCTAGAGCCTTCTAACCATGGCTATTCAACATTCCTTTAAATGTAACATTGTTAACTTATTTTTTTAATTTAAATCCTTGGGGGGGGGTTGGTGGTGGTGGGGCGGTGTTGTGTTATTATTTTAATTATTTTAATTGAAGAATCACTGATGTTATAGAACAGGAAAGGGCTAAGGGAGAGAAATGGCAAATTGAGCAGAATATGCCTGAGCTATAATGTGGTACTGTTCTGTCACATTAAAATACGTGACAAAAAATTTAAAAACTTGCTAATACAATGTTATGCAGGAAAAAAATCCCAACCTAGTAAGTCCATTTTCTTGACATTTTTGATTTGACACTTTTCTAGAACTTGTACCCTCAGGCACATAGCGTGATTCTTGGGGCTCTCCTGTGCAAGGCCAGGAGTTGACCTGTGATGATCCCTGTGGGTCCCTTCCAAGTCAGGACATTCTATGATTCTGTGGTTCTACCACCACTTTCGGAAGGAGGGGTTATAATTTTTTTTCTTGCTCTTTATTTTTTTCTTAATTTTATTTTGTGCTTCTTATAATCTTTTTGCACCTTGAATAATTCTTCTCAGCACAAAATGAAGATCCTCTTTTGATAATTGTAGATAGTTCTCCAGTTTTTCTTGCTCTTAATACACTGCCATAAATCAAACTGTAATCTATAAGTTTATGCTAGGCAAGCTCATGGCTTTGCATGCAGTATTGCCTGTGTGATCTCATCCATTGCACTAAGCATTATAGAGCAGTGATTTATCAGAATAGGGAAGCCAAGTAAATTCCTTGTCTAGACTAATGTAATTGTTCCGTTGTTCTGAAGGTTCAATGATTTCACGGTTAGTTGTTCCATCTCTTTTCTCCTACAAATGCATACAGGTATCTAACTAAAAAATCAGCAGCCTTATACAATATACATTTAACTTATTGGAAAGATTTTCTTCACTCTGTATGACTAAGACTAGTCTCTAAATCACTTTCAGGAAATACCCATATTCTACATATGTATGTCTTCCTCTGTGCATACCTAGAAGAGTGAATCCATGAATTTGAAATTAAACAACTGTAATCCATAGACAAAGTAAAATGTATTTAAGTCGTGTAACTCAGAGTAGCTAAAGACAAAAGATATCGTACTGCAAACAGGCTGTTAGGCAGCTTTGCTGTTCCTGTTTTAGGAAAAAACTAGGAGACGTTATACACAATGAGAGCAAACTGTCTAAAAGAAAGCACTGTGTGCTTTGCACATCAAGTTTGATGTGTGTAGTTTTACAACTTGCACTTCCACATAGAACAAGTACTTGTGAATCTTATGATGCAAAATCTGTTAAACAAATTCAACAAAGAACAAGAAAACACATTAATTTCTGAAAATTTTATTCCAATACATGCATATGTCCCTAGTCCCCAACTTTCTACCAACAGAGGTAGTATGGGTCAGTAAGAGAGTATATCTGTATGCATAATCTAATCTCAGAAATTATTTTCTCTTTAATTTCTCTGGAAGTGGCATCCTATGATCCATGTGGGCTTTCATACCAGGATTTATTCTACATAAGTATCTTTCAGTTACAACAATTAAAAAATGCAAAACAGTAACTTGTTTCAGATAATAATTAAAATACACATATCACAACATTTTTTATTTCAATTTTTCATTTCTTTGAATATTCTGTTTATATACCAGACAATATTACACAGCAGGAGACTGACTGCTTAGCTTCATGAATTTCAGATATTCTCACCATTAACAGTACAGTCTTTTATATGAGTATAGTTAGTTATAGTTGTTTCCTAGACAAAGATTCAGGAAAACAAGAGAGTAAGTAATGAGTGACTTGAAATTAATTTCTTTTCAATCTCAGTTTTCTTCTTGTAAATCCATATCTGTTGGACAGGTAGAAGCATCCCAGAGGTACATGGAGGGAAAGCAGAACTTAGACTTACCAGTCAAATTCTGCTGCACATTGGTCTGCTCTGAGACTCAGTCACTCCCTGAAGTAAATTCCTACTGTGAACTCAGCTCAGTACTGTTACAATTTAATCAGATCATTATAATTTTGAACTTTAGTGCTTTCATCAAATGAATGCACTTTTGAAAACACATCAAGAGTAGTCTAGAATCTCTATTTAACTTCATCTTAGAAAGTCCAAACGCATCTTTTGAAACTCTTGCGGTTTGGTTGACTAATGATTCAGACTGTCCCACAACTATATACTGAAATTGGGCAACCAATTGAAGCAACAAAGAAGAAGTTCTTCAGTTTCTAAGCAGGTAATTAGCCTTCAAATGGTAAAGCACCTGAATGCATTACACGTTCTTAGTGGCAAATAAGCAAATAAGAAGGCAACATCCAGCATCTTTTCAGTCTCATAAAGGTTTCAATTTGTTGAATAGGAAAACACATAGCAAACCAACAGTAAATATCTCCAAAGACAAGGTTTAGCTGTCCCACTGTGTTGTCTGTAGTGCAGCATTCACAGCACATCAGATACCTTAAATTATAATTAATTCAGTTGAAAAGGTGAATTTTAGAATGTATTTTACTTTCTTCTTTTTTATGCTTCAGCCTACTAGAAAATAGAAATCTCTGTCAGTTCTGTGGCAGAGTTCCAGCTTTATCTTAATGAAGAAGGAATTATTCTTGACAAAGTTCTGTTTTCCAAGTATCCCAAAATCCTCTAATTCATTTACATGAGGTAGAGAGGAAAAGAATGGATGGAAGGAAGTGCAGTGAAGCACACCAGTATTACTCAAAAAGGATATAGGAAGGTGTTCTATGGAAGGAAGACATGAGTATTTTATAGTAGAAAAGCACTGTAGAATAGAAAAGTAGAAAATCATATTTCCTAAAATGCAAGGCTTGAAAATTCACCATTTTCTTCTTATATAACACTATCAAAGGAATAACAATTCCTGAATTTCACCAATTTTGAAAATCAAATGAGACTGAGAGGAAGCTTAAGTTGTAAATTATTTCAAAGGAGATTAAGCTTTTACGAACTGATACTACATCCTGCTACAAGGGCTTTTTTCCCCCAAAACAATCCCAAATCCAAGTCAATAGCTACTATAAGAAAAAAGCCCTTACTGAAATTTAGAAATACTGATTTAGACCATTTCCCTAAACTGACAGGTGGGCTATTGGTTTTAGGTAGGACATTACATAGTCTTTCTATTCTATTTACCAAAAATCTTCATAGTACCATGTATGCCTCTGTTAAATTATGGAAACAATTACTATGACATCTGTCTTCAAAGAACATTGTAACTGACTGAAATAAAGAAAACACAGATGCCTGGAGATCAAGAAAGAAGAACAAGTTACATTGCCTCATCCTTTATGTCTAAGGCCTCAGTACAAATATGTATATATATACAAATCATATATTCAAACATTAGGTATGTATAGGTATATTTAACTCCAGAATAAGAATCCTAATGATACTATAATTAGCAAAACCTCTTAATAAAGTGGGAGAAAGCAATAATGCTAAAAACTTGGCATGATGGCTTAGCCTTGAACAACAGACAAACTCCATCCAGCTGCTTGCTCACTCCACTCCCCGGTGTGACAGAGAAAAAGCTGTCCTGCCCACAGGCTACAGGGAACTGCCTGTTCCACCATGGCCTCTTCTAAAGTCTGTAGGGGAATATCTTCCCTGCCATGGAGAAACTTCTCTCCTTCTGCCTTTGATGTACCCCCTGCTGTTTCTTACTCTTTTTGTTTGTCTCCTTTGCCCACGTGGTGTCTTCTGCCCTTTCTTACATGCATTTTCCCAGAGGTGTCCCATATGTGGCTGATGGACTCAGATGTCTCCTGTGACAGGTCTGTTGCCAAGATAGCAGGCACTGACTGTTTCCAGCTTGGGGCAGCTCCAACAATCTTCACACAGAGACCAGCCCTGCAGGTATGTATGCCAATACAATTGGTAAAAGGCTTAAAAGTATTTGAAATGCAATTCTTAATTCAGGTCTTTTAAATCTTGGAATTTGTAAATCCTATTCCAGAGGGACATAATTTGCCAATCCATATTTGCATAGGACTATGTTGCGGCTCCCAAACTCAGGTGGATCCTAGAGTCCACCCTCAAGTCTCATTTTCACCCTAAAAGGAAATGTTACCTGCCCTAGCCTATGGAGTCAGATCTTGGAACCGAGGGCGGGGTCAGTTAAGGGATATATACCTGTTGATTTGAATAAACCTTGGATTTGCCTGTACATCATATTGGTGTGATGCGATCCATCGAAAGCTGGCTACAACAGGACTACATATATGAAATAAAAGCTCATGGAAATTACACCTGGACTTTGAATTTCTCCTATTTTCATTAGTGTTTTTGACTACAGGCAGGCTCGGCAAAAATGTAACACAACCAGTGAGCTAACCTTAAACTTTAACAAAGATTACTTCGATGTCAAAGAAACTGTGACCAATACCCAAAACTCTTTTTCAGAGTTTTCTGAGTTTTCAATGGAAGAGATTGTCTACTTGAAAACAGAAGCTGAGTTATTTCCAGATTGTACAGGACATGTTTATACAGCTCATTGTAATATTGCTGAGAAATTTCAAATTCACCAGAAACATTCCTACTTACCTATGATACAGCCAAAACTTCCTTTCCTCAGAAAAGAAGACATCAATAGCAACAGTTCTTCACTTTTCCAAGATGACTGTTTGGTCTGGTTACCATTCAGGTTCACCTTAGGTAGGAGACACTCTTTACAAAAAACTACAGGTAATTTCTAGTGTACTTCACATTTTGCCACCAGCTTTATTTCATGATTTGCAAGTCTGGATAGAAAGCATATAAGGTACAGAGAAACATCGTATGGGAAGAGAGAGGTTTTGCAAAACTAAATTTTACCTCTATACTCATATACTTTGGAATTCTCCATAATTTCTCTGTTCTATACTGATGAATTATTAGCTTCCCTTGGGACACTTTTTAATTGCAATATGGTATAGATCAAAGAATTTTTGTAACATATGAAATCACTAGTAGAGGATAATTAAGCATCAACAGCCTAATTTATTTCTTCTGATGTCAAGTAAAAAATAAGTCCCAGAGATTTCAGTAGAAGTAGAAAACACAAATCTTTTCATTGGGCTCAAATATTCACTTTTATACAACAAATTCTAGATTCAGAATAATTCATAAAATCTGATACCATATATTTCTATTTTAGATTTATTCATTTTAGTTAAACAAGCAGAATAATTTCTTTTATTGTAGTCTCGTGAGCTCCATTTTATTCACTGAGACAAACAGAAAAGTATCCCGTCCTGATGCCATATAATCTTTAACTTCTGGGATAGCATAATGACAGGTGACCACTCAATCCATGATTCATTTTCTATTGTATCTGGTATGGTTTAAGAGAAACAAAATCTTGTTTAAAAGTAAGATTCAAGGATATTTTCGTTATTCAACCTTGTCCTGTTAAAACAGATTTGTATACTTATATCTTTGAAATATATAGAATAAATACTACAAGCTTAAACACCCATACAAAATTGTCTAAGTATCAACAAATCTACAAAAAGGACATTAAAAAGAAACAATATTGCATGGTTCATCAACAAGCTTAGCAAGAATCCAGCAGGATAGTTCAAGTTATTTGTATGCATTTCCAATTTCTTAAGGTTGGACATGATTAATTTTAATTTTCAAAATAATGATTTTATATCTCTTTTATTTTCTTAAACCATCTACTTTTGATTAAACTAAGACAATAGAAACTTTACTGCATTGCGAGTAAAATATTTGAATTTGCCTATAATGCAGAAAAGAGTTAGAGTCATAGAGAGCTCATTAACATAAATTGCAATTATGAACCTGATTGTCATCATTTACGGCTCTCTTCAAATTACTTGACAGATTGTCGTGGGAAAATAAGTTATGCAAATTTATTAATGTTTATGCAAATTGTTTTACTTTAAGACTGAAATAAGACTATGGATCCAATACCCTTCAACATTTACAGTGAAAAGCAAAGGATACTCGTTTCACTTAAACTTATTTGAATTAATCATGGTAAAAACAAAATAATCTTATCTCCAAAATTGCTTTGATTGGAAGATGTTCCTGACTCATATAAATTGAGCAATTAATCTAGCAAAGTATTATGTAGACTGTGAGAGAGTTCATTTTGGATGTGATCATGGACACATTTTGACTTAAGATCAGGAACTGTTCAGAATGCATAAAAATGAAGTAGTTAATGAGGGGAAATTGGAGAAGGATGTTATGCTGTACTTCTTAACTTTTTTTTTTTAAAGTCTTCTGATTGCTTGTAAATTTTGATTTAAAGTGCTTTACGTAATCATGTAAATACTTTGCAGGCTTTACCGAAGCCAAGTTACTTCTACAGCTGCTTTGCAGATTCAGACAGGAAAGCACATCAGACTGCATTTGAGATTTGACCATCAGCTTTTTTGCTGAGAGCTTGCTCATTAACAACCTTTTTTTTCTGAAATCATAAAGTAAAAAAGAAAAAAATACTTATAAACTTTCTAATTGCAATCACAGAGAAGAATAGACAAATATGTCCAATGGGCCAGTGAGTAACATCTTCAGCAGCTGTTTTTGCCAGCACAAGAGTATTAACTTGACTCTGATTTCACTACTAAACAGAAATATACTTGCTCTATTATAGGTTTAACTGCTTCATAATTTAAAAACAAACAAACAAAAAACCCCACAAAAACCCCAACCAAACAACAACAAAAAAACCCATAAAAACCAAAACATTATTCTTTCAACATCCAAAACAATAAAAGGGTGAGTTGCACCCCTAAAACAGAACAGTTGCCTGCTCACACAGGTAAGGAATGAGAAGCAATGAGAATACTACCCAGATTACCTGATTTTTCTGTGCCCTTCCAGCAAGACAATCCACAGAGTAAGGAGATTTTATTCATGTCTCCACCGAATAGCTTAAGTTTCTTTCTTTGTTGTCCCTTTAATTCCTCATCAAGAAAAGATGGATTTACCCCATCTTTAACCACCCATGTTACCAAAGAAATAGACTACACCTCCATTTGGAGCTAATCAGGTTCTCTTTCTAATCATTTAAAAGATGTGCTCATGATTCCTCTCTGCCAATACTCAAGAATTCTCTCTTGCTGGCAAATACCTCAGTAGAGATATATGACAATTCAGGGCATTTAAATGTAATGAAAATAATCAAATTTGTAATTAAATATTTAATCATTCAGAGGTATACATATACATACTTCAAGGACATTAACAAATAACCAAGGGGATTTTTTTCTTGTTATAATATGAACAGGTCCAACAGAAAAATTTCAAGTAAACATTAACTGCTTATACCTTTGTAAGTCAAAAATATAAAAATAATAATCTGTAGAATAACTGGCTTTGCCTTTCATATTAAATTTAATTTCAAACTTTTGCCCACAGTTATTGCAGGAAAAGAACATCTGAAGAGTAAAGTCAATTAGCTTTTATTTTGTCTATCACCACTTACTATTCATTACAGTATACTTAGAAGTCTCAGGTATATCCTGAATCCTAATTTCTCTGTATCAAAAGGGTGAATATCAAAAAGGTAGTGAAAGAAATACATCTGAGAACTCCGGATGTAATAGAGGCCTGCTATTCCTTAAAGTCCAAGGTCCTAAAATTGTCAGTAATCTACACGGGGGAAACTATAGGAAAAAGAGGATAAAAAACTTTCTGGAAAAAAAGGGCCTAACTGAATCAATAGTTCCCTCAGGAAGGATTTATATCTAGACAGACAGAAAAACAAATAATCAACCTGATTAGCAAAAAAAAAAATGCTTTAGGAATCAGGACATAGAAAGGTAAGAGGCAGGTGAGTCAGTGTCGCAGTCTTGGTCTCTGGGAAAGGGACCAGACCAGCGACGGGAGGTTCGTTAACAGCCTGCTGAGCTGGTGGATAGCAGCTGCCCAAGCCCCAGGTTGAGTCTGCCCGCCTAACGACCCGCAAGGGAGACGCAGAGACAAGCAGACACCTTGGAGGCCAGGGTTGGTCTGAGCTGATTCAACTTTATTAACAGAACAGGGGCTTTTTATAACCTCAGGGAAAGAACCTTCTGGAAACTGGGTGGAGCAAAGGCGAAGCATGCAAATCTGCCACAAGTGATAGGGTGAGGTAACTTTAGGGGGTGTGAACTGGGGAGGAACGACTCGGGGACCGCCCCTGGGGAAAGCTGACCAATGGTAGCTGTGCCCTTGGTGACAGCCCCAGCCGGCTGAGGGGAAACTGTAAGAACAGGGGAAACCTTTATTAATCGAAAGAAAGGCAACATCAGGCAAAGTCCTTAGTAGAAGGTCATTGTCAGGTCTAGGAGGGGTCCTCCTGGACTTTCCATACGTTGAAGTCCGTTCGCCGATCTCTTGCATTCTTCCACTCCTGCATATCCATATATTCTCCATCTCCAACAAGTCAGACCTGGCAGATTAAAAAAAAAGAAAATGTATATATATATATATTCAAGTATACAGAATAAGAGTAATACTTTTAAAAGTAAAATTACTGTGAAGAAGGTTCTGGGTAGAGATTAAAGATAAGCATGATGTGGCTGTGAAAAAAAAAATCAATATATACATTTTCACAACGATGCAGTTGTCTATCTGGAGGCAAAGAGAAGGCAAACTTGAGGACAGTAGAAAAACCAGAATCCACTACAATGAAACCGGAGGGAAAACTCAAAAAGGTAATGAGCCCAAATTGGTTGTGACCAATGATCTCCTCCCACAAGTTGTTCCATATCTGAAACAGAAAATCAGTATAGAATCATGAACTCATTTAATTTGGAAAAGGCCCTTAAGATCATTGAGTTCAACCATAAACAGCAAGCATTCATACAAAGATTTTTAAGACAAAAGTCTTGGTTTTGCTTTAACCATCCAGTGAATAGTAAGTAGCACGTAATAAAAACAAGTTTTAAAAAAGCTAAACCACATGCACCATAATTCAGAAGTGAATTACTTGATCTATGAATGCCTTGTTCCGATCAACTGTACAAGGCATTATAACAACAATTATGTCAAGAGTAACTATGGATATGGAAGTTTGAACAAGTAGGGTTAGATGTCCAAGGTCTTAGTAAAGATAATCTGGCAACTAAAGTTCCTAAATCATCTAATATCTCATCAAATTGGACTTCACTGTGTAATTGGTGTTGTGTCATGGAAAACTAATAGAGTTGAAAAAGACAGAAAGTAATTGTAATGGATAAGAAGCTACTGATAATAATCACTAACCTTCAGAGAAAATAGTAATTGAGTGAGATTCTCAGTAAAGTTAACATTTTAAATAATGGCACATATCAAATACATTTTTTTCAATGTCCACTTTCAAAAAAGCAGTTTGAACAGCACTACTTGTTTAGCACAGTATTGGCATATAATAAAGGAAAAACCTACCAAAACCAGGTTTTCTTGATGATCAGCGTAGTAATATTAAAAATGGCATGACATCTAAGGTGGAGGGGGGGAGAGGGGGGGGAAGAAAAAAAAAAGAGAGGTTTTACATGAATCATCAGAGAGAATAAAAGTCATATCTTACAAGAAACGAATAAATAAAGAACTATGGCCCAGTAAAAGGAACACTGAAAAGGGATAAAGCAACTATCCATAAATATTTGATGGTGGAGAATATAAATACTGGTGCTGGAGTGAGAAGAAATTTAGAAACATGCTCAAGAAAGATTGTTTTCTGACTGTGCAATTTCAGATAGAGAAGCCAGATCAAAATACACAACTACTCTGAAATGGACCTGCCCAAACCACACTTTGCAAGAGGTTCCTGTTACTGAAATATTTCATAGTCTGTGAACATACACTGAAAGGCAGGAGCCTTGAAACTGAAACTGACTCATTACTTTACCCAAGCATGTACAGCTGGAGAAACTGAAGAAATGGGAAAAGAATTTTTAATTCTTAATCCATTTACCTACATTAGTGCTCTGTCTTTCCTTCAATCTTTGCTCTCTAGAAGAGCTAGATCTCTTTGGTAGGGGCATCTTCCCTCCTTGGTTAGCTCCAGAAGAAAAACTAGTCTCACAGAAATATTAAAGTGTCCAGCTGTTTCCCATTCTTTTCATTGTGAAAATCTGTTCTTTTGGGTTTTGATATTTTTTCCCCTCTGTTTACTATTTTCTAATATAAGTTCTTTTCTACTAGTTTGTCAAGGTTAACTCTTGCCTTTTCTCACAAGCAGGCTCCTGCCCTGCCCTTTTCCTCTGTTGCTGTGCTCATGGATGGGACCAAGACAAGCTGCAAGCCTCACAGAGCTGCAGTGAAACAGCTCCCCCAAATGGTATCATTCAGCACGGAGATCCCTAAGGAACTGCAGTTTAAATTTTCTTAAGATTCCTAAATGTTATGGAAAAACTGATCTTCATAATATCCATGAATTTTTAATAGCAAGTTTTTACTGAAAACCTTGGTCTTCCAATAGTGTGGACATGACAGCAAATGAAAGAGTATCTTGACCTTTCCATGGAATATTCTGGTTCAACAGCAATTTTGTCAGGAACACGAAAGTTAGTTGCTTAACATTCCTTAAAAGTACTACTTTCTGTCCTTCAGGCTCATCAGTAGGTTCTCGCTTCATAATGATAGTTTATTAAAGGGCTAATAAAAAAAAAAGGGTAAGATTATGCCATGTAATTCCTATAGTACTTGTCATAGATTTTCAGTTCATAACACTACAAGTCAGACCCCCCAAAATGTTACAGTGCAACACAGTTGTAGATTGGAAGATTTATCTGCTATTTATTTATCCTTGTATGGTTTTTATTTGCCATCTGTTCTTTGATCCTGTAGTTGTGCATATTCCAAATTTTGTCCTCCAAAAATAACTAATGAGGATTTTTAAATTATTTTTGTTTTAATTGTCAAACTAGTTTTCTTGTTGGGAGGAACTGCAGGGCCTGATACTTAAACAAGACTACCAAGTGACATAAGACTCATAATAAAATTCTGACATCACGATGCCTTGGTTCTATGCTTTCATAGTGTTAAAACACTTGATAGTAACTTACTGCAAAAGCAGGTAAAATACTTCTTTAGAAGAGATCAGGATACAATCTAAGACTATTAATTTATTCCTAAAAGGAAATTATTTACAAAAAACAATTTTTAAAAGCTGTAATTTTTTTCTAATTTATTATTAGTCAATAGATGCCAATTGCTAATTTTATTTTAGAAGTAAAGGTCCCCAAACAGAAAAATCTGAAATTTGACTTGTTTTGATTGCTCTTATATCCAAAATGCACTAGCAGGTATATTTTATTTGAGCATCAAAAGAGGCCTTATCCAAAATAATCTGTTTGGAGATATCTCCAGCTATTTTCTGCATCAAGTGGGTAATCACTGGAAAACAAATAAGTTTGAAACACATTGGATGTATATTGAAAGTCCTGTGGACATGTTAAAATAATATTAGAGGAACCTACAATATGGAACGACTCTGTCAAAACCATAGTCAGCTTTATCCCTATTTAATATCAGTGGACTTGAAATTTATTTCGTGCAGACACCTTCCAGAATCAGGTCATGGATTCATCAGATTTTTGAATGTCACTGGCTGCATTAGACATGTTTGATAACATTGTGGTTCACAGCCAGCAAATACACCAGCTATATGAACAGCAGCTGAAAAAATTGTCCTTTATAAAAGACTCTGGAAATGCAAACACTGAACAGCAAATATCCACCGTGTGTCATTTCTCTTCAAATCTGGCAGCACTTTGCATTTTCAGGAAGGTTATTTTTCCCAGTAGTTCCATCCTGACCAAATGGTCCTGGCAAACAAACAATGAGCCAATATCATCAGAAGGAAAGGCTGGCAATAATTTTAACTGTTTTTTTCTCTAAGGAGTAGAGACCAAATGAGGAAATGACCAAAACCACTGAAAACCATATTTATCAGTGTCAGTGCTGAACAAAGGATTGCCTTGTGTTTCATAACAGATATTATTAACATACTGGTAAGGAACAATATTAAATGCAGTACAGGCTGCTCAGCTTTAATACATTTGTAAATATGCAATCTGCTCTCTGTGAATCAGTCATGAAAATCCAGCAACCTTTGCTAACAAGAATGCAGTGAATTAGACTTACTATAATGAGAATGTGTATATGCCTTCAAAGGGAAGTACTTAAAAATAAATGCTAAAAACAAAAGGATGAAAACATCAAGTGTTAAGAAGTTAATTAAATTATACTCACAAAAACCCTACACCTCCAGGAAGAGAATTTCAGTATAATAAAGTTTGACATGAGCCGCGAAGGCAAGCAAACCTATTGCCTACAGTCTTTTCAAGTCATTCCAAGACAACACAGTAACTGCAAGCACACAACTAGAATAAAAACAAAAATAATAATAGCAAGGAGAAAGAATGCTTTCTTCAGTATCTACACAAAAACTCGAGTTGCTTGAAAAGGAGGTGTTCCTCATAGGTTTTCAATTCTCTTAAAATTTGGTCAATATCACAGAGAAAAAAGAAATCTGTTCCTCTGCAGTTGGCAACATTCAACTAGTATTCTACATACTTTCTCTGTTCTGCTTCTGGGTATTTCAGTGGTGTCGAACTAATTCACACATCTCTTCTCCCACATTTAATCATTACTGTATCACTTCTAACATACAGCATTTCCCAGATAGCATGCTATTCCACACCTTGCTTAAAAATACATAAGAACAGTGTCATCTAGGGAAGGATTTTTTCTCCCAGTGCCAGAGGACTGTAATGTTTAGTGACCTTATCCACTTAAGCAGTCATCTTTAAAATTGCTTTTTCTCCTCTTGGCATGCAGAGACCTGGCTCATACCCTCTGGCTTGCAACTCAAGGTTGTGCAATCACGCAAACAGGTTTTAGGCTATCAGAAGCAGCAAATACAGAGGTACAGCAAAACAGTAATGGCATAAACCCTAAGCCAAGATTTTCTGGCCTCAGAACACAGGCATACAAGAACTAGTGGAAGGCAGGAGCTAGGCATACCTGCCAGAACTTTGTTGGTACCAGGCTGTCCAGGCAGCTGGGCTGGAAATCAACCTTTTCACTTCTGCCCTGCAAGGCACAAATTTCTCTAGAGCCCATCCTCCACCCAAAAATCTCTTTGATCAGCTGGTTGCCTAAGGGCACAGTGAGTTTGACTGAAATTGCTTTATAAAATCTATTGTGAGAGAGCCTGCCAGAATTCAAGAAGCATTTGAATGATACTCTCAGGCACATGGTGTGACTCTTGGGGATGTTCCTGTGCAGGGCCAGGAGTTGGACTCAATGATCCTTATGGGTCTCTGTCAATTCAGCAGATTCTGTGATTCTGTGATTCTGTGAAAGTGCATGTGAAAATGAAACTCCATAACATCTAGTTCACCAAATAGAAAAAGCTCAATAGTTCCTGAAGGAGACAAATTTCATAGTGATAAATTGATAGGAGTTCATAAGGAATAAAAGGAAATGACTAAAGAAAACAAGGTCTTGTTTCAAATCATGTCAATATAACATTGGCCTGCTTCATTATTTGAACTTTCTCTTCTTGCATATCTGAGCTATATGTACTTATTAATAACGTTAATCTTCTGTTTATTCATTATAATCCTCTATTTCATTTGTTTTAATAAGTAATATACGAGGTATTATGGATTATTCATGGAGACCTTGTTATTTTAATTCAGTTTTTATTTTCAGTAACTGAAAGAATTAATCCACTTTGGCAAAAGTGTCCAGAAACAGCTTTCTGTAGAAAAGACCCATCACTGTCAACAAATATCATAATGGCTCTTCCTCCTCTTGGCAGAATGCGTTAGTCAGGAACAATGGCAAACAGATATGCCCAACACTTAATTAAGAATTTTTCATAAAGCCAGTACAAAATACAATGTCTGAGTTGAATTTGTGAATGCCATTTTTTTGACATAAACTCAGTAAAATGCTACACAGCTCAAACCTGTTACCTACCAGTATACTGTAAGCAGAAGAAATTATTCTCTGTTAAGTGATTTCATTTGAATCCCAGGCTTAATGGTATATCTCTTCTCATTTGAAAATATGAAAAAGAAAATTTAAGGGGTTACTTAGGATGACTTTGATTTCACTTTAAAGCTGGATGTTTTGCAGATTAGGTGTTTAGTGTGTTCATCTACTCATCTACACATGCCTTAGAATTTATTCATTTGGGATGCAAAGAGAAATTGTAGATTTAGTTTATATTAATATCCATCCCTTCAATTCGCTGAACCTATGATAATCTGAAACTTTTTATAAAAATGTTCTCTAGTGGTTATGCTTTGAAATTCTATTCATGAACTCTGAAACTTTAAATATGCCCCATAACACTATGCTGATCCCTTTGAACTCACATGAACTTGACAATTTGACAAATGTCAGCACAACATAATTGATAACCCTGTTCAAGTTCTGTGTTATGCAATGATCCAAAAGATGACATCTTATCATCCTCAGTGTTTATTTTTCTCTGCCAAATTGATGCTTGTATTTTTTTTTCTTTTTGGTTTGAGAAGTATCGAATTCTGTCTTAGATAATGTAACACTCTCAGTCCTGACTTCCTAAGCTACAGTCATTGATTTGGATGCCAATTTCAAAGAACACCGTCAAAGGAACCTACCATTTAAAATCATAGCCAATGTGAAATTTCATAGTGAAATTCTTTGAAGACTAAAATCTCACTTTTTGTTCTGTTTTTCTAATAGAAGGTTTTAAATCTGCTTTCCATCTCAAATTGAAGATCTGAGGGATGCAGGATGCTCTTTCTTACCATATTTGTGGCAGTTTCTGGTAAAGATGATGAATGTCTTTTATTCCCATGGAAGTTAATGATCCTAGAAGAGGTGACTATCCTTCTCATCATCAGGACCTTGCTCAAACTATCAGATGTTAAGTGTTAGGTGAGACAACACAGAGAAATAAAATAAAGATGAAGTAATGAACTTAATTATTGTCAGCATCCATAGCAGCTCTGCTAGTATAAAATAAAACAGAAGTAGCAGGGGGCACCTAGACTTTCACAGCTGAAAATCTGTGGTGACTGAAGTCTCCTGGGAGACAAAGCATACACATCATAAATCAGGATGGAAAGATTAAAAGTAAAGCAATATGATGTCTCAATGCCTTGCCACATGACAGTGTTGCCTCAACCTTCTGCAAAACACAATTTGTTCCAAATGCTGGGAGTTACAGCTGCCTAAATCTCAGATGTCCAGCCTAAAAGGTTAATTAAAAACTCTCTGTCTCTGAAGCCTCAGTAACCTGTTTTTCAGATGGAAGGCAAAATAATACATATTGGGTTATTGCACTGTTAAATCAGGTAGAAAATGGACTGGGAAGTTCAGTATTTGTATCAGAGCACTCAAAGCTATCCCAGTTTCTCACTTCATTTTCCCAGCCTCCAGGCTATGGACTTCAGTTTGACTCTGTACAGAAAAGTGATGGAGGTGAAATTTGACATTCTCAATGTTTAACTCTCAGTTGCTCACTACTGGAACAATTGTTGAAGATTACAATTCATGGGGGTATTTTTGGAAGAACTATGACAACTATGTGGTCAAATTCAAAGAAATAGTTACTCGTGACTGCAATGGCCTACAAATCTAAAGATCACATGGTCTCAGAAATCTAGTCCGCTCACACGCAGACCCTTAGATCTACAAACTGAATCTGATCTCACAGATCTAAAGCCTTATTAAAATTCTGAAAAAGCAAGGTCTGAGTCTATACTGAAACCCACTATCTAAAATAACTGTATTACATAGAGTGTTCACTCTTTCACAGTATTTGTAAATGTATCATGCAGGCCATGGTGGATAATGATCTGCTAATGGTCATCCATTAAATAAAATCATTGGGTATTCATAACATTCAATATAATACTTTATATTCTACAAAAAAATCTGTGGTACATTGAATTGTGTGCTGTTGGCTGATATAAGTCAAAATTCATTTATAGGTTTTGACACTCTCTGCTTCTAACTAGGCTTAACAAGAATGCAAATTGATCAGGTTATTAGTTTTATCTTAGAAGTTAAATACTTCAGTCCATTTCAAACTCAGATAAAACTCATAATTCCCTTGGGAGAATAAAAAAAAAAACAAAACAAAAAAACCCAAACAGTCTTTACCACTCAAATTTTCCATTTTTTTAATTGTCCACTTAATTTGAAGAAGAAAAATACAGACTTCTATTTCATTTTCTCAGGAAAAAAATACAGGAGCTATTACAATATTAGTCTCTGAAAAACCCAGAAAAGTTTTTAAAAATCATACACATAAATATGTTGTTCCTAATGCAACAATTTGTCCTTCAAGGTAATTAATCTCTTTGTAGAAACTAAAACAACCAGAAGAGATATACATTTTGCATATATTTTCATGAATGTAGAAGAAAGCAATTTGTCCTAACTTATAAATTAATTAGATGTGTTATATTCACTATGTTTAGATTAGTCATCTGAATTATATTATTATTATTCTTCCACAGGACTGAATCCTCTAGTATTGTACTACATGGTTATTGCTTCCATGACACATTGCTTCTTGTTTAAAATGAATAAATTAAAAACTTCACAGCATTAAGTTAAAACTACATTTCTCTTTATTGTGATACTTAAATTATATCATAAATTGTTTTAGCCATTTCATAAGTTTAAAAAACAACTTCCAACAACTTTTTCTTAAGGAGGATCCAGACAAAACCCCATAAATAATCAAATCCTTAAAATCTTTTAGCAACTAAATTACCATTTAATTTTTTTCATACTTAATTACCAAATATTCACAATCTTTGTCTTCTGTATTAACAAGTAGTGGAAAGTCATCAAAATTGTATACAATATGCTACTGAAGGCAAAGCAGATATATTATTTATTATTTGCTCTAACAGCCCCAGGCTGTGGTTTGACATTTCAAAATATTCAGCCAGGGTAGTGAGGATATTTCTATTCATTCCTTCACTGTGACTGATCTACAAATAAATTAATCCAGTCAATATATGAACTTTCCCTAGTGACCAAAACTTTTAACAACAATACACTTATTCCCTACACAAACACTTTCTAGATGAGGAAAGAAATAAGACACAGCTATTGCGGGCATTGCCAGAACGCAGGGCATGTCCTAATGCAGAATGGGCAGTGACAGCTGCTTATCATAGGAGTTCTGTGCATAATCACACAAACACATAAGAGATATATACAGCCCACTTGAGACAACAGATATGTATTCAGAAATATGGAAGAGGAGAAGGAAAGAGAGAGGCAATACTGACCATTTTCATGAGCAGAGATTGCACTCAGGTTAGTGTTGCACTACTGTGAATTTTTATATTGTTCTGAGGTTTTTTGTCATGACAAATGAAATGGGAAAAAACATCTGTTTTATGGATGTCTGAGGGGCAACCAACAAGTTGGTGCCATAGCTTCCAGTGGTAGAGGGTGGCATAATGGGAAGCAGATCATCACAGTGTTTTAAGTTGGGTTCATGTTTGAAAGAAAGATTCTGTTGAGATTTGCAGCAGAGGGAGAGTAGACCATGTACAAAGCCATCTGGAAATATCAAAGGAATCAGGAAAAAATTACAACATGGTAGGAACTTCAAAAGTCACTGTAAACTAGAAATATGAAAATTAGAGTCTGGAGGGCAACCAAGAGAGGATCCCAAAGACTGGGCAACTGAGAAAACGCAGCTCACTTGTTTTTAATAATTGGATTGAATACTGAATCTGGGCCTCAGATAGAAAGATGTATTTTGGGTCTATGGCTACTTTAAAAAAATAAAACCTTCAGATTTGTCACTAAGGTGATTTTCTTCAGGAGCTATAATTAGATGCTTGTTATTGTTTTTCCAGAATCAGATATTGCCACTTTATATTCTGTTGTTATTTTCAAGTTTTGAAATTACATAGGTGATCAGACAATTAACTGCAGAGATAACAGTCAGTTAGCAAATCCAGAGCACTGTATTTACTATATTTACACAGTGAATTTAACATCAAATTCATGATGAATGCAATTCACATGCCATTCACGCACCAATGAGCTCCTCTGCATTTATACAGCAGTTGGTTCACTGATCACACTGTGTCCAGGGCCTCCCTGACTATGAGGAGGTCACTGTCACTTAGATTAATGCTCCATTTCCCAGAGCCGTCTTCCTGAAAATACACCCTTGGTATTTCAAAGATCTCTGTAAACTCTCTTAATGCTGCTGTCTTCAGATGACTTTGAAACCATTTCTTAAAATAATATGACTGGGAATTTACAGAGGGAAACTCCTACCTCCTGAACTGCACTGTGCATGTTTTCAACAGTCTTTCTGCCTTCCTTTTTTGGGGCCTCTTGAGTCTGGCACAGTGCTCAGATATGGCAGTGAATGGTATTGTTCAGGCATCTATACCAGCTTTTTTTTCTTATTTTTTTAAAATATCTTGGAACATTTACGTGACAAAATAGTATATTTTCCATTTCAATCCTAACACTTACAGTAGTTGTACCTAAAAAAATGTTTTGACAAATACATAAATAGAAAAAAAACCACCTGTGAAGCTATTCAAAGTGAATTTTATCTTGGTTTATTTATATTTTTAGTGCATAAAGCAGAATATTTGAATGGTTGTAAGAATATCTCAGCAACAATTTCAGATTATTATTTTATGACTGAATTTAAAGCAGGTATACAGGGGATATTTGAGTTTTAATTTTGTTTTCAGAATCTCAGGCACTGTATTTCATAATAGCAGTTATGCTGCATTAACAGAGTTTTATGCTGTGTTAACATCATTTTATAGCAATAATGGGAAGAAATGGGTACAAAAGAGAGGCAAAATGGAAAATAAACTGTGAACCTTTTTTCTAGCTGGTTCCTGTGCTGTACACTGATAACATTACCAACAAAACAACTATGGCTTTTAAACTATCCTCTACTTCAAATTCACTTTGAAATGAGCATTTACTGTACCATATATTTTCATATAATTGTAAAGAGGTAGAATGGGATCCATATTTTGGAGCTGAAAGCTTTCCAACATGAGGACTTAATATAGTTTCAGAGAATCACAGAATATTCCGAGTTGGAAGGGACTGACAAGGAACATCAAGTCCAGCTCTTAAGTGAATGGCCCATACGGGGCTTAATTCTCAATATATAGTATGATGCATTGTATAAGACAACTACCAAAGGTTCAAGAAAGTTGGAGAAAGCAAGAACTAACACTTACAGCTAGTAAAGGGCTTTACACACAAAAAAGGAAAAGACTACTCTTTAACAATTAAAATGAAACAGGCTTCCTCTTCTGCTCTGTGATTTTATTGACTTTTTACTCACAATCAGAGTATTCTTAGCTGGAATCATGTACAGCTTTGGACATTTATTTCAAGAAAAAAGTTTAGCAGAAAACTATAAGAAAACTCCAAGGCTAGAGAAAAAACACAGCAAGTAAAATGGAGGGGAAAAAACCAAACAAAATGGAGGGTTTCAACAAATTGGGACTGGTTAGACTTGGAAAGAGACAGAGGAGAGAAAATACAAGTCTTTAAATATTAGAGACAAGAAAGGAAGTGAAAAGGAATGATCTGATATCCAGATTTATAGCAAACAGGGGAAAAATAAAAAGCTAATAATGCAGCACAGAAATTTAAATCACACATAAACCCCATGTACCAATAGCAGAATCAGTAAGAAATTGAATAGCTTACCTTTGGAAACATGAATAACTTCATTTTAGGATTTTTAAGCACATGAAACATGCTGGGAATAAGTGGTTACACTTTGTGTAGTTAGACTTTGCTACAATTAATTTGATTCTACTTTGAATGAAGAATAAACAGAACTTGAACATTGAACATTTTTCTCCTGCTACCTTTTAGCTAAGCCAATTCCTTGATTCATCTCACTGTGCAATCATTCAGATACTTATGTCAACCAAAGGGCCACGGTAACACATCAACAGAAACTGGCATCTGGAAGGAGGGAATCACAGAATGGATAAGGTTGGGAGTGACCACCTGTGGAGTCATCTGGTCCAACCTCCCTGCTCAAGCAGGGCCTTCCTAGAGCACACTGACCAGGATTGCCATTGAAAAATTGCTTCCTTTGACAGGTCTGCTTGGCATATGCAAATGAAAATTATTTATAGAACTATGCCTTCTTCTAGTATTAGACCATGGTCTTTTTGGAGTAGACTCTTTTTTGTTCTAAATTCTTCTACTGTAATGAGACAGCCCTGAGTGGTTTGAATTTCCTAGGTACAGTAACAAATTTAATAATAAAAACATACACTGGAGTGACCAAACCTATATACATCTTGATATGGCAACTGAGGACATGTTAGAACTCCTTTTCAAATTCCACACGTTAAGGAAAATTTACTAGTTTCACAGAACAAGCAGCATTTGTTGTTTGCAATGGCTGCCTGCTAAGAAATCATTACATGTGCTGAAGACCTGCTTCCTGAATATGGATGGACATCACTGCTGATAGGAAGTAGAGAATAAAACTTGTTGTTTTTCCCTTTGCTTTTGCACACACAAACTTTTACTTTTCTTGGCCTTAATAAACTGCCTTATCCCAACCCACAAGTAGTTTCCATCTTATTCTCTCTCCCCATTATGGCCGAGAAGGGTAGTGATAGAGCAACTGGGTGGGTACCTGGTATCCAGCAAGGGTCAACCCACTACAACCAACCACAATCTACAAGTCTTTTTCAAAACCTTTTCTCACAAACCAGTTCATTTCACATAGTTACCACCCTTCTTATTATGGTATTAATGCCTTCTACATTTTCAAATATTCACATTTTGTTTTATTCTCATTTCTCATAAGATGGGTGTTCTGGTTTGCTTTTTCATTTGACAGATTTCCATGTCACTTTGCCAACTAATATAGAATCCAGTCTTTGAGATTTTTGTCCTACTGGCATCCAGGTAGATGGGAACTGTCCCTGGACCTGGAGGATTCCTCAAATAAATAATGGAATCATTATATGTCAGAGGTATTTTATTTCAAGAATAAATTTTCAGAGGTAGTACTTCCAAAAATAGTTGCTCTATTAGTAGTAGAACAGGTTAGTTAAAACAGCCCACTACAGGTTAGCATAAGAAAATATAAATGTAAGTCACAACAATCAACTACTGTATGCATATAGGAATAACATTAGTATTTGATTAAAAAAACCCAAGCAAACTCATGGGAATATCCTATAGGATTCAATATGAACCATTCATATGCAAGATACTGAAAACTACAGAGCTTTGCAAGTTTTCCAGTTTTCAAATTCATTTTAAGGCAAGTACTAAGAAAGAACATGAAGCAAAAAGGACAAAGAACTGAAGAAGAAAAAGTACACTGTTATAAGTCTCCAAAGGCAGTTTTGAAAAGCGCAAGACATGATAGCTTATAATTCACAGTCTAGTGAGAATTTTGCATATTCTAACCATTACTAAAAGCATATAATTTCCAACAAAAAAAAAATAAAAGTACAAGAAATTAAACAGAATCAGAGGCAAGCATAAAAATTATTAGGGACATGAAAGAACTTCCATTTGACAGAAATTAAAAATCTGCTTTATAAATTTAGAAGACAAAACTTGATGAATTTATACCAAATAAAATACAGTATTGTGAACATAAATTAGGCATTTTGCTTCTGCATTTCTGTAGTCCAGGATCATAGGAATATTCAACAAAGCTAAAAGACAGAAATGTAAAGATATGTAAATGGAAATGTTTTTGTGCTACATGAAGTTACTCTGTGAAATGTCATGAATTACTCCTAAGTCAAGAACAAAATAGATTCAAAAACTAGAACAAATATATCTATGAATAAAAAAGAATACCTATAATTACCAGAGATTACCAATAATTACAAAGATAGTGAGCCATGAAATAGCTTGTTCTGCAGATTTTTAGATTGTATACCTCTCCTCTGATCCTCCTCTTAAAGTTTCTCTTTTTCTACAATGAATATAGGAAAACATTCTCTGACATCACATTTATTAAGTGAATGTCATGGTTTGTCAAGGAACTACTGGCTCAATTTAGCTCAAATATGTCAATACACACAGCAGTATTGATAAACTGGTCCAGTCCCTAAAAAAAAAAAAAAAAAACAAACAAAAAACCCACAAACAATGGGGTTTCAATGGGATTTAAAGACATTTAGCATATTTAGTCAAGATAAACAAACTTCTGTCAAAATCCCAGTAGAAGGCTGTTTACATAAGGCAGACTCTTGAAATTGCTGCCCTGATTCTTCAGAAACATACACACTGAACCCCAGGTGCTCCACAACAAATATCAAACCTACAGGCATTTTGTTCCACATTCTCCTCAGTTCTTAAAAGGGAACCACATCCCACACTCATAGACAGACCTACTATCCTGTTTTTGAAAGTTCTTGCAGCGTTTTGTTGGGAGTGCAAAAATCTGCCAAGTGGAAGCCTAACAAATGCTTGGAGTCCAGTAACACTGATTGCTACTACCTAGAAATCAGGAACAAACCAAAACAGAAACATCTGAAAACTATCCCAAAAAACAATCATGAGTGACTAAGAAACTATTTGTATGGCAATAAAAACCCCTAGAATTTAAACATCTATGTGTAGTAATCCAATAATTAGATCCTGTTACTGTTAGTATTACTCAAACTTTGAAAATTATCTTTCATATTACTTTCGAATCAAATAGATCAAGTTGGTGGACATGTTAAAAAATAGAAAAAAGAATTAATTACTGGCTTTACATGTTTTTGTAAAAAGTATTAATCATATTATCTGAAAAAAAAATTTAAATTGCAACAGGTCATGGTTAAGACAACAAAATAATTTTTCTAGATTAAAAAAAACAGACTAAAACTTTAATAACAAGTCATACTAAATGAATAATAAATACAGCTGAACAAATACAACACATCATTTACTGATCTAATTTAAAATTCTGTGTCTATTAATGGAATGTCTGTGAACAGCTTATCAGATCATTTAATGTACATTTTCATTATCTGAATTTAGTCAATGACATTTAAAGGTACTCTTTTGAATCTGAAGCTTGTCATAAGATTATGATTAGGAACAGGTATTTTTGCAAATTATTACAAGTCATTATTGTTCAAGTGCTAATTAGTCATCCCTTGTATTTGCAATAATTTTATTTTTGGACAAATCACACCATACAACACAGCTCCACTCCCCGGCAGGACTGTTATTTTTTTCTAGAATCCATGTTCTAATATGAATATTGTAAAATTAGAAAGTTAAACTAATATGCTTTATTAAGGCTTACCTGCTTACCAGAAAGTAATTAAAAGTCTCACAAAATCAGTTTAGAAACCAGGTGAGTCTGAGGAGTTGTGCTTTTCCTTTTGTTACTCAAACTCTTGACAGGTTCAAGGAAGAGCTCATCTCTCTCTAGCTGAACTCCATCTGTTGGTGAGGCAGAAACTTTCCCACTTTACCTGTTGGATCCTTTTTTACTGCACCTTTTTCCTTGCCTTTTATTTCATATGCATACTACCCTTTGTATATGACCTGTCTCAGAAGAGGCTGACAGCTCATTCTGTGCTACATGGCTGGCTTTAACACACAGATTTTGACTACCACTGTTCCAGTTCTTAAAGACTGTAATTCATAGTGGCCTAAAGGCCTGCTGGTCTCCAGGAACAATATCATCTGCAGCTTTACACTGAATGTAAATGCAAGGGCATTGCCAGCATTTGTGTCTAAGCTCAGCACATACCTTGACAGAACATACATAGCAGGTTATACATGTAGGATGGAGAGTTTACAGTAGATCTTAAATATTCTATAGATTTTAATTTGGTAAATGATGTAACTCCAGAGAGTGGACATTGGTTTACTTATGTTTCACAAAAAACCCCAATCTGTTTCCAAACATACACCAGTGACTAAAGTACAGGTACAGTAAAGCTGGAGCACATGATCCCACGTCATTGAGAATTCTCATTTTTTTCTGAGAGCAATAACATTGGTAAGGTCGAATGCTTTTAACATTATCCATAAAATGTTATCAGGCTGCTGAGATTTGCTCCAGGTTTGATGGAATGACATATGATCACTAGGGACTGCTGTTCTCACACAAGGGAACTTTCAACATGGGGTTTGGGACAGGCCCATGGAAAGCCAGGAACCACCCCAAACAGCAGTGCATTTGTAAGGTGTATTTCTGTGATATATACACAACTAAAATATTGATAAAAATTATTGATATAGAACATGTATTGCCAACATAGAGCATGTTTTTATGTATTTATACAGAACATACAGCATATTTAAGTGTAAATACAAATACAATTAAAATAGTAAACCCAAGAACACTGTTGAATATGCCTCCTAGAAAGGTGACAAGAGATCAAATTGAAGAGATATTAATGATATTATCTAAAGCACAGTATGTCTCATGAGACTAACAGAGGAATCCATGGATGGTGAGTCCACACTCTCGGATTTTTCCACTGTTCCTTAACTTTGTAGCTGAGACATAGTGTAAGATATTGTAACTCATTTTTCCTGGAGTTGAAAAAACCCCAAAAACAAACAGAAGAAGGAAATAAAAGGAGTACAAATAAAAAATAATTTTTGACCCAAATAAGAGATTGAATTGGCTTATAGGAAAGTTACCCCCTGGTCTTTAAAACTGTCAGAGAATTAACTGCTTA
The DNA here is from genome assembly GCA_021164005.1 of Willisornis vidua nigrigula. Taxonomy (NCBI): domain Eukaryota; kingdom Metazoa; phylum Chordata; class Aves; order Passeriformes; family Thamnophilidae; genus Willisornis; species Willisornis vidua. The sequence goes on along the minus strand of JAJPCS010000060.1, from coordinate 19,548,460 downwards.
ACTGTAAGTTTTAATAGGGTTTAGGTGCATAATTCCATTTAATCCCTGATAAACCTATATAAATCCATGATATAACACATTTTAAACAGTGACCACTTAGAAAGGTAAGGCAAAAAAGTGAGGCTATAACATTAAAGGGCTTTACCTCACTGCTGAAGCTAACTTACCCCATGTGAACCTACACATAATCATGAAATTGAAGTTTGTGAAGAACAGTGCTTATTTTTAAAGAGAGCCTATTAATTCAAGCAGTATATTGTATTCAAGTGTTCAAGTCAGCATTTAATCACACCTTTATACAAGTCAAGCATAAGCTTTGCTGTCAATTAATTCATGTTAGTAAAAAAATCAGTGCAAGATCAGAATCTGATCTGCTCATGAAAAACTGGCACAGAGATAGTATTTTTATCAATGGTCCACAACTACATCATATATGCTATTTCCGGGAAGAAATCATATTTTATCAGCACAGATAATAATAATAATATGGCTAAACCCCAGCTGATATTATTTTAAAAATAATTTAATTTAGAAGAGTACCTAGCACTGAAGGTTATTTTGCAGGTAAATGATAAACATGAAGATTCTTAAGTACAAAACCTGACAATTTCCTATCTGATACCAGTTTCTAACACTGCTATATTAGGTTAGAGGTGACAAATGAAATTATATGCATTGAGGAAAACAGAGAACAGATATTTTTGCTAAACCTACTGCTTCACAAAGTAGACATGCCATGATCCTAAAACTGCATTATTAAGTTGTGAAAGTTCAATTCAGGAAATTAAGGCTAAACTACAGTTTCTGGTACAGTCCTGTGAACATGTATTTTGTGGAAGCTTTTAATTACCTGATTACACTCATTTTTGCACAGGATCTCTGTCACGGCTAGTGCGTAACCTTCTCTAAAGAAGGAGTAATTAATTTCCTTGTGGAGTTTCCTGTGGTTGCCATGACAACAGTATGGGAAGGCTTGATGAAAATTATTTGTCTTCTCAACATTGCTATTCCTTCTGCCCTAACAACTGCTGCATTTTTGCACCGCCTTTTTTCTGGGAACAACTTCATTGTTCTGAGTGAAACTATCTGGGTATATCTTGAGACAGACATACAGCATGGAAAATCATACCTAACTTTAAACTTTTGGAAAATTATAACCACTGAAAAGAGGATCTAATAGGTGGGTGTGTGAGCAAACCTCCATAGCAGATACCACAAGCAATTTCCCTATAATATGCCAATATTCTCAACTGTCATCAATTAGCTTCCATGCAATGATTTCAGTCTTACGCATAAGATTTAAAATCTGTCTAAAAAACTTGTATTTGAAAAAAAGCTGGAAAAATGCAGAAGGTTAATGAGACTAGGTTATAACTGAGACAAAACCAGAAAAAGATACTGATGTGAGGACCCTGGAAACCCAGGATTAGAATTCAAAAAAGGGAGATCTAAACTGCCTAGAGAAGAATTGGTAACTAGTTTGCAGCAGAGAACTGCAACTCAGGAAAAAAATAAGAAAGATAAGAAAGAATTGAAGAAGAACTGGGTTTGACTAGGAAATCATAATATAAACAGACTAGATAATAACCTCATTGTAGGCAATCAGGAATGGGAAAATCAGATCAAGAGAGGAAGAAAAGTAAAGCTCAAAAGTCCTAGGAAAGTCAGAGAAGGTGAAGTGCAAGGAAGAATAGGCACAAAATGTACTGATAGAGGGTAGTGGGTCTGAAGCAAAAAGACTAGAATCAGGGAAATTTCATTGTTTCAGGGAAATGCTGGCCATGCTGTGCTGTTCTCATCTCACAGGTGTCTTAGATTTACTTCATTCTCTCTTTACCTACACTTGGTTTGTTGCATTAGACACAGGTGTGTCAATGGCAACATATGTTCACAATCTTTGTAACAAAGGGAAATCAAAATGATTGCATGGTCACATTAATTCAGAGACTTCTAATTTCAGCATTCTTGAATTTACAGTGGTAATGTTCTCCTTTTAACTTTACTTTTCATTTGTTATTTCTTTATTTCAGCTTTCTTTCATACCTAGACTGAATGTTTTCAACTAACAAAGGCCATTTATACATATCTATAAAGGTTTTCATAATTAAAACTTGCCCTAAACCTCTCTGGCCTACAGCTACTTCCCAGTTTAACATAGCTTTTCTATTTTTTGACTTTCCAGTGTTTTCTGAAAACACTGCACTCACTCCTTATCTGCATTATTTATACCTTTGCACATGGTTTATATTTTTGTATTCTATTTGAACTTTATTTGTAGTATTTGTACATGTGCAATGGACTTGGCTTTATCTTTCCAGGATTTAGAACACATATATTTTTTTGTGTGCTGCAGTCATTTTTTTAACCAGTTAACATTAATTAGTGCTAGGTTTTAGAATGGAAAGAGAGTCTGGACAAGTGTCCAGATTTCTCCTCAAGGGAGTCTGTTATTTTCCATTTAATAAACAAAAAGCTGTTATGTACCCCAAGCAGCCCCAAAAGTTTTGGTTCTCCAATACATTTACATTTGTCTAAAGCAACTATAAAGCAAATATCATATCATTAAGGATAATAAAGCTAATATATACTGAAATACATGCTTCATCATTTTCCACTATCAGCCTCCATTGGCTTTGATTTTAACTTTTTTCCTAAATTTTTGTCTAACATACAATGGGGATTTTTAATTAATAATGTTTCTAAATCTATGCATAAAATATGCTGGGTTTTGGGAGCATTGTAATGATGGACATTTTGAAGCTTCAATTTCACCAACAGAATTCGTGTATTTAGTTTCTTCATTGTGTGGAAAGGGAAAGAGTTCTCCTGTTCTACAATGTCTTTCAAAGACAGATATAGATATACAGATATGCAGATATATAGACTGTAGTGAGTTGACCCTGGCTTGATGACAAGCACACACCAAAGCTGCTTTATCACTCTCCTTCTCAGCCAGACAGAGGAGAGAAAGTATAACAAATGTTCATGAGTTGAGAAAGGACTGGGAGAGATGACTCACTGAATACTGTCATGTGCAAAACAGACTCAGACTTGGAGATATGAATTGAATTTATCACCAACAAAATTAGAATAGGATAATGAGAAGTAACATAAATCTTAAAAACACTTCCCCTTCCTTCCCCAGCCCCCATCTCTTTCCTGTGCTCTATCTCCTGCCCCACAGCTGTGCAGGAAGACAGGGAATGGGGACAATAGTCAGTTCATTGCAGGTTCTTTTCTGCTGCTGCTTTCTCAGGGAAAGGAGTCCTTCCTCTGCTCCAGCACAGAGTCCCTCCCACAGGAGACAGTTGTTGACGAATTTCTCCAGAATGAGTCCTTCCCAAAAGCTACAGTTCTTCACAAACTGCTCCAATGTCAGTCACTTTTCCATGGGGTGCATTCATTCAGGCAAAGGCAGCTCCAGTGTGGGCTCCTCTCTCCACATGTTCACTGGTCCCTGCCAGGAGCCTGCTCCTGCACAGGTTTCCCATGGAGGCACAGCCTCTTTTGAGCCTCCACCTGCTTCAGCGGGGTGTCCTCCACAGGCTGCAGGTGGATCTCTGCACGCCCGTGGTCCTCCATAAGGCTGCAAGGGCACAGTTGCTTCCCCATGTGCTGCAGCACGGGCTGCAGGGGAACCTCAGCTCCAGAGCCTGGAGTACCTCCTGCCCCTCCTTCTGCATTGACCTTGGTGTTTGCAGAGTTGTTCCTCTCACATATTCTCACTCTTCTCTGGCTGCAAATACATTTGTGCAATAACTTTTTTCCTTCTTAAATATATTTTTACAGAGGTGTTACTATCATTCCTGATTGGCTCAGCCTTGGCCAGCGGCGGCTGGCATTGGCAGTGCCAGACATGGGGGAAGCTTCTGGCATCTTCTACAGAGGCCAGTCCAGTAGCTCCACCACTACCAAACTTGGTCACACAAAACCAATATATAGGTATTTAAAAAAAATCAATATCAGGTTGCTTCCAGGATCAAAATTCATTTTATTTTAGTTGTGGCAATTAAGTAAAGTTCTTATTAGATCAATCTTTTCAATATAATAATAATAATAATAAAAAAGTTAAAAGGAGGGGCGGAAAGCAATAAGTAACGATTTTGTGATTTGAAGGATTCTGTACAGATATCATCAAATTATTTCTTGTTGCATCAGTTACCAAGTATGATTAAAATAGGAACAGGAAGTAAGTGCTTAAAGTTAGGCAAGTAACCAGTAAGCCATGGACAGACCGTGGGAGCACAGCCCTGCCTCTATTATCCAGTACTCTATTCATAGAGGATTTTGATACATATTGACCAAAAAGCTCAGCTTTTTCAAATAAGGGACTTCCAGGGAATGAGTTTTCCAGTTTCAATGCATTTCTGAAATGGTCCAGGTACAGGCAAGTGAGCTGCAGTTTTTTTCTATAAAAATACTTCTGTATTCTTTTCACTCTACTCCTTATTTTATCAAAGTAATGAGATAAGCAAAACAACAGAAAGTCATCACAGTTTGCACAAACTTATAAAATGCAGAGAACATTGAATGATTAGCACCAGGGCACAAAACAAAACAACTATTAGTTTGTCAATTATTTAGACACCTACAAATATGTGATTAGTTAGCCTTTAATTTGGCCACACTGTTTTTAAAGATGGTTCTTTCCATATCCTCTCTCTTCGTTTTCTGTGGTCTCTATTTTTTCCAACAAAGGAAGCAATCAAAATGGTTGTTGTTTTATTAATGAGTAAAGAATGTACATCAGCAAGGCTGTAGCTCAGAAGGAGTATTCAATTAATTAGCAAATAAAAGTGTATTTTTCTAGAGGGCTAAGTAATTTAAATGAGGTATCAATAATTTAGACACTACTCAGCTCTACTGGCAAGCTTTATAATGAAGTTATGTGAGTCTTTAAATATTTCCTACTAATTGTTCCACACACACAGTGAAAATTGCCTGTTTTGTAATAGATTAGGTGTCAGGATAACTGACCTAATTAAATGAAATTAAGATTTCCCTACCTAGCAATGTATGCATTGTAGCTGCTGCAGTAAGAGTAAGCAGAGACTCAGAGAATTTTGATGTTTGAGGTCTAATCTTGCTTAAATTCATGCAAACCTAAAAAAGATACATATTCTGTTAGTTTCATTCAGTAAAATGAAATCTATAGCCTATAAATATGAATGTTAATTTACCACTTGAATTTAGCTAAAAATCTGTGACATATATGAATAAACTTTTGGATAGTATTACTGAAATTTAACATATATGCCAGTCTAAGATTTTTTTATTTTTTTTTTGCAGATGGTGCAGATTTGACATTTTGAGAGCTCTATACTAACCACATATACATGAGCACCAAAATTAATAACAGCATGGGCCAAGCAGGATTTTTCAACCAGCTGCTTGCATTTTGGCATACCTGCACATCTGAGATTAGGATAGAGCTTTACATGTCTACAACTGGGTTTTACAGACCTGCAGACAGGAATAGCAGAGAAGCGAATGAGCTCTCAAAAAGACCCAGGTCTATTGATAATTCTAAAGCAAGAACTGGCTATTTAATTTCTTTTTCCCCAAGACAAAATTCCCTAAGGCTTTCAGAAGAACATATTAAATACCCTTGCTCATATTCAAACTCAAACATGAGTAGTGGAAATGACCATTCAGTGGCCCAGATTCTTAGTAGATAGTGATGTTTCTCCCTTATGCATTTTTCCTTCTTCTAACTGGCCATTATCACAAAATCAGAGAACTAGAATGTAAAGAATATGCCTTAGACAGCAGTTTTAATCTTCTCTCCCTGGGAAAGAAAGTAAATTCACTTCCTTTTTCTTCCTTTCCATCTCCTGTCATCTTGTTCTCAGCCTCTGTTTTAGATTTTATAACCAGCTCCTCCCTGTCCTCACAAAACCACACAATGCACACTGTACAGTTTGATTTCCCAAAAGAAATCTCAGAACCTTCTATGAGATATTTCTATGGTAACTTTTTTTCCTATCTTTTTTAAGGGGAAAAAATATCAACAAATATAAGAAATGTATGGTACCAAATCCCTCCTTGCAATTATCTCCCATTTTTGTGATGTGTGTAGAATTGAGAATACCACTGCTCAGAGGAAATATCTTTTAGTACTTTTGTTATGCAACTTTTTGCCTTACATTAAACCTAAATTCTATCTGAAATATCAAGTGCCTTCTTGATTGGAAGGGTCACAGGCAACCATAATGTGAATTACTAATGTTTTGCTATGATAAAAGTCAAATAACAGTCTTCTTACAAAGCTTATTTATCAGATTCCTCTTCTATGTTCTTCAGGGCAGATCTCAGCTAGAGTAAACTGCTGGAACTGCAGGAGCCTTGATAATTTATCACAAACTGAGTAGCTGACCCTCAGTTTCTAAACATCAAGCTTTCCAAATGGAAATAAGAGGGAGAAATATTATATTATATAATGGAACTCATCTGAAAGAGAGTTTCTGATGTGACATTTCCACACTGTTACGTGAGATTTGCAATTGAAATAAAGCAGAGCAACAGCTCTTGTTACCTTAGGCTCTATACCCACTAAATGTTATGCACCCCCTGCAAGCAGAGATGGCACCTTTTTGCTATCTCTCAAAAATTATTCAAAAGGGCAAAAAAATTATCTGTAGCTGCAGAGACTTGTTTTGGCTACTTCCATAAGCACTTCCCACAGAGAGTCAAAGGGACTATGGGACTGCATCATTAAGCACTCTGTGCTCTTCCCACACACTCTCAGTTTTGCTAATATCTCTGAGAACACACATTGTGGAGAAGCTCGGCCAGATTAGACTGTAGTGTCTCATAAATGCAAATGCACCAGGCAGAAGTAATTCAGTAGAACTGAAAACCGGTGATGGGCATTTTGAGCATTTTAGCAAAACATACTTTGTTATTTTAATCTACTAATACTAGAAAGAAATATCTAATTAAAGAGAAGTTAGAAAACTAAAGGGAAGGGGAAATTAAAGGCATTCTGTGACTCCCATTATGTTCTAGCTCATTTTATATACTGTTTAACCAGTTACAACTGGGAATAAGTTCTAATGTTTGAAAAGTTTGATGATCTATTTCAAATGAATATGATTACCTTAAAAGATATGCCATTACAATAGCATATGCAACACTAGATGAAAACTACTGTTCTTTTCCCCAAAGGAGAGATAAAATTCATGCTCTGATGTTATAGCCATACTCAGTTCAGAAGAAGAATTGTAGGTAACAAATTTTGAATTTATGCTTTTAATACAAAGGGATAAAAAAAAATGGACATGCTACAATATGTGACTTCACAGTAAAGAGCTTTGCCCAGGGAAACCTTACAGATAACCTTATTTTTACTTTTTCCAGATTTTCTACTTAGAGGATTGCTTGCAACTACACACAGGATATTTTTCCTCTGAGTACAGAAGGTTACAGAGTGAATGTCGTAGTAACAACAGGATGGTATAGCTTCATTTTTAGAATTATTATGAAGTTTGAAGTGAGGTGAGAGAGTACCCTCAGACAGAGGACTCAGTACTTTGCTCTGGTCTACATCCTGTTGTCATTTAGAAAGGGCTCATGGAGCTTTTTTAATTGCTGTTTCAATCCAAATGGAAATGACAATAATAATATATTTGATCATAACCAAATAATAGGAATTAAAAGTGAAGCACAGACTTCTCTGATATTTTCAGGTTACTAGGCTGGATAACAACTTCATCAAATGATATATTGATTTTTCTGATGACAACTCCAAGCAGAATCCTATTTGAATTCAGCTCAACCTAATTGCTATTTATCTGGCATTAAGAGAAAAAATAGCAAAAAGGTTTTACAGTTTAATGTACCATAGCCTAGGAAGCTATTTGTAAGCTTGACTATACATTGGGGATCCCTTGTTGAGAGACAGACCTGCCAAAAAACGATAATTAATATTCAATTGACTAATTTTTTTCTACTTTTTCTACTACATCTACTGCTTTTTCTTTGAATTCCAAACCCAGGAAAAAATAAATAACACAAACAGCTTTAGGCAGAGTACTTCACTGAATAGCATTTCCTGAGAATGTTTTGCATATGTAATTGATGAAGGTATGCTCAGACTTATTTTGAGAAATGATATATGAAATGTACCATATACATGAATGCTACCAGGGTATCCTACGAGCAGAAAACACCTTTTCTCCTTAATATTTCTAAAGTTTTGGAACATTTCCAGCATCTTATCTTGAAGACATAGAAATATAATCAAATGCCAAGTCTGAATAATTAAATTAACAATGTTGACATTGACTTTCCACTGTTATAAGCCATAACAGTTAATAAATGTAATGTTTCACATATATATTAATAATTTTGTGTTTCAAGTCCAAAAACCAAATTCTATTTCTTATTGCCTATGAAAAGACACAAAATTCCAACTAAACTCTTAGTTGTCCAGTAAAACAATAATCAATGCTTGCAATCTGACTGATAAACACAAACAGTAAGAGATGCTGGGACACTACATTACAAAATGGATGTTGCTAATTGATGAGTTTAACTTTAGTTATTCATGCAAATATCTTAAAGCATATTCATTAACATTTTGCAGAACATTTTGCAAAATAACCCATTTGTATGCAACTCTGATACAATAGTTCTAGAGGGCTGTAGGGAAACAAATGTCATATGAAGAATGGGAACAGTGTTGCCGGCAATGGATGGAGGAGGACGGAGAAGAAGCAGAATCAGTGGGAATTGGATTTGAAGCTCCTGATGTTTGAATGTTGAGAGATTTTGCACAGTTTCCCATTGCATGATTACTGCACTCCCCACGTTCCTTCCCGCTCCATGTGCCCCTCTGCGGTTTCTCTTATTGAGCCTTGGCACCAGGAGGTGCAGGTGCCATCTCTCCTGAGCTGGATCGGTCCTGCCCAGCATGTCCCCTGCCACAGGGCTGCCAACTCCCACTGCTGTGGCAACACGCTGCCGCCACTGCCATCTCCCAGCAACAGCGCCATGGCCTCCCTGCCACAGCCTGGCAATGCCGCTGTGCCTGCACCATGCCACGTGGGTGGCATGGGTGGCAGCTGCCATTGGCATGACACTGCCACGGCATCCCGAACCCACAGGCAGATCCGTGGCAGCCCCTCCCAGGCATGCCATGCCTGCCCAGCGCTGCCAGCGGTCCTCCAGAAATGCACCCATCTCTTCCGCCCATCCAGTTCAGATCCCTAAGCCCATATTGGTCACTTAGGGGTGTTTCCCTGTTTGTTATTTGGGTTGTCAGTCATCCAGTTTGTCCCTCCCCTTGACCTATCAAGACCAAGTTCCTGAGCCCTCCCCTCAGATCTCCTGTCATTGGATGTGTAATGGTTAGTGATGCCCCTTTCACCAAATCCCTTCTAAGGTTCCACCCCATTCCAAGCCCCTCCCCGAAGCGACCCTTTAAAGGTCAGGTTCCTCCATTAATAAATACTTTCTGATTCCCCCTCATGTGGCATATGGGTGTTCACTGGGGAGCCGTTCCCCCCACGGTTGGTTTCCATTAGAGGGCCAATACAGTTAAAACATATTCTCCATACTGATGGTTGAAATATATTTCTCCTCAGTCAGCAATATTTGTGCAAACTCCTAAACCCAAATTTACAATCATAGTTGGGAGCATTATTTCAAGTTATGACATTTGCCAGGTTTGTATAAACTTAGATTTTTTCCACTTTCTTCCAAAAATAAAGAACAAATTTTGATCATCTTAGTCAGGCATGGTTTGTGAGTGGGACAGTGGAAGTGGTGAACAAAATTAGACCAAACCAAACAAGCTTGAAAGCTGAGTCCAGTAAGCATGAATCACAGTGTCACAGAATTGTTTAGGTTGAAAGTGACCACTGGAGATCATTTGATCCAACCTAATAGTGTGTCTTGGGTTGAGCTGGCAAAATGCCCACTGCCCAGCACAGAGAAAGAGTGTTCCCCCCCAATGGAGGGAAAAGGAGGGAGAGGAAAGAACCTCAAAACCTGAAGTAGCAAGCTTCTTATATTACACAGAAGAAAGACAATTAAAAACAAAATACGATATAATACATATTTATACAAATGTGAGGAAAAAACCCACAAACAACAATAGCTACTGAGTCACCCAACCCAATAATACAGATTCCAACCACCCAAACCCCACAAAACCTCTCAAAACCTCTTCCAGAGAAACCTCCCAACAGGAGAGGAGAAAATTTACAAGAAAATGTTCACCTCCCTAGATAACAGTGCAGATGGCAGCAAGGCCTAATCTTGGCAGAGACAGAGGAGCGCGTCCTCACCGGCCTGAAGCAAAACCCAAAAGAGACAGAAGCTCTTCCTTTCTCTCTTTTTATACCTCTTGACACTTCTTGATGATGTCAGATAATATGAAATACTCTTTGGTTGCTTAAATCAGTTGATGCTTGTCCCTTCTGATCTATGTCACATCCTTTGGGCCTGCTAAATTTAGGCCTAACTGAGGCCTAAAGCCAAAACTACCACATAGTGAAATACTCTTTTATCCTGAAGAGATATTTTTAATTCAGGTCATCACTGTAAGTACTTCACATAGGCTGAATTAGGCTTTTTCCTGTTTTCTATAAAACTATGAAAAAGAGCAGCAAAAAGACATCAGGAAGATACTTTACTTAGAAGACAAAGAAAAGAAATAAGGACTCCATAATAACCAGTAAGGGTTTTTTAAATCACTTTACCAAAAAGTTGTAACACTAGATACAATAGCAAATCAGGAAGGTAGAAAATATTTTCTTTTGAAGGAGAGCCCCCAAGCTTTACTGTCCAGCAGTCAATGTTATAAAAAGAGTCCCACAATCTTTAACTTCAAACTTGAAGTTCTAACTTTTCCATTTCTGTGGTGAAAAATTTCTTGAGAGGATTGTCCGTGAGATTTTTCCTTGATTTAATTCCATACTTTAATGGCAAACTCACTTAACACCTTCTATGGAAAGTCATGCTCCTTCAAAAGAAATATACACACAACTGCATGTCAACAGGAGACACTTCAAAGAAGACTTTTTTTCCCCAAACTTCACAAAATTACTTCGTATTTCTACACATCAGAAAAGTGAACTACAGGAAAATATGACTTCATAAAAACTTGCTTCTTACCTTAATGTCTCAGAAGATTTTGTCTCAGAAGACCTTCTGACATTGGTTTGTTTTGGTTTTTTGTTGTTGTTTTTTCTTTTTTTACTTTTCCCCACCATGCCCATTTCTAAAATCATCCATTCAGATTTCTTCTTCAGCAGTATGCAGTTGTGAACAAAGTCTTCAATCTAAACAGCTGTTAAATCTGAAACAGTAGTCAAGGAATAAGAGTTTATTGTCACTTATGACTGACTGTATCTACACAAAATGGTTACTCATTTTACACAGCTATTTATGTTGAATTCCTGTTTGGAGGCATAAAAACTGACAGCTACTGAAATATTCCTTAGAAGTCCATTCATCCATTCTTACTTCTAACTTCTTTTTTTGTTTGCCTTTTTTCTTCCCCTAATGGTTTTCAAGGCTTTTACTAGATGGCAAAAACCCAAAGAGATGCTTTACATTGATCCTAATATAATTTCTTTGTTACCCAACAATACCTTCTTCTATCTGGGTCTTTAAGCAGTTTTTCCTTAGTACTCATAGAGAAGAACTTTTCATGATGGGTAAAAACAGTGTCAGTTGAAAAACAGTAGTGAATTGCTTTTTGGGGAGTCATATTTTAGATATTTTCTTCTTATTGCATGGGCTGGTTGTTTCTCCATTTTAAAAATTGCAGTCAAGATGTTGGTATTGATGGAAATGCTTTAAAAATCACCTCTTTTATCCATTCTCTCCTGCAAAAGCAATCTCTCCTTTTCCCCACTGTTAGAGTGCAGTCAGGGACTGGCAACAATGAGTTCGTTTAGACAACTGCTTCAAAGGTGAGATTAAAGTACACAATACCAAGTGTTAGATCTCAAACAGACAACTCACTTTATTTGAGCAATAAAGACAAGCAAAATGGAAAAGTGGGGGAAAAGAGGTAGGGAAAAGTGAAACACTACGAAAAAAAAAGCACAGAACAGTCACCACAAACAGTGGGAACCAATATGGTGTCTGCAGGCTGTCAGGCAAGGTGGGAGCAGGCAGGAAGGTGTCCTCACCCCCAACAGTCGGCAGCAACTGAAGGGAAGCAGGAACCAAACCAGGGAAGCAAGAGGCACAGGCAGGCATCGTGCAGGGAAGGCAGGACCAGCAGGGTGAAGGCACCTCTGGACACTGTCTTAAATACCCTCCAGTGGGCTCTCACTGGCCAGCTCAGCTCCAGACAGACCTTTCCACGATGCAGATTGGTTAGGCTGACGGTATCCAACCAGGATTGACTCTGCCAAGGCGGGAAAATGTGGCAACCTGTGCACGCTTTTCACTCTCAATCAAGTGCTGGGGCCGCCATAAGATGTTGGCAAGCAGCCCAAAATGTCCCTCGGGTCAAGGAAGGCAGCCCTGCAAAAAGCTAAGGCCTGTGCAGAGAAGCTCATGTGTAAGCAAAGGTTCCACCATTTTGGCACAGTCGCTGGGCTCTGGTGGGCTCCTACAGAGCATGGCTTGCATTTAGAACCTGCTTCAGCGAAGGAAATAGCTTTGTATGTGTAAAATGGCGCGTTGCCACTTCTATGAGTTTTAAAACGGTTACAAACAACCCATGTCTGAAGCAAATAGAGTCAGCTTAATTGCCCCATTAATGCCCCAATGATCTTATCATGTCTATACAATAGTGGCTAATTATCTCATTAGTGGCTATTAGTTTGTTATACAGGACAATGTGAAAACAAACTAGTCTTTAACACCCACATTCTTTTTTCTTTAAAGCTTCATACAGTATTTAGGATTCTCTATCCAAAATCGCCTCATTCAGTCATCTCATAAGACTTGCTAATCATAAAAATTTAAAAGGATTTAAGTATGCCTCTGCTTCCATGAGAGGGTAACCCTAAAGATATTCATACAGCTTTCTTTTAAAAAAGGCTGAAGAAAATATTTAGTAACATTTGACTACTACCTAGAAACTTCAAAGAAGAATCCCATATTTTTAATTCAATGAAGAGTCTAAGAGTTGCAGAAGGGATCATGGCTTCTCAAATTTCAGTAATTTTACTGACAGCTCTGGAGACAATAAGTAAATTCAAAAAATATTGTATTAGATTTTGATTCTAATAATGCAAATTGTCTCAAGTAAACCATGACAGTGACTTATCATATAGTATGTAAATTGAGCTGGAAAAAATGTTAAAAGCAAATAATACATTTAAATGTATTTAATTGGCTAGTCTGAATTTCAGAAAGCTCTTTGTCAGTGAAGTTAAGGGGGGTAAAAAGGACGCTTTGTTTCATTGGTTTCTCTTACCAGATGTCTTCTTGTTCTTATCCTGTCTCTGCAGGTAATAATTTGAAAGATATCACTTTTTCCTTTGTTCAGTAGTTGCTTTGTGTCCCCTTTTATCACAATAACTCTAGGAAGCTGCCTTATTGAACTAGATGACAGCTCTAAAAGCAATTAAAAACTCTTAAAATCATCACAGTTTTTACACAAATATTGCTGCTATTATGACTGTGCTCTCTCATTTTAACTCAATATATTTTACATTTTTGAAGGATGCAAAATGGGAAGATTTTTCAAAAACCCTGAGCAGATGAAATACCATAGGTTGAATTGGAAATCTAAATACCTAGGATGTTTTCAAAATGGAACAGCTGGTAATATTTTTGAGTCATTTTTCTCCATGGGAATTTTAGAATTAATAATCTTTAAAGGATTATAATTTATAATGACTGATCAGAATATTTATATAATAATGCCACCAATTTTTACATTTGAAACCTTGCATGGAATAAGAAAAATAGAATACATATCACAAAAAAGAGTACCTCAATTTGCATTTAAAATATGTTCACAGTATTTGCAATACTATTTTTTATGCCTGATGGTAATTTTGTACTCTTATAATAGAATGTCTGGAGTATGAGGTAAATTACAGTCACTGTGACAGGGACCTGTTACAAAACCTGTGACTAGAGAGTATGACAACTCAGTGTACATCACACAGGTACTATGACCACTGCTCAACACCAAATTGTTTTTGAATTGTATTTATGTATAGTTTATATGTGTTTTATGCAGTATTACAATGTCATTGGACTACTTTAGGATTTGTGACTACAAATTAAACCAAGATGATTTTCAAAAATATTTGACTTCCAAAATTGAATTTCCATACCATAGAATTTGTTGTTGAAACTGAAATTTGCCTTTTTCAAGTTACACTGACTGAGATTTGGGGACTATTTCAGTCAGTTTACCTAAAAATGTTGAGATTACAGTTTTATTTTATCATATTTTTTCTTGAAAATTTCCAATAATCTTTCTTGACTAAAATCTTCAGTAGAAATATATAAAGAAAGCACGTGATATTTCTATAAACTCTAAAGCTATATAGTAGCAAGTGAGTAACAATCTTTTATGCCGCAGTTCTGACTACACTCGTTGACTGAACAGACCTTACTATTCTAATGTATCACAGGATAGCTGATGAAGTGTTGTGCTGGATTTTCAGCAGCTTTACACTGAAACCATACCAGAGACCACAGCCACAAGGGACTCTCAGTTAAGTTGCCATCTTCAAGATTTCAGCCAATTCATGTTTTGTTTTATTTTGTTTTGTTTTGTTTTGTTTTAAAGGGCAGTAAAGTCAAAAGGAGATGGATACCCAAAGAAGCTTCATAGGGATGTGGTAACCTCAGGTCTGCTTATCAAGCTGGACTGAAAACTGGAAATGGGAAAGGGTGGGTATCACAAGGTGGGGAAAGAGAAAGGAGGTTTACTTATAGCATTCACACAACGTTACTGTGAAAATGTCAACTTTGCGTACCATACGCATGATTTTCTTTTCATCAGATATCTTAGATGACTTGGTCAGTCTTTTATTTCAGCGTAAGATACATCTGGATAAATGAAAATTGAGCAAGAATATAAAAAATCTTGGAAGTGTTCTGTATTTTGGATAGACTTTGGAAACACAGATATAAAGAACTACAGAATCGACGTGACAGAAGACTGACATAAGGAGTTTTATACACTTGGGGAGGACTGTCTAAATAATGGTCGTTCTTCCTAACCCATCTACTAGGCTAGACCAAGAAGGCTTTCACCATAGAAATGACTGTTGAGCCTATTGAAGCAATTGCTGAGTTAAAATCCCCCACCTGTTCAAGGTGAGAGAGCTGTAACCTCTTTAATTGGTTTGAGAAAAAGCAAACAACCCAGAAAATGGGAAGTTTTTCTCTTTGTCTTTTTTAATTGTGGATCACGTCAACCTTCTGAATTTTAATGAGATCATTTTAATGACCTTTAAGTGAATCTGGCTTATAAGCTTTGAGCACTTAAGGGTTGCATGACAGTATAATACTCATTTTTCTATTCTATGTATAATTTGCAGTGGAGGCTGGTAAAATCAAATGGAGAAAATGAAGCTAAATCAGAAGTCTCAACTTTGAGCACAACGCTTAAAGTTAGGAGGGTTACACCATTGTGAGTTATGAAATATAAAGTTATTTCATACAAAAGGAACAGCCCCCATCAATACACACATTATAAGTCATACTGCAATCCCTGATTACAGTGCTCATCTGTTTAATATATTTCTGTAAGATTAAAAAATACTCCAAAAAGGTCCATAATTGCAGCACCCCAGAAACAAAGGAAATCAAAGTCTGTGGGGAAAAAAACAACAAACCAAACCAAACCAAAAACTAAACAATGAAGGTCCATATGTCTCCAACAGAATCTGAGATGTGGGAGGTCATTAAAACCTATTAAAAAAAAGGCACATTATTTTCCTTCAAAGGCAAGGAGTAATGACTTAGAATTATCTTTACTTTTATTGTCATGACTTCCATTTCTTCAGAATGTAAAGCTGAAAGACACTGAGAGACAAAGAACATTTGTTGTCTTTTTATCCAATGGGTTATGAGGTTCATTACTCTGTTACGGCCTCATCACACCACTTAATGATATTTATCTTATGTTGGTCTTTAATGTTTTCTCTCCAGTTTATTTCTAAAGTGTGAATCCTGCTTTCAAATTCCAGAAGACACACTCTTGCTTTATGTCTCAACCAGAATCCTAATGGAGAATGTCTTATCCTTCTGAAGTCAACCTTTGATACAACTTTTTTTCATATTCCTTTGTGTACTGAAAGGTTATGAAAGGTTATGAAAGTAATAGTACAGCTGATAAGGGTAACAAAAATTTTGCTCCAGTTTTTGAAATTTCACGTATATTGACATTATTTTAAGTATAATATTTGAACTGAATTGTGCAACGAAATTAAACTTATTACAATACCGAGCTCCTATTTACAATACTGTTTGAGAACCTCCATTTGAAACTTTCTGTCAATTTTCTGCAACTTTCTCCAATTTAGAGCAGACCCTGACTCAATTCTTGTTCCAAAAGGAACAAGAATTTTCCCATTTGTCTGTATTGGAAAGAGTGTGGCCAGCAGGTCGAGTGAGATGATCCTTCCTCTTCAGTTGACCCTAGTGAGGCAACATCTGGATTACTATGTCCAGTTCTGGGCTCCTCAGTACAAGATGAGAAGGTGCTGGAAAGGGTCCGGCAGACGGCCATGAAGATGATTAGGAGTCTGGAGCATCTCTTTTATGAGGAGAGGCTATGGGAGCTGGGCCTGTTTAGTCTAGAGAAGAGAAGACTGAGAGGGGAGCTCATTAATGTATATAAATATCTCAAAAGTGGGTGTCAAGAGGATGATACCAGACTCTTTTTGGTGGTGTGCAATGACAGGACAAGGAGCACTGGCCATAAACTAAAACACAAGAAGTTTCACCTCAATAGGAGGAAGAACTTCTTTAGAGAACTTCTTTACATTGAGGGTGACAGAGCACTAGAACAAGCAGGCCAGGGAGTTTTTGAGTCTCTATCTCTGGAGACATTCAAAAGCCACTTCGACATGTTCCTGTGTCACCTGCTTCAGGTGACCCTGTCTTGAAGGGTGGTTCCTGCGAGATGATTTCTAGAGGTACCTTCCAACCTTAACAATTCTGTGATTCTGTGAAGATGCTTCTGCAGAACATATTTTGTAGAGATTTTGTGTTCATGCAGTCACCTCAATCCACATCATTGAAGGACTTTCTCACATCCCTTCTGGCCTTTCTTATTGTTTTTCCATAAAAACATGGAGACACATGAATATAGTTAAACTGAAATCCTTCTATGTTTATAATTTAAACATAAGCATTGGGGTTTGCCCACAGATATGTTCATATATTTTTTTCTAATTTCTGCTTCTTTCTCTTTCTTCTTCCTGTTGCCACTGAGCAAAAGAAATAAGGCTGTCTTAAAGCTGGTAAAACTACTTTCTGAGCTGATTTCCTTCTTTTTATTCTTCTAGTTATTACAAGTCTTTCAGGGTAGCCTTATCTCTGAATTTCTTAGGTTGAATGTTTGAAGTATGAGATAACATCCTTACAATGTTCTTTTTACCTTTCAGTCAGTGACATGTGTTCACAGTCCCATTATTATTTCTAAATGCTTCAGCTGGGAATTCATTCAGTTATTAAAAATTGTACAAAATATTGAAACGAGAAAACAATAAGCAAGCCAGATCATAACTCAAGTGATATGGAGACTTATAAAATCAGCTGTTATTTCTCTCTTTATTTTACATTTCAGAGGTAGTTCATCAGACCAGTGCAAAACACTCAGCACAGTCAGATATTAAGAGATTGTATCTCTTGCAGAAGTATCCAAGAAAACATAGGGAAATAAAACCCAATGGCCACTGTTCAAAACTGTTGCACTGGATTAAAACTGCATTGTATTTTCAGATGAACACAAAGCCGTCAACCCAAAGCTTGTGAACCCAAACCCTAACACAGAACAATTGGGATACATGATTTTTTTTCAATTAATTAACAGTAGGTTTATAGAGTTATGAACTGAGAGGCTTTATATTGTATGGGAAAAAATGGATATACATCCTTGATTCTGTCTAGATACATCTGTACAATATTCTAAAGTCAGAACTAGATTTTTTTTCTCGCAAATAGACTATATGTAAAGACTTCCTTATGCATATTCTGTAAACTGTGTGCCATCATATCCACAAAATTAGTATGTCAGCCAACAGTCTCTGCACTGAATGATAGCCCAAAAATGCTGTTGTAGAATAACAAAGCTATACTCAGAGGGTCAGAGTTTAAGTCTCTCCCTGCATTGCCTTTTTGACATTTCCCTAAACTACTTTCCAAAAGTTAAGCTTTACTTTGTCGTGGAAGTCTGTGAGCAGCATTGTGGGCCACAGAAGCTGAAATTACTTGATCCACTTGTGGAAACTCTGAGCAAGACCACGATCTCTCACCCATATAGGTGCTCATTACAAATGAGTATTTACTGTTATGTTGTTAATCATTTAAATGCACCTCATAAATGCCTTTGAAGTACCTTTGCACTGCAATTTGTGCTTGTCTACTACTCTATTTTCTTTACTTAATTACAGTGTTGACAAGCTGTCCTCTCAGTTCGATGGATCATCTTGGGAGGAGAGACAAATTTAGGAACACATCAGCAAATATTTTAGACAGTCTTTCAGTATTAATTTCCATTGTCTTTAAATATCTCTGGGAAAGTGGATTGTTTCTAGTTTTAATTATGCTATACTTAATTTAAAATGGCCAAGGGATTGATTTGTTTCATTATTTGACTTGTCCATGAGCAAGGTGTGAAATGAAAGATAAATACAAATTAAATCAAGACCTCTGTACAATTAAGTGTGGGGCATGGAAAATTCAAAATTAAATACAACCTATAATGTTCTAAGAATAAAAGCACTTCAAAATAAGCCAACATTTATTATGCCCATTCTAATTGTAACATGGGACAGAAAAATGATACTCTACTATATTGACATGTTGCCAAACCTACGAAGAATGAGTTTCAAAAACCAGCTGATACATTGACCTTTCAGAGTGTAAATGCAAACTTGGGTTAAACCTAGGCTCAGATCCAGAAAATGCAATTAAATGAGTATGATAATAGTAGACTCAGTTAAAGTGAGGTGTTGACTAATTTCTTCCTATAACTTACAATGGCTAAATAAAGCCACTGCTAATAATTTAAATTGCTTTCAATTAAATACAAATACTAAGTTATTATTTTCATAGAAATAAAACATTGGCACAGGTGCCGACTTTCTTTAAAGGTAAGTATTATGGAGATACATGATAATTCCCTGAAATCGTCTCTTAAAGGGAAAGGAGAGGACAATTCCCAATTCTAAATTAGGGTGTTGGGTTTTTGTTTGTTGGGGGGGGGGTGTGATTTTTTTTTTAATTACATATATCCCATAGCAAGCTAAATATCATATTTTGAAAGGATCTCTCATATTAACTATAACTTCTGGTATAAAATATATGAAGACTTACTTTTATGTTTCAGAAGGTCATGGATATGAGAAACCTTTCTAGATCCAGAACCATTATTCTAAAAGTTTCAGGACAGAAGAAACTACCATTGTTATCCTTAGCATCCATGAACAGAAACCAAATGACAAACAATCTGAGAAATTCATGTGATCTTGAAACAACAGAGGAGAAATGGCTGAAACTTAAAGCAATTGGTGGCTCTACTAATCAATTTTATTGACAAGATAGCTGCATGCACAATTAGAACACTCCAAAGTTTACAAGCCCTGGCAGAAATTGTAAAGGTTAATTAGGTATACTGACATGCTAGCTGGGATGTTTTGTCTTAATTTAAACATATATTTATGCCATTAATTCAAACTTTTATTTTCAAGCACTCTGACTTTCATTCTTACATCTTGTCTGGCAACAACCTCAGACTAAAGTTATCTAATGGATATAAAGCATAACTTTTGTACTTTTCAGAGGACAAATACAGCTAGCTCTTTTCTGTAGTTACAAGTACTGACTATGGGAATGCTTAAGGGCATTCTTAAGTTTCTTGTTTCCTAGATTCATTTGTAAATTCCATATGCAAAATAACATCAAAGTGAGAGATATATGGTGCCCAGTTCCATGACATTAACTTAACAGGCTGAAGTTTTGCACAATCCCAGAATAAACTTTGCATTCTCTCTCATTTGGCAATGGAAATTCTGCCAAGTTCTTATTCAACTCATAAATCTGACCTATTCTAAAGTGAAAACCTCCAACCCTCACACTTCATTCTCAGGTATCACTTTCTACCTCTCCTCAATTTTAAAAACTCCTTCTCAGCCACTGCTGAACACAAGGGTCTATGTCACTTGCAGGGACACAGGCTGATGTGGAGTCACTGAGAACCTCTGACCCTCCTGGAACAATGTGAGTATCTCGTTTGGGATAGCCAAGGCATAGGATGAGGCAGGAGCTGGAACTCAGATACACAGGTGGAAGTGGAGAGCAGTTCTTGTTCCAAAGGAGCAGAAGAAATGCAGAAAGGAGTGATTCCCGGGAAAGGAGCCCTCTGCACCCTCTCCCCTCAACCCTCCTCCTTCATGTAGAGTAAGGCATCTTTCAGGCCACAAGCCCTCAGCTCCCAAAACAGCTATATCTAGGCCACATGCATCACCATTCAATCATTTATCAGCAGTCCTGCCTAACTGGGGACGTCCCAGCTGGAAGTTAGCAAATGTGACACTCTTCTACAAGAAGGGCCAGAAGAAGGATTTGCAGAACCATAGGCCTGTCAGCATGACTTCAGTTTGGGAAATGGTCACAGAGCAGATCATCCTGAGTGCAATCCTGTGGCACATATAGGAAAACCGTGAGATCAGGTCCAGCCAGCATGGGTTTGAGATAGGGATGTCCTGCTTGACTGCCCTAGTCTCCTTCTATGACAAGGTGACCCATTTGTTGGATGAGGGAGTAACTTTTCCTGTTTACCCGGACTTTACTAAAGCCTTTGACAATATTTCCCACAGTATTCTCCTGGAGAAACTGGCTGTTCATGGCTTGAATGGGTGCTCTATTTGGTGGGTAAAACCTGTCTGGATGGCTGGGCCCAGACAGTGAAGACCATCAAGGTCCTTGGGACCTGGAGGTGCAGTTTCTTCAATCCAAGGACAGGGTGGTTTCCCAATTGATGGCTGAAGATCCAGCCCAACACTCCACAGTGGTGCATGAAGAACAGCAAGAGATGGAGAGAGAAAGTCAGAAAGAGCTGTTTCTCTGGAGAAGCGGAAGACTGCAGTTTTGCCAGGAAGAAGTGCTGGCCTTCAGCACACCAGGGTCACTCCTAACTGCTTCATTAGAAATTCTTTTTGAGATTGGGCAATAAACAATTTTAAACGTAGCAAACATGAAACGAACATTAAAAATGCTTTCCTGTTATTTTCTATTTTGTCTTGTGAATCACTCCCCTGTTCCCTCCAGGTCTCCCCAGTCCAGGAGGGACACAGGTGAGGTGTGTGCCCAGTCCAGGGCCTTTAGGACTATGAGGAGCTAGGACACATGACATCATGAGTGGGATGAAACACTGGACCAGGCTGCATAGAGAACTGGTAGATACCTTATCCCTGGCAGTGTTCAAGACCAGGCAGGATGGTGCTTTGAGCAGCCTGGTTTGGTGAAAGATATCCTTCTGTGCCCATGGCAGGGAGCTGCAACTTGATAAGATTCCTTACAACCCAAGATATTCTGAGTGTTAGGATTCTTTGGTCATCATTAAGAAGAGAAGGTCAGGGATGGACCTCTGTCTTGATTTGAGGGGAAAAAACCAAAAATGTTTACCCACAAGCAGAAGAGGGAGTTTCCTCCACAATAATCATGCCACTCTTTATCAAATTTAAGAAAAGGAACTTTAATCAGAAAATGGATACAAGAAGGATAACTATTCTTAACTGATACATGTGTGTATACATATATAGAGAGAGATATAACTGTAAACAGACCAGAGCAAACTGCTTCCCCAACACCACAAGAAAACAACAACAACAACCCCCAAACCCAGCAGGTTTCCTCCTGAAGAGAAGTTATACTTATGGGCAGTGTCAGTGTCACAGCCCGGCTGACTGCAGGGTGAGCTCCCAGATGAATTCTATCTCTCCCTCTGTGTCTCTTGTCCCAAGCGAAGAAGGAAAACTGGAAGCGAAGAAGTGCCACGTGTCCTGGAAAGCAGCTGCAAGTTCTCTCTCCCAGGTCGCTGCCCCCGCTGGGGCGGGCAGGCCGTGATGCTGCAAGTGGCGGTGAGACTGGAGCAGAGACTGGGACCCCAAATGCAGAAACCAGGAGAACAGCTGTGGCAAGGAGAAAAGAACCAGCTCACCAGGAAGCAGCAGCAGCAGCAGCAATGAGGAGCAGGAGAAAATGGCTTCCCTCCTCAGCAGCACACACACACCGCTCCTGTGTTCAGCCAAGCTATAAAAAAATGGAAAAATGTCCCCAAAACCGAAAGAGACAACCTGCCCCCACCCAAGCGATCAAGAAGAAGACAGTAGCAGTTAACTACTTCCTTTGTTAACTAATGGCATGGGCAGTTAGTGGAAGGGGAGAGAATTTACATAATAATTCCAAACTACAACAACCTCACTGGTGACTACAGCTGCCTATGGGGAGGGTGTAGAGTAGATGGACCCTGACTCTTCTCAGAGGTGCTCTGTGGTGGCAATCAGGCCAATTTGGCAGATGGAGAAATCCCAGTAAGAAAAAAGGAAAAGATTGTCACTATCAGAGAGCTTAGATATGGAACAGGTGCCCATGGATGCTGAAGAGCCTCTCTCCTTAAGAGTATCTAAACATGACTGAACAAACCCTGAGCAACCTGATCTTACTGGAGCTACTCTGTGCAGGAGCTTAGACTGGAGATTTCCAAGGGTCTCTCCCAACCTTTGTACTTCAATGGTCCTATGAATGTCAGCCTTCCTGCCTTATCCAAAGTAGAGCCACCCACAACATGTGGAAGATTGTCTCAGTTCTGTAACTACCCAGATCCTTGCTTCAGATAATCACCAGCATGGGTGACTGTCTCATCACTGACCTAAGGCACATCACCACAAGCAACTGACCCACAAGTGGGCTTTGCCCTGGTGATCACAAGGCAGTGGTCTTCTCTTTGTATTCTACATTGGTTCACACCTCACCCCTTTGCTATTTTACCTCTTGAGTAGTAAACAAGAGTGCTAAATGTGAATGCACAACCTAAGATCTAGCCTGCTGTTTGAAAAATATTGTTTGACTGTTGTTAAGGAAGTGATCCATGGAATTTGTCAAAGCAAGGCTGCTCTGGTATAATCTTTTGCACACTCAATGCCTATGAACTCTAATCTTTATGCAAACATTAAAAAAATTAATCTCAACTCTCAGTAGAAACTCAGATTTCTAAGATTGAGATAAGGGGTAAACTAGGCTGAAGAAGTCCTAAAATTTGATTTCTAGATATGAGGATACCATGAGAATAAAACTAGAACTCTCACTCTGATGGCTTTTTAAGAGACTAAAAAATTTTGCTTTTCTTAAGTTATCTACATAAAATGTTCTTTGGGTAGCATTATGTATACAAATAATTCTTTCTGTGAACATTCCCAAGCCACATGTATTTATGCATCCCATTGTAAGATCAGTGCCGCCTTGCATAGCTGCTTATACCCCAAAATAAAACACACCCATCATTCTACTGGTGTCTCCAGGCAACATACAGCTGTAATGGAAGGCAATTTCTAACAAAAAAAAAAAATCAAGTATAATAGTCCCTGCACTGGAAGGTAATTTTTTTAGAGTTCAACAATTAGATTGATTTTGCTGAGTATGGTGAAACTTCTGATTTCAGAGACAAAAGCACTTCTAAACATAACATTTCCTAGCTTTGTACAGTTTGCACTTCAGCAGGGTAAATGAACAGTTTAGTCCAATTCCAGCTGAACAGGTGAACCAATTATGGTAGCACATTATGCCCTGACAAGTTCCTATAATGGCATTCCTAGCAGACAAAGAAAAAAGAGATTAAACCTAAATTAGTCAAAGGCTTAGGCTTTCCCTTCATGACAAAAGGCTACTAACAGGCCAACCTAAGGAATATATTATCTGCTTCACCTGTTTATTTGGTTTTGGTTTTGCTTCTTTTCTAATAGACTACCAACATTAAAAAAAATAAAAAGGAAAGAAAGGAATGAAAACCTAAAAGACTTGAGACTGAACTGTACTCACCTGATGAGGAAACACAGAAAAACTTTGTTGTAAACAGAAGGAATAAAATAGTGCTGTATTTTTGGCATAAAAGGAAAGAAAACACATAGAATTTTGATGGTCAAAAAGTGTCTGTAAATTACAGGTGTGCAATATACTTACAAAATGTCTCAGATCTGCCTAACACTTAAGCCACATACCCTTGTGTTATAGTTTTAAGAAAATCTAAACATTAAGTTCTGTATCAACAATTAAAAAAAAAGTCCTTTCATGTTGTGTAGGAGTCTTCTAAACAGGTCTAGACAATGACACTAAACCATAATGTATAGCAGGCAGTCTCCCAGATCCAAATCTCCTAAAACTATTCAAATAACTCATTCCCACTGGAGTCAGTGAGGTCTCAGCAGTATGACACCGCAGTATCAGTGCTGCTGTGAACTCCATAAGTCTTATGACAGGTCTTACTTAGAAGCTTTGCAATAAGAGAAAGCAGACAGTGTATATCTCCTTCACTTCGGTGTTACCAAGACAGATGCCAAATTTTCCCCTCAGACTACCAAGCAGATACCAAGCTGAGGAACCATCACTGCAACATCCTGTGGGGAACATTGAAGGGTTATCTCTCTTCCACTGTGCTTTTGCTTGGCTACCTTGCTTTCCCTGTTACAGTCAAGCCTCCTTGGTGGGGTAAAAAGAGAGTTAAATTCCCTTTCCACTCTCCAAAGTCCCCTGTTGTAGTTTTGAAGGATAATATAAATTCTCTCCCTTCCACTACAGAACAAAGGAATAGCCCAACCACTTTGAATTCCAAGTTGATGACCTGGGTCAACGCTTGGGGGCAGGGGAGGGAGAAGGGGGACTTTTTCACAGGACTGGGGACGAGGCCGGTGGTGGAGCTGACCTGCTCTGGTTCTTTGTTTTCTTTTTCCAGTTTTTTGGCCATCTACGACCTTCGCTCAGCTCGGCGAAGCCAGGGGGAAGCGGATCACATCTGTCCAGTTCCTTCCCTCGGGCAATGAGGACCAGTGTAGGGTTTCTCCAGGCCTGTTGCCTGAGGCCCTGCCCGGCAGCCCCGAGCCGGCTGTGTGGGCAGGTGGGCACAGCGAGACACTGTTGTTTTGTGCTGCTCATCAGAGAGAGAAGGGGAGCTTTCCCATCTGCAGGGAGAGAGGTTCTGCATTGCCTGCTGGTTTTTCTTCGGCTTTCATCTCTTCCCACATGAGTCATTTCGGCGAGGTCATCGGCTACTGATTGCTTTGCCCTGGAGAGAGGCTGCCCTGCCAGCTGAGCTGTGGCAGCGCCCTCTACTGTCTGCAAGTATAGTTGCACCAGTGAAAGAGCAGAGACAAACTCAATTTCATCTAGAGGTTTTGTCGTGTCTTGTGTTCTGATTTGTTTCCTCATAGTGGGTATGGTGTAGTTTTGGTTTTGTAGTAGTTTTTGGTTATACATATGCATATAAGAACAGTTATATTTCTTATATCCATTTTGTAATTAAAGTTTCCTTTCTTAAATTTAATAAGGAGTGACACGATTATTGAGAAGAAATCCTTTCCTCTGGTTTTTGGTAAACATTTTGGTTTTTCCCTCAAACTAAGACATCCCCTTGGCACTGTCAATCTGTTTCAGCAGACAGTCTCAGTGCTACACGAGAAGTTTGGAATCTACCCTCACTTGCTGTCATTGTATATCCCCAGAAAACTTTCTTGCCTTGGTTCTTCCATTCATACATTGGAATTCAGTAGGGGATCCCACATATCTCATCCTTGGCAAAATGGCATGGATGACAATTGCTGATAGGAGGGTAAATATACACATGGTGCAAAACTATTTGAAAGGTAATCATTAGCAAATCAACCATGTCTAAGATGAAGAGGGCTGTTAACTAAACTTCAGAGCAACCAGAGAACTGCCAAGAAACTTTGGAGAAAAGAATTCAGCATAAAAATAGGTATAAATGAGGCACGAAAATCTGTAGCTGTGGGAGAGACACTGGAGTGGCAGTGACTGCAGCTGATTGGACACTGGTGGCTGATTCTTCATCACACTGCAACCACACAAGGGGAACAAAGAAGCCTCTTCAAGGGTGCTGCATCTAGCTGTGTGCTGGCAGCATGCAGGACTCCCATCCTTGAGTACCTGGGGATGTGGGGACTTTCTCACTGTTGTCTCTGTTTGTTGGCAGGTTCTGGGAAACAGCAGGGACACAAGTGGGGCATGAGAATAGGGATAAATGGGGTCACTATTTCTCCCTGAAAAGGGGAAGAGAGGCCTGAAACCTTGAATGGTGGGGAGAGGAAGGTAAACTTTTTCTGAGATTAGTTCTATAACAGTATTAAGAAAGTAATTGTTGTAGCAGTTTTCATTGTCTAATATAATTATTTATTTGTTTCATTACTAATCCTGAATGCACAGTTCATTGAATGCCTGTTAATTACTAGTTTTTAATTAACCCATGGCATACTTCTGATGCCTAAGATTCCTGCAAAATAGGCACTTAAAACAACATTAGTGGAGAAAGATAGACAGCTACCATTTTTGAAAGCTTTCAAGGTGCACACCACAGAACATGCACACACATGATCAGAGATGTTAGTTTTTATAACCTCTCCAGCCATTAGTATCTATAGTACAGCCAACCTGGGGTACCAATTTCTCTAATACCCCAACAACAGAGATCCTTAGAACTGCCTTAGAAGCTTCAAGGGCCCTGTGGCCTCTTCTGTTTTGTCTTCAAACTATCTTGCAGGCATCTTCTTCAGACCACCATGTCCTTGAGAGAGCTTAAGCATGTATGAGAAAATGTTTTAGTAACTTCTAATATCACCATGTGAGCAATCCAGGAAGACCAACATAATTCTAAAAATCCTAAATCTACAAAATATACCCTAAATTTCGTAGGCATCACTTCAATCCTAGTGTTAACGACACAAAGAATGCAGAGGGGTATTTTTTCTACTTGCCATAAGATTCATATCTATTTTTTCACCTTTCCCTTGCCTTGTCACTTGAAATTATAATTCTAAAATGAAAGAAGCTGTAGCTTTAGCTCTTAGTTGTGCACTATCGATAGCACAAATTAAGTTGAAGCAACGAAAACAATCTTGTTCTAGGTAAGTTTGTACAATATGGGAGCTAACGCAAAATAAATTGCTAAAAGTTCTCAGACTTATCAACTGCTGGTAAAGTTTCAGTAATTAAAATTTGCCTATTTGTCTTCTCCTGTTACAACTTCAGATTTGTTACTGGATCAAACACTTCAGCTACATTTATCTTTTTTCCCTTTAAAACATCACAGAATCATAGAAAAAGATCTTTAAGATCACCAACTCCAATTGTTATAACAACACAGCCAAGTCCACCACTAAGCCCTGCCCCTCAGTGCCACATCTACACATTTTTCAAATACTTTCAAGGATGGTGACTAAACCACTTCCCTGGGCAGCCTATTCCAGTGCTTGACAATACTTTTAGTGAAGAAATTTTCTCAAACAGCCAATCTAAATCTCCCCTGGCACAACTTGAGTCATTTCCTCTTGTCCTGTCACTTGTTAGAGAGGAGAGACTGACCTCCACCCTGCTACAGCCTCCTTTCAGGTAGTTATAAAGGATGATAATGTCATCATCAAGCATACTGAGGGTGCACTCAAGCCCCTTGTCAAGAACATTGATGAAGATATTGAACAGAACAAGACTTTCAGGGCAAGTCTTGATGTTACAGTTGTGCCAATTTAAGGCCTACTGACATTAAATTCCAGTTGTTGAACCTGATGTCAGTTCTGACATATGTGAGCAGATTTAACCAAAGAATTTTTCTGATTGCGTGGGTAAAGCAGAAGTAATGAGACCAGTAAGAGGAAAAAGTGATGCTGGCCAGAGGCAGGAACAAGACATACTGTAGGTTGGTTGCCTGTAATGCAAAACATTACCCTCTATTTTCCGTGCTTGTAGATAACATCAGTTAGGAGTAACAGAAGTATTTTAAATTAGCACTAACTCAATACCACGATATGGTTGACAAGGTCAAGATGTGTTGACTCTAGATGTTTGAACAAATCACCTACAGACATATATGTACACACAAGAGTGCTCCTTTCCAAGGACAAAGACAAGGAAAGAAAAAAAGGGTTACAGAAAGGGGTCAAGACATTCACCTCTAGAGATTTCAGCTCCTCATCCACTCCTTTTCAAATAAAGTTGCAAAAGAAAACAGTCCAAGAGGGTGATGGCCAACTTGTAATAGACAATTCCAAAGATTTTTTTTGGAATTCTGAAGTTAGGAATGCAAATAAGTTGGGGGTTATTTTATTTGAGTTTTTTTCTTGGTTTTTGGTTTTGGTTTGGTTTAGTTTTTTTCTTGTTTGTCTCTTTGGTTTTTTTCTTGTCGGGAGCCAGGGTGAAGGTCTTAACTTCTCACCTGAACTCTCTAAATGAACAAATGAAGTCTATGAGCCATAAGCCAAAAGTCAGCTTTAAAAGACTGGAGGAGCTCAGAGGACCTTTAAGTAAAGCTAAGACAGTACCTGTCAAGAAATACCTGGGTTTGAGAAACTCGAGCGAGAAAATAGGGGATCATAGACATTTGGATCCAGCAGATCAAAATACTAAATCATCAGCCACTGGGGCCCAGAATAAAAATAGAGATCAAATGTGATCTAGATGGGATCAGGCACTGATATCTTGATATGGGCAAACGGGCATGAAATTTTCTACACATTTTTAAGTAATTATATATAAATATATTAAAATGAGTTTTCCCATCTCTCCTATATGAGATGCATAATGATAAACACACTATTTATCACTAAAATTGTAGGCTATCCTTTCAGTCTCCTGTAGCAATCGACTTACAAAATCTGGAATGGAAAAAGTCCTGTCAGAAGTGGACTTGTGAAGAAAATGAAGAAGCTGATTCTAATGCCTTAACAACTGAGGCTTTTAATGTTGTTTAAATGTACAAAATGGTTTCTATTGTCTTTTTTGCAAAGTCACTGCTTCTCCCTCCCAAGATCCCTTGAGATTGCTGTTATCCAGGTGTCTGGAAGGAAGTTACGAAATGGATGTTACCTACCCCCTTTCTATTGGATGTAAACCCCTGATTCCTACTGGCACCAAGTAGTAGCCAAGCCACCTTTGTTTTCTATTGGTAGATTTTGGATCCCTCCAAGGTCCATATAAACCCTGACCTTTTAGCAATAAACTCTCTCTCTCGTCCCTCTCCTGTGGTCTCTGTGTGATCCTTGTGGGCTCCCTGGGGACCACATGGTCAGGGACAGCAGGGGGAGCACAGCTCTCTAGGTAACGGGCTAAGTCCTGGACCTGGAGAGCCCCACTCAACCGTTGCAGTCTCCCTCGTCTGAATCCATTGTGGGGATATACTTTTGTTTTATAATCAAGCTTTTCAATGTTAAATTAGTCTTGTTACAAACTGAGAGTTTCCAAACACTTGGATAGGGCACACATTAGCCTACACTTTAGTGTTGTCCAGCAGTCTTATAAAAATAATATAGACTGCAGCTCATAAAAATGTAGGGCTTGAGCTGGCCAGTGGACTATAAATTATCTACAGTTAATCTAAGAGTTTTTGTTAACCTTCTTTCAAATAACAATTTACTCAGCAATAAGCCTGTCACTCACCCATCCCACCCCCCTCAAAGTACAAAATATTATCAGTTTTCTGAAGATTCACTATTCAACCCATTTTATATGTTTCTTTCAAATAAATATATGATCTTGTGACAGCTAACATACAAGAAACAAGACTGAAGTTTAATAAAAACATGATGAAAGAGTAAATAGCCTGTGGGCACAGCAATAAAAGATGATTTATATCTCAGAAATCCATGGAGAAATAGGAAAGAAAATGCAATGGAAATCAGCATGTAACATTGTCTTGAAATGAAAAGAAACACGATAAAGTAATTTACGCTGGAATCTAGTGTCTAAGTCTCTCTGTATCAGGTCATGCCATCTCATTATCAAATGGAGTACTTCAAAATTATAGCATTAGAAATTTTGATTGACCCAAATATCCTACTAAGCTATTTGTCTCCCACAGTCTCTTCTCTCCACTAAATTTCTGATTATTTTACTTCATTGCTTCGGTCCCTCCATCCCCATAACCTATTACCTCATTGATAAGTACTGCCTACACTCAGCCTTCCGCAGAACATGGCAGAGATCAGATTCTTCAAATTCATCTGAAAGGTCAGGGGCACAGAATGACTCCTTTGCATCCCACTTCAATAGCTCATGTAGAAGAGATCATTACTGTTATGAAATAGAATTATACCATTTCAAACTTTCAAAGCCACCAGAAGAAAAAAAGCAGTGCAATTTGAAGCTAAAAAAACTCCCATACAAACAGCAATGGAAGCTACTTAAACCATTTTTAAAGCATTTAAGTGATGAAGAAAAGGAAAAACCCACCTTCATAAGTGATGGATAGATAATATGGGAGAAGATAGATGTAAATGGATTTTCTAGGTGTAACAGACTCTGTAATTCTGTTAATATAACTTTCAGAAGTAAAAAAAAAAAAAAAAAAAAAAAAGAGAGAGAGAGAAAATTAATGTGATGAATTTCTGAAGAGATTTTGCTAGGTTTTGCTATCAACAGAGCAAATTTCTATATAAAGGCTAGCAGTGGTAGATCTATTTCTGACTTGGCAAGGAACTGCATAACCTAGGAGAAAGCTATGTGGAAATCTGCAGTTGGGCACAACAGTTACAAGAAAAAAGGGCAGTTCTGTATATGTAAGTATCTGTGTATTTAGATTCTCTTCCCTACTGCTCATGAGCTACTTTAAAGCTAGCTGGATAACTAAGTTAGTACCAAGTAGTATCTGACTCAGTGGATTTGTACAATTTGTCAGAGTAGTTGGACAAATATTCAGCTGGTTAAACAAGACTGAGATCCATCCCAGTTTCGTGGACATCAGTAGCTAGTCTAGGCAAGAGGAATAAATTAGAATTCAAGTTACAATCAAAAGTGTACTTATGGCATAGAATCACCTGGATCTGGAACACTGCCTACTTATAACTTGACTTGAAGCAAACCACAATTTATAACAGGACTTAGATTTGTAAAAACATTTAAAAATAATTCTTACATAGTTTTTGTTTAAATTAACTTACTTCCTAAGCAAGAAAGATAAGAAATCTGTATTTTGTTTGTTCAGAGATATAAAGCATCAGCCTTTAATACCACATATCTTTTTAAATCCCTAAGGTTGCCTGACAGCAAACCCACACTAAACTGCCAGGTACACTAGCTGTATTAGCTATTTTTCTTATAAGAACAGCTACAAAGAATTTATCAGTCCATCATAAATGGCAAATGACTTACTAACAGAGAGATAGTCACTATATAAAAACTTAGCAGAACTCAGAACCTGAATGTGAGTGATTTTCTACTTCACAGTTTTTCTAATATTCTCTAGTTTTCCCAGAAGTGTGAAGTTTTCGATAGAATTGGGTTGAACCTTTTGTATGAAGTAGTAGCTCATAAAGCTCTAGTGAGTGCACATAGGCTACTCAGGTTACAAAAGAGACTCTTCACACAGCTGTAATGCATCAGCACGTCTGCAGTGAAAGGCAGACTGACTATCAATGGAGAGTTGTAAGAAAATTTGCTGCACAAAAAAAAGGGGCACTAGTTGACTGCATAAGATAATGTAGTTCTGCTTAGGATTGATATAGAACATTTACTTCCACTAAATCATATCTGTATTCTAATCAATAAATTAGACAAAAATCATTAAAAATAAATTAATCTCTTCAAATATAGTCTACAAATTGAATATCAATTTTAATCTAGAAATGACTCATTTATAAAACATCTTCAAAAAAAATTTGGTATATCCAGCATACCTTTGAAGATTTTGATGCATACAAAAGACTCTAGTATGTGATAATTCAAAATATAGTCTTTCCAATGATTCTTAATTTATAAAGTATTTAGTGGAATTATTAGGAGCTGGAGTGCTGAAAAAGAGGAAGATAAGTTACGTTTTTCATACAGATGCAAATTCTGATCCCTATTGGAAGTACAATGCTAAAAACAGACTGAACAATCCCTGTATAAAATATTTTCCTAAGTTCCTAAAATACCTTCTTAGTCCTTAAGCTCTTCAGTGGACAGTAACATAAAGATCATTAAATCAAAAGAAAGAGGATGAAAATCAGCTCAGATTTATACTGTAGTGGAAACAGTATAAATTGCTGTTGTCAATTGCTGCTTCTGTCCTATCTCTAATGAGCACTTGAACATCCTTCACACAAGAGGAAGGCAACAGATTCACTACCAGCTTTCTTCCCTAAAAGCACAAAAATCTAGAAAGAAACAAGTAACAGTGAAGTTTAAATTGCAGAGATATCATTATTTGTGTATTCTTGTATGCATCTTCCAAATGCAAAGAGCTTTGGTGCAACAGCTGTTCCATGTTTCTCAAACTAAAGTTTTGTTTTAGTTGCATCTTGTACCGACAAGGGATTCAATCCACCAAGTGAACTCAGGCATTATGTTATTGCCTCAGCACTGCTTGTCTTTGTTGAAAAACAATGTGACGAACAGCTGGTACATTCCTAAAATGGAACTTAACATCCCTATGTTATAAAATCAGAGACTGAAGTGTAAAATAGTCATTGTGTCCTCACACACAGAGGAAGCCAGTTTAGTTCACAGCATCTTAATTGCAGTGGACAAGATGTAGAAGAATAATTCACTGCTGAATCACATCTGTGGTTGAAGTATTTTGCTCACAGGAGCAGGGAATTTCATAATGCAGAAATGACTGGATATTTCAGAACATCATTCTGAGGCTGTTAAAAATTATTTTGGTACTTGCAATAAGTAATTCTCCAATTCTGTGACAACAAGAAAAAGTAGTGACTTAAAACCAGTTTTGCACAACCTCCTGCTCCAGCTCAGACAGAATCTAGTATCAGAACTGAAATTCCTTGTTTGGACTTAGGAGTAAGCAGGTCATAATTTGTCAATTTGATATAAGATTTAAAGGTGATGCATACCAGACGAAGTTCAATTTGAAAAAGTACTGTCATATGACAATTTCTGACACATTGGAAACCGAATATAATTTTTCAAAACAAAATTTGTTAAACAGTGAAAAATATAAAAATTTTAATATTATTCCTTGCTGCTTTTACACTGGATAGATATTTGGGGGATCTTTGTCTCAGGCACATGTGATACAAGTGTTGAATTTATATTGTTGCATTTTACAAAGCATTTTCTTTGTTAAATTTAAAAAAATATTTTGTATGATGTCTGTAACAGAAAATTCACCCACAGCACTGGACAGTTTTCTAGTTCTGCTAAGCCCAGACAAGTCTACCTCTTAAATTTGCCCAAATATCTTTATTTTAAATTAAACTTCATCAATTCCCAAACCCCAATATTGCCATAAATGAACATCTCATCTGAACTGTAAGTTGTACCTGTCTTTATACAGCTTGTAACTCTCTATATGTTACACTACTGTTTAAAAAAAAATAAAGAGCACTAAAAAGGGGTCTTTATTCCAGATTTTATCTGTAGTTTGGTAATGATATCATTATTCAGACATGATAAATTATTAGTGTTTGTTAAATTTACACCATTTTACATTATTCTTTTATTCCAGCTACTCAAAGTCAAGTGTCAAGTCAGACACTTTCAAAAAATGTTATTTCTCTGCAAATGACTATTATATACTTCATTTTTCACTTAAAGAAAAGCTGTTTAATTGTGATCAGAGTTAAGCAAATCTGCCATAATTATAACTCTGTCATTGTAGTTGAATGGATGTAGAACACCTACAGCTCCTCTCAGTAACTGCACTGACAGTGAAGTGGATAGGTTTGTCACATGTACTCAGAGGGTGTCAGAACTGCTGGAAATATTTTGGTAGTGCTGGTTAATAGTGGTGCACTGCACATAAGACTCTCTGTACTCATGTGAACATATATGCTTGTGACATTTGACTGACAATATTTATTCACTTTATTAAAAAAAAAAACAACAGAAGATTTTATTCCTACTCTTGTTCCTATCATTTAACATCTCTTAATATTTTAAGAATTTTAATCCATAATGAATCTATTATATAGAATAATTGTTTAAGATTGCACTTTAACCCAGAGTGCTGTTTATTGGCCACAGAAAATTAAACGATTCTTTTGTTACAAATATACAAGTTACACCAAATTCTTTTCAGGTATTAAATATTATTATCACATTTCCAAAATATCTCTTCACTCCATTTAAAACTAGGATTTGTAATAGTATTTCACATATAAATATTTCTTTGTTTTTTGGTCCAGTTTCTTGTACATACTTGAACCTATTTTCTCTGTAATTTGAAGGCTCTTTCCTCTTCTACTAGGCAAATTAAAAGGATCTTTAAGAGAAACAAAGGGATATTCAAGATTTTTAATATGTTGAAGATCTAGCAAGTATTATTGTGTACTGATTGATGCATCACTTCATCTAATTCTGTAACAGTGAAAATCACTATCAGGTTGTAGCAAAATAGAAGAAAATCAGAAGCTTTGGAACAGGAATGAAAAGAATAAATAATTACAGAACTTAAACGAAACAGAGTAATAAAGAGAAAATAGGTTTTCATTAGAATTTAGGAAGATGATTCTTTGTTGATGACTGATGTATTTGGAGTGCTAAGGAGACTTTGACACAGATCAGCTACATTAGACCACGATATTCATGGTACTATAAATTTAAATTCAAAACAACAGAATGAAACAGAAAGGTCAAGAACAGAGACAAGATAAATTCCTTGAAAACCTGATGTTTTCAAAAATTAGTTTTGCATCCATTTGTGGCCATAATTTATTTTTAAATATTGGGCTGTATTTCAACCAATTTCTACATGATCATTTGCCCCTCTTGTCTCTCTGATTTCCTCCCAACCCCTCCTGCCCTCCCGCCCTTTGATGTGGCACTCTTTGAAAATATTGTCACCAGAACCTTTTCAAGTATTTCTAGTCTAGAAAAATTTTAAAAAGCTTTATTATCAAAATGGATAGAGGGGGTTTTATTTTCACTTTTCTGTGTTACTTTTTCTTCTCCTTTTCTGTTTTTCACGCAACTTATATGTCACTTTTCCTATGTTTATAAAATTATACGATGATATTTTATATAAAATATACAGAGCATATACACAATCTAGGAATATTTGACTATGTATCAATTGCAAAATAACTCTAATTAAACTACACAATCAAAGCTCTGGACTTTTCCTTAAAGTATTAAGAATCAACGCTGCCTGAGGAAATAAACTTTAATAGAATGTTATTGGATCTATGTTGCTACAGTAAAATCAAAAGTGAGCAATTCAGATCTATAGAAAGTCCTGTGAGACTCAGCTATCAGCCAAAGGCAGCAAGGAGCTCAGCTGCTGCCTTTGGCTGATAGGGAGGAGGTTACTCCCTAAGAATTCACATAGTAGGATTTCACAGGACTCTGCAGGTTGAACGAAAACAGCCAGGATGAAATAATATAAACATGGGACTTGTGAGAGATAAGTTTTAACCAATTGAAGTATCTGGCGTGGTGGTGTGTTAACTCTTTTAGCCAATAAGCTGTAGTCCTAACACTATATGAACTGTGTGCTTTGTGTAATAAAGGGCTTCACTATAAACTTCATAAGCTTGTTGGTGAAGTCCATTCTCTCCGCCGAAAGTTTGTTTACTATAGATCTACATAAAAAAAAAATCCAAAAACCTGAAATATAATCTGGTTTACATGTTATAAAACTTTGCTCATTAATCTGTGTGCAATATATGTACCTTCCATAAAGAACTGTTCAAATATACAATTCAGGTTCTTATACTGTAATTTTCTTGTTTCATTCTTCTCCCTCAATCCCCATTAGCGTATTTGATATTCCTAGAAGAGAATGACAAGAAATTAAAAGAACAAATGTTCAAGAAAGGAATTTTTTCCATTGAAATTATGAGATTATTTTTCATGCTTGTTCACATAAGCCAGCATATCATTTAACATTGACAGAATATGACTGCATAGTTGTCACTCACAAGATGAAGGTAATGCAACTCTTTCCTCCAGAGTTGTGGTTAAGTTCCTTTATGCACCTCTTTGAACTCTTCCAAACAATCAGCCAAAATTATTCAGTAGATCATGTATTATTTAATATATTTAAACTAGATGTTATCCCACTCATTCTCTTCATTTTAAGATTTCCACTCTAATAGCACTCTCTGTTCAATGATAAATTATGAACAACAATTTCTACTCATGGTAATTTTATTTAAATTACTGATGTTGCAAAGTTTTAACCACTAGTTTCAAGATCATTTAGTAATTTCAATATTAGAAGGAACTTCTCTGCAGAAGATATCTGATGACTTCAAAGACCTTATTCAATATCGTACACATTTGCTCTTACATGACTTTCCATCTGAAGAGCTGCTCTGGATATTTGAAGCTGATAGAACCTACAACTTAGGCTATTCAAGTGAGCTTAGCTTCTGCATCTCCAAAATACATTCCTACTCTGCATAAAAGTATCTTATGAGAAGTACTGCCTGTTGCTACTGTAATAGCATTTCATCATAATCAGTATAGCATACGGTCAGTCAAATAGGTTAGAAAGTTACAGAAACCTTATCTGAGATTCTAAGATCTAAGAAATATTTACCAGACAACCTTGATTTTTTTGTTGATTTTTTTTTCCCTCCCAAAATACCAATATCAGTTTCTTGGAATGTGTTTGGGTATGCAGTTATTTACCATTATAATGGATCTACTTGTTTGTTTGTTTAACTTAATACCTCCTAGGTCATTTTTCTCCAAAATTCAATATTTCTTTTCAGAGGTAAGTTTGAACAGACGCATCTTAAGACTTCACTGAAGTACTCTTCAATGTACTGAATCAGTACACAGTACATTTCTGACATGGATATTCAAGTATATCAATTTGTAAGACAGTTTCTATAAATACATATATGGGTAATTTTAAAATCTACTTCCCAGACAGGCAAACAATCATTTAAGTTTGTGAAAAACTCAGATACAGAAGAGGAACAAACATGGCTGCAATGAATTGGTTTCAGAACTAGAATGCATATTCATCAAAGTATTTTACAATATTCAAACATCCTATCATTAGTCTTTACATTGATGAGCTGTCAGTCCATCCTAGATCTGTAATCATAAACCCACTTAGCTACGTAGATGGTATCTTATGCAGTCTAGGTCTAAGACAGCTTCTGCGTTTGCATATTTCCAATGCTGAATTTAATAGTAATACATGGTGAAATACAGAACAATCAATAAGGCTCTGGTTTTCTTTAGAAACATAAACACTTTTGAAAAACATTTTCAAATCAAGATAGCTTGATTCTAACAGTCCACATCCAAAACATCCACAAGTTTGCCAGGAGGCAACTGTCTTTTTTAGACACTCAGATCTCTAATGGCTGTACTATATGGTTTGAGCATCCAGAAAAGAAGTGGGGGGAAAAAAAAAAAAGAGCAAAATCCCAAAA
Organism: Willisornis vidua nigrigula; assembly: GCA_021164005.1. NCBI lineage: Eukaryota > Metazoa > Chordata > Aves > Passeriformes > Thamnophilidae > Willisornis > Willisornis vidua. The sequence goes on along the minus strand of JAJPCS010000060.1, from coordinate 19,510,748 downwards.
CTCACACAATGTGTAGATTGAGACAGATATATAGGCTAAATGGGTGAGATGGGTAAACTTTACTAGAATTCCTCCCCTAACTAATAACTTGTCAGATTATTGTCCAACTCAAGCCCACTAGAACTATTCTGCATGAGTACTTCCAGTGGTAGGGTGTTTGTATTCTCATTACTAACAATTACAATGGCCTACTTATGAAACAACATACTCAGCAAATGTCAAACAGTGCATAAATAACTTCAGAGTGCTTAGCATCTCTAAATTTTCAAAATTTTTATGGTGAGTGAAAAATCACTAAAATAGCAACTTAGCAGAGACAAGTTTTAGTATAGAATGTTTGGAAGCTGTTGAAAAATGCATACACCTCCATTTTCTAAGCTATATTTCTACCAAAGAACAGACATGCTAATAAGTGAAAATGTCTAACAATATTAATTACTTTGGAATTATTCATGTCACTGGTCACAATAATTAGGCAGCAAATATTCTTTCAATGTGGTGAGAGGTCCTAGGCAAACCACTTCAAGAGGTACACTGTCTGAGCTTGAGAAGAAACCTGTGATGAACTATGTATTGAAGAAACTGTTCAAATGGCTTCTATATATTGAACCCTGCTGCCTATTTGGGGAGATAAATATAAATAATCAGAAGCATTTTTTTCTTCAAGTCACCAGTCTTTGTGGTCAAGTAAGACAGTTCTGGTTTGGGTGGTTTGTTGCATTTGAAAATTGAAAAAATAAGCAATGCATGTTTTGGATAACAATTTGGATAATACAGAAGGAAGAGTGGTAAACAGTTGAATATGGAATCAATTACTGTACTCTGCTTGAACAAGTCAGAGAGCACCAGGTGCCTCGGATTCAGGACAAACAAAACAATTTTTCCCTGAATGATAGGAATTTGTCTGTCAGTACAGAAAGCTGAGTAGCTGATGCTTCATACTTGAAGAGGCATACCTTTTAAAAACAAGTTTTATTTCTTTTTCCAAGGTTGGCACTTCAGTAGTGGTATTCCAAGTACTGTCACTATCTTTCTTCTTTTTATGAAATCCTGCCATGCCCTTGATCTTAATGTGATCTTGTGCCAGTGAGTACCACAGATTAATTCATAACAGCCCAGGGAAAACTCCAGTGCAAGAGACAGAGGCTATGACTTGAGAATCACCAATACAAAATCTAACTGTTCCAACCTTCTTATCTATAAAGATGATGTTGAACATTTATGGTGTAGTAGAGGAGAAAAGGTGATTCCATTTTAAGAAGTAATAATGTGTAGCTTCAAGCAATTAAAATAAAATCTATTGATATTTATTATTCAGTTTCCAGAATTCTATATGTTCTATAACAATTTTTCAAAGCTGAAGACTACTTACACCATCTTTTGAAAATATAGAAATGTAATTGCAAAGATAAAAGAAAATAATTCTTTTAATTCAGCACATGTTGAGGATAGTGTGGGGAACACACATGGGGGGGAAACAAGCAACACTTGGACACCAGGGGGCTGTAAATACCAGGTTCCCTCCAGAGTTTCTTTCGTGAAGCATTTTTTCCTGTGTACAGTCTTAATTTTCCAATAGGTAATCTTGAGAAAAAAGAAATACATACACAAAATACCCACAAATATATTTTAATTCACATGTACACCTGTCTCTCCATTGCATACATGCAACTACTGCAGCTCTAAAAATATGCCTAGACTATTTTAAAGTTATCAAGTTAAAAGAGCATCAGCAAAACTATTTGTATCAGTAGATGTTGTTTCCTAAGAGCACTTTGTTATGTGAGAAATCCATCCACAGCTCAAGTCAATGGAAGGATGTGACAGTCAGGTTACTTTTTAATTCAGAAGTTTAGGCTCTAGGAGAATTAGAATTGGGTTACTTAATGTGTGCCCTTTTCATATGACTATCCATGCAGAACAGGGTAAAAAAGTACACTTTTCACCTGATCAATTCTGTGATGGGCCATCTGTCCCTATCTTGTTCTGAAAGTGCACAGAAATCAATATTTTAGTACTATGGGCCTGAACTACTAATTTAGTAGTTTAGTTCATTCATCTTCTGGTTCTAATACATAAAAGTAATAACACTGTCTCTACCACTTTAAGCACAAAGAACTCTATTCTCAGACCCCAGTGCCTCAAACTCATTGACACGTGTGATTTTTCATTTCTTTTAGAAAGGAGTGGATGTTTTGATCCATAACACTGTCCAGGTCTTGAAAAAAATAATCTTCTAGCAGGGATAAAATAGGATAATTTTAGCTGGGAAACTTTAGTATCATAGCTAAGAGAACATGATTAGGAAATAGCCAATGCTCAATGGTCTCTCAGACTGGGTAAAATATACGCACACTCTTCATCATTAAGAGTATACAGATGTGCATCCACTTTTTCTCACAAAGCCTACCAAGAAGTTTAGACCAAGCTTGATGCATAAACAGGATTGCAGTTTGCCTTTTCCCTGCCAAATTCACAATTCACTTTGTGGAAAAGCTGTTAAAGAAATTTGTGGTGAATCCTCTTTTCTGTGCTCTTTCATTTGAATTGATACATTTTCCTGATATTTTTTCTGTTTTCCATTTTATAAAATTTACTACTATATAACATATAAACTAGCACCCCACTATGCAGAGATCAAACCTTATAGAAATCCCTACAAAAATGCGTGTACCCAGTGAGTACGCATTAATGCCTACTTTTAGACTCAGCATGCACATGAGGAATGCACCTAAACTGTATTAATTTCATTCATATAGAATATCACATATGCTGACATAAGTGTAACTCAAGTGATAATGAAGGCTTAATCAGAAATAAATAAATAAAGAGTAGGCTTTTTGTTTATGACTCCATAAGCCAGGCAAATTTAAAGCTTCCTCATAAAGATTTAACAAGACTTTTCTGTACTCATAGTGTAAGGAAGCATTACCAGAAAATAGAACCTCCTGATGGAAGTAAAGGTCAAGGCTCACTTCCATTCATCTTGAACGCTGTGCCAAGTTCTCTCCATATCATAATTCATCAAATAATCTAATTAACTTGTTTAAAATTATAATCAAGTTAGTCATATTTAAGGTCATGCAATTACAGGTCTGTGAAGAGAGTTTTACACCAAAAAAAGCAGCTACAATCCAAATGACAAATCACACATTCTCTAATAACTCTCCATTTCCAGGCAGCTATTAATAATGTTTTCTTATAACCAAGTTAAAAGGATTTTTTTTTGTTGTTGCTCTGCAAGTGCTGTCTGTTCAGAAGAACTAAAGATCACTACAATTAACTCAGGATGAGGTTTCTTGACTGGAATTTGTAATTATCTTATCCCCAAAACATAAATGCTGTCAGGAGATGTTGGGGTTTCCATTTTCTGCTTCTCTACTGAATTCACAGTGATTCTGTGCTTTTATGGTGGGTTTGTTGGGTTGGTTTTGATTTGAGTTTTTTGGATGGTTGGTTGGTTGGTTGGTTGGTTGGTTGGTTGGTTGGTTGGTTGGTTGGTTGG
>JAJPCS010000060.1:19496765-19507233 GCA_021164005.1 Willisornis vidua nigrigula | reverse complement strand
TGGTTGGTTGGTTGGTTGGTTGGTTGGTTGGTTGGTTGGTTGGTTGGGGTTTGTGTTGGGTTATTTTTTATTTCTGGTTCATCTTTTAAATTATCAATTTCCAAAGACATGAGAGGACATAAATTTGTTAGACTATATGGTCTTCAAATGTATTCTCAAAAGTGATGAAAAAAGTTCCCAGCTATTATAATAAAGAAATATAACAATCTATCCAGCCACTGAGCTGGATAATTTCACCAATATATGATCCTTTATACATGGTGAACATACACTGCTGTTCCTAGAAGGGATGGAGATGAGTAACACGGGACTACTTTGCTTTATTTTCTCTTTTCACAGAAAAAAAAAATCACAGCAGACAGAGTCAACTGAGCTGAGGCATGGCAGGGCTAGAACAAGCAAACTGTCTGACAGCAAGAGTGTTACTGTGCCAAGAAACCTGTGCCCATACAATCTGCCTCAGAAATTAACAGAACAGAATGAAAGAGTAGGTTTGATTGCATTTTATCTGACATACTTTACTATGTGCTTGATAAATAACAATGTTTGGCTGCATATGGAAGATACAGAAGAATTCTACCTCCAAAAATGGTCTTTAAGAAAAAAGAGCTATCTGGAATGTTTCAGTTTTTAAGCAAACAACATTAAATAAGGCTGAGAAGCTAGAACTGAGACACTGAGCAAAGCAGACCCTGTTGTCTATGAAGAACACACTGCTACTTTCTAGAACATTTTAAAAGTAGAAACAAGATTTGTCTCTTTTTTTTCTCCCTCAGAAAAACTATTTCAGTAACCTGGCAACGTTCTCCAGTTTGACCAAGGAGAAAAGGAAAGGTTATTACTTACCCAAGAAAACTAAGAGACTGGCTACGATAGCTGCCAAACAAAATCCAAAACAAAAACCAAAACCAAATGTAAACTACACTGTCAAGAAGATAACTACATAAATTAAAACTACTCAATCTTAATATGTCTCAAAGACTTACACTGCTGGGTTATTTATCCCAACTCCTCATGGAGCTATAATCACTATACTTGGGGATTCATAATGTTACAATTGTAGCCTTTTGTCTTATATCTCATCTGGAAACTCTTAGTCCTTCTGACCAAATAAACCTGACCAAACAAGAATCACTAGTCCACACCAACAAAAATGAAACATAAAAGAAAAAAAAATTAAAGTAGTTTGTTTATTTTAAGTTCTCTGGTTTTGAGATGCAATTCAGGAGCTATTTCTTGAGTCTGTGGATAACTTTGACATCCCAATTCAAAAGAAAGTGCTCACCAGAAATCTAACCCAGAAACTTCAAGTAATTCCTTCAGATCACTATGCCATTCAGGACAAAAATCCACGCTCTGATTTTCTTCCCCCTAAGTACTGCTGACAAGCACAGCATGGTGAGCCTGGTGGGGAGGCAGGCAGGACCCACACCCCAAATGCCTGATGGAGTCCGCTAGTGAGCTCAGTGCTCTGACACATTTCATGATGAACCCAAGCTGGACCTAAAAGAAACAGATCATTGACAGCAACTGAAGACCATGAACAATACTATCTCTGCCACCTCTCACAGATTTCTCTGTCCTGTTTTCTTGTCTTCATACTTCAAGCCCCAGGTGTCAGCTGAAGCTCACTTAATAAGAGAGATGGTGGTACAATGGAAACAGGGAGGGAGACAAAGGAGGAGAGAGGGAGAAAAAAGGGAGACACCAGGGTGAGAGGCAAAAGTCAGGACTGTAGCAAAATTTGTGTTTAAATAAAATGTATCATGACAAAGTACTTTCCTTTAGGTAGAGATTTAAATTCACTGGTGATTTTATTAATTGGCATTTATAATGTATGGTAGCACCAAGAGTCTTGAACTCAATTTTGCCTGCTTACTTCTCTTTGACATCAGAAGATTACTTTTTTATTTAGTAAAGTGTATCTAGCTGCTTTATCTGTCCCATGCTTTGCCATAATATCAGACAGAAACATAGAGACAGTCTTCCTGGAGGAAAGGGAAAGATTGTTCCATGTAGGAGATTTCTAGTGGAGGTGAGGAGTGTGGGGACTATGGAGTTATCTTTGCATGTATTTTTCAGAAGGTTGCTATTAAATTCATCATTAAATTATTTTCTGAGACACCTAGAGCAATCATCAACATCACCACACACCACAAGTATTTTAAAACTGTTGAATAAAATGATTTTTCATACCTGTGTGTTTTATTCAAAGATAAGTTTTCTTGCATTTTTAAAAGTGAGAAATAACATTAATTTAACTTATTTCTGCAATAAGGACATCACAAATGGTTAATGTGTTTTTATATTGGATTCAAAAATTAATTCTAAAGAGAAATTAACCTGTGTACAATCTACTATTTAGCGAACACTACCTTTATCTTCTTTCTACTGCTTTCCACTAACACTGCAGTGATCCCATCTTTGAAGCAAAGACCTGCCATCAGGTGCTCTTAAAGGGCTCCAGAAGAGCCAGGAGAGAAATCCCAGAGGAGAACTTGGAATCAGCAGGAGCAACAAGCTTAGCAGTCATAGCCCAAAAGAGTAACTTAACACTTCTAGTCTGCCCAATAGATCTTCCAAGGCCATAATCAACTTGGAAAAAATCCATAAGTTGCTTCCAAAAAATGCCAAGCTGCTACCTTTTACAAGTTGACTCTCATGTGTACTTGGGAAATAGAAATTAATATGAGCAAGTTAAAATAATGAATGACATACTATTTTCTATCCCATCTGTCAGATTTGGGTTTTCTCTTTCTTGTTTTCTTTTGCAATTTCCTGTCTTTCACCTTTCTAGTATTTTCTTTAATTTTTTCCCCTTTACCTGCCATTTGTCTTTTGTCATACCTGCATTCAATTTTTTCTTTTCAGCTGTGGACAACATTATTACAATAGGTACTCATAGCTGAAGCTCTCCAAATACATCACATAGCTGAAATACAGCTTCAAATTGCTACAGGAAATCAGAAAAACAGAATGTTCCATCTCTTTTTTAGAAGCGAATGTCAAAAGCATATAAGATATGCACCAGCCAAGGTCAAACAAGAACATCAGAGCAGTCTTGGGAATGGGACAGAGACCTTACTATATATTTATCATTAGACAGCTTTTCTGTGAAAAGGGGGGGTGGGGGGGAGAGCATCTTTTTAACTTCTGATTTCTGAGCCCCATTGACCTGCAGGAAAAATTACAAATATAAAATGGAGTTTTTCATAATCATCTCATCACATGTGTAATTACAGCTTCTCTTTTCACCTTCTTTCATCAAATACAAATGTTCTGATGAGGGTTTTAAGATTGTATTTATCGATCAGTCCCCAGGCATTTCAATACACTTTACTCATTATTAACGAACTGCATTTATTAAGAAATATTTTTATGCTATGTTACAATAAAAATATAATGCATTAATAGAAGGAGTATACAAAATCTGGAAAGTATTTGTCTTTTTTTCAACAACTCTATTTAAATAAAGTTAGTATAAGTGCATGGGTTTATAAAATCCATATAACATATACTTATATACAAGTAAGTCAAAATGAATTTCCATTGTTTTATGATTGCTTTTTTATTCATTCATTTAGCAACCAACAAAACAAAGTACAGGGGAAACAAATGTAAAAGTCTTTGATTGGTTAAAAGAAGATAGTCCTGTTTTGTATGTAGCAGTTCTTTCTAGTAAATGTATATTTGTCTCCAGGATTCCTAAGATAAAACATGGTATCAGACATGATGCCATTTACTCAGAAACACACAGTCATGCAAAACATTTCATAGTATGGCTATATACCCATCTGTGGGATGAAGGCTTCCTAACTAATGGAGTTGCCCTCTCACCTGTCAGCTATTGAGATACCTACCCCTTGCACTCACACTACAGGAAGCCTTGGGGAGGGGGAAAAAAAATCAACAACACAACAATCTTCTTCCAAGGAAAGGTTTATTAAGTATATTCACAGAATGTTAAGGGGCAGACAAGTTTTACTTAAAAAACAAACCACCACCTATCTTTTCTTAGTTTGGATTTATGGGGCAGATATGGTGCTTAATTTAAAGCAAAGGAGCACATCTCATCCTTAAAAAAACTGTCCAAGACCCAGCAACACAGCAAATACTTGAGTCAAAATGTTTATTCTTACTAGCTTTTTTCATGAATACTAATAATTTAGGTACTTAACATCCTCTAGGGATCATTTAACACCAATAAACACACATGCTATCCAAACACGAGAGCTAAAAGACAGCCAATTATGTTTAACAGCAAAACTGCAGGCTAATATTTCTAAATACATGATTAGTCAAAGAGCATTAGGTTACTTTGTGACATTTTGCAAAAAGAATGACGCTATTTTTTTTTTCCAGTTTAGATCAATCATTCCCTCTAGTGGTACCAAATTAAAGAATAGTTTTATCTCCTCTATATAGAATAAGAGGCAAAGTCCCTTATTTTGTTGTTTATTTTCATTAATAGTACTGTCACTCATTCAAATGACTTGAATACCCATTATATATTATTATTTCCTCTCCTTCCCAATCCTCTCCCCCCAGCTATTAATCTAATCATCTTTAGTCATGAAAAACGGATGCAACCAACATACTTTGTTGTTGAGTTTCACTTTAGAAATCCAGAAATATTTTTACCACTAGTAAAAATATTCAAAAGAAGAAGAAACAGGACCAGCTCCAGGTTAAATTAGACCAGGAAAACCTTGGTTTCCATGAGGACTAGAAATAAAAGAGTGGAAAGGCCAGAGAAAAAAATTGCAATGGTATATGTTTATTCACCACTGAACAGCAAAAAAGAGTTATGTTTTAATTTTATAGATTCAGGAAACATGAACAAAACCAGCTGATCTACTGAGAAAGAACACCAAATTTGGAGGAAGAAAACTTCTTTTCTTTCTTCTTTATTGTTTTGTTGCTAGGAGTATTTTGGGGGGGGTTGTATGTGTTTTTCTTGGTTTCATTGTTTATTTTCCTGGTAAGTGGCAATAAGTCACTTGAAGTATTAGATTCAATTTTCATTTTGATCTTTCACAGATATATTGTATAAAACTAAATATCTACACTATCATTTTCTGAACATCTATTTTTGTCTGAATCCATTTGGTCCAAAAGTCACTAGTTTCTTGTGACCATCATAAGGTACCAAAGAACCATCAATTCAGAGCCCTGATGATCTGAAAGATTAATTATTATCAGCATCTGCTAATTCAGGTGACTGCTGTAATTTCCCACCCTGTTTATAGCAAGAGAACAAAACATTTCACCGTCATTCAGGTCATGACAGCATCTTTTATTGCCACCACCAGGAATACCTCTGAGTGGGTCTGGTTTCATACAAAAAGATTAATATCAACTCAGTAACTCTCAATATTTCAATTTTGAGGTCTGTTTAAAGCATCATTTCCTCTCTATGAAAGGAAACCAAAGTAGCCTTTATCAAGAAGCACTCGATTTCTCTCTATAGATGTATATATCTCCTATATTTGTTCAATTACTCTTTAGAAATAACAAGGGGCATGTAATTCATGCAGCCCATCACTAACGGAGGTAAGACTGCCTATGAACAGGAAGAGCAGTGGCAATTAAATTTATGCAGAGGAACTAAGAGGAAAGAGACCTTGCAGGGCGAAAAGAAATCACCATGGAAATGCAGAGTCATCAAAACGTACATCTGCCTTGATCACAAAGTAGCTAATTTTACAGTCTAAGCACTTTTCTTTCTGACCACAGTCACAGAAACCTTTGAGTTGTAATTGATTGCAAATACTCACTGCCTTCAGCTTTTTGAGTGAACATGACACCAGCCTGATAGAAGCCAAAATGTTCTTACTGAAATTTACCTAGGCAAACAAATGCACTCAAGATTAAATGTTATGTGCTGCCACTACCCATTTGGGTATGACAACAAACTTTCTGAAGAGAGCATTTCACAGCCATAGCTCTGTCAAAATAACATCTGCTTCCAAAGCAGTAGATTACAGTCCCAGGACCAGACTATTGCATGGCAAAAACTTAACTCTGTGTTACATTTATCTGACAGCACAGCCCACCACAAACCCACAAACATGAGCCATATCACTAGACAGATGAAAAGTAGAGTAACATCACAAATCAAAAGTCTGCAACAACCGTCCTGGTTACCAAACTGAGCTCAAGATGGAAATGCAGTTAGAAAAGCATTGCATTTTTTGAAAACTTTGACCTCAAGGAGGCACCTACAGGTCCAAAGGAATGAGAGGTTTTTAAGATCTTTCTGACTGAATAGAATCGTAGAATAGTTTAGGGTTGGAAAGGGACCTTAAAGATCATCTAATTCCAACTGAAGGCAGAACAAGGCCTAAAAGATTTAAAGTGCTGAGTTCTCCTAAGAGAAGAAAACTACCCAAATTACTCAACATATGTTCTTTCTGTTCTACCAAAGTAGTTCTTGTTCTGCTCACTGAACCAAAGTCTTACACAATACACTACTAGGCCATAAACTAAGTACACTTAGATGTCTAAAATAGGTATGAGAGCCCAGAGCCACGATTTTATAGAGTTAAAGCCAAGATTTTACAAGTTCGACAGGTCACATCATTGAACAAAGAAAATGCAGAAGTCCAACAGTGATGAAGATGCTTCAAGACCACCCAAGGGATGAAGTCAGGAGACCACTACCCAAATTTCAAGCCAAAAAGAAAGCTCCACCCAAGATTTTGCCTAGTCATTAATATGGAAATTAGCAGGTGTAACTGTGAACTCAAAACTGTATAAATGGCTTATTTTACACAAACAAGCCAGGCAAGATTTGCCCAGTATGACCTGGCTTGCCTCCAACATTGTTAATAAATGCCTTCGCTGCTAAAAGAATAAAAAAGTCTCTTAGCAGTTATTTATTTCAAGGCTTTTTCAGCTTCACAACCCCTCTTCCATGGGCAGGGACATTTTCCACTAAACCAGGTTGCTCAAAGCCCTATACAGCCTTGAGCATTTCTAGGGATGGCATATTCATGACTTCTCTGGGCAACCTGCTTCAGGGCCTCACCACCCTCATGGTAAACAGTTTCTTCTTGATATCCAATCTAAACCTTCTCTCTTTCAGCTTAAAGCCATTCTCCCCTGTTCTATCATTCTAAGTCCCTGTAAAAAAGTCCCTCTTCATCTTTCTTTTAGATTCCCTTCAGATACTGAACGGCTGCTCTAAGGTCTCTCCAGTCACTTGAGTTCTAACTCTTAAATGTATTCCTAACAAACTACTACCTTTTACTTTGTTGTAATAACTTCTGAGAAGTCTTCAAGGCACCTGAAACTATAGCAGTTATAAAATTGTTCCACTCATCATTATCTAAGCCAGTGGGAAAATGAGTGGGAGGAAGCAGGAAGCACCACGTCTGATTTATACACTGCACCTTTTTTCTCCAACAAAACCTTTTGTGGAAGTTACAGAAAACAACATGTCTCCCTTGAGCAAGCAGTACAAAAACAAATGCACTTTCCACTGGATGTCCAACACTCTTTAATCTAAAGACAAGGCCTCTGAGGGGCCTTTATTACGACAAGGAAGCAACTCTCAAACATTAAGTGCTGGCAGTATACAGACTGGAATCCAGATGGTTTGATCTCATTCCTGGACATACTGCCACCTGTTATTTTCATTTCTCATAAGAACATGTACATCCCATATTCACAAATACATGCTGACATATTTAAATGAGGCTGTTTTTCTGTCTAGATACTTGGCAGTGGGTCCTTTAGTTGTTGTTATCATATGTCAGATAAAGGGATTATCTTCTTTGGGGATTCCTGTGGGGTTTTTTTGTTTGTTTTGTTTTTTTGGTTTTGGTTTGTTTTTTTTTTTAATTTCTCAGCATTTTCATGTGCAATAAAAAAGTTTTCATATCATTTCTAATCTCTATTTGCCCTTTATCAGTTTAGCAAAGTGACAGACCTATTGAAGTTGCCCTTCCGTCTCCTTACCTAGGAAAGATCTGCCCTTGCTCTGTTGTCGCTCAGCCAAAAACCTTTACCCAGTATACAGTAATCCATCACATAATTGAAACCACACAAATGGACAGATTACCCTGCACAAAATCTATTGACTGCAACCAGATCTCTAACACTGAGGTAAAGCTGCATATGTGGAGTGACCCCTGTGCTGGGTATGTCAGGCCTAGCACCAGGGATTTTCCTCCTTGTCCAAGATAAAAGTGAGTCTTCACCATGAAGTTGAAGACTCAGGTGCTTCTCCAAATCTGCAGTCTCACCCATTTCCAAACATTTTTTGAGATTCTCATCATGTTTAGAAAGGCTAAAAATAATTTCTAGGGTAAAATATATAAGCAGCTCAGCTGTATATCGAACAGTATTTAACTTAGTAGCTATAGAAATAAAATTGAACATGAACTACAGTTGGTCAAAAAACGTAACTTGAAAATTCTGGTTGACTGAGCAAATCTCCCTACTTTTTTTTTTTTTCTTTCTGGTGGAGTATGGGGATGAAGGGCTGGAGGACTGACTTTTCTCTGAATATCCTGAATTATTTATGAATAATGCATATGATCACATGAAAATACAATTCTCCACCCTCACACTTACGTCTCTGAAAATGCTTCCTTTTTTTTCCTTCTCTACCCCACTATGTATCATTAATTCAGTAACGAGATTCTTCTGGCCAGAAAAGCATGTGTGCTTACATTACCAATCAATATCCCTCTTTTACATTTTCTAACCTTTGTGCCTCTTCTTTAAAGTATACTTTCATTATAGTCAAAGTACACTATCCAGTTACCATTCTCTTCTGTCACCATTCTCTTCTGTCATCTCTATATCACAAGTTTTCCACTTCATCATATTAAATAAAGTTTTTGGAAGAGGTTATATTAAAGATAATGCAAGTATCAAAATTATATCCTCCTTTTCTCAGTGTAGGTTTTAAAGCAATCAGTCTTGCAATAAACAAGAGACTCTCTTGATAGGAACTGTTAGTATTTGTCAAGCTTATTTCCCTAAAAAGAGTTGACTTGATATTAATAGCAATCTGTCGTTCTCCCTATCAATCAGGAATTGCAATCAGCCACAAACACACCCTCTAGTTCTCCTTCAATCAGGGAAACAGTGCAGAAACTCAATTGCAAGTATTTAATAAATTCATTAAGGGAAAAATCCATCATAAACTGTTGGGACCACATTATGATACCTCTGTTTAAAGGATTTTTTTCTTGTTCTATGAGCACTTTTATCATTTTATCAGAGTTGTCAAGCATTGGAACAGGATGCCCAGGGAAGTGGCTGAGTCACCATCCCTGGAGGTATTTAAGAGACACGTTGATGTGGCAATGAAGGACATGGCTTAGTGATGGACTTGATACTAGTGGGTTAATGGCTGCACTCCATGATCTTAAAGGTTTCTTCCCACCAAAATTATCCTGTTATTTTCTGTGCATCTTCATAGGAAGGAGAATACTAAGGACCATTAAATCTAGGGTTGAGTGGGTTTGGAAGTTTTAGGTTCACAGTTATTAAGACAAAGAGAATCACTGTTGAAACTGTTACCACTTAACACTAATGAAAATGTATGTCTCTTTTTGCCAAGTGCTTTCTGAGAATGGAAAACTAGGTTACCTCTCAGCTCTTCCCAAACAATCTCTGCAACAAAGCACCAGAGCAGACTCCCCATTTCCCAACAGTGATGTATCATTAGGAAAACACCATGAATTTTAAACCACAAAGCTTTTTTTTGGAGAGCTTAAGACATTAGCAAAAGAAATTGTTTTTCCCAATGGTATGTTTAAACAAGCAAGGTATTTTCAAAGTGTTACTATACAGGACAGAATTTCACTTATGCATGTGTTTGTCGTGCCAAATACAAGCTTCTGAAATGCCTTGCAGATTACCCTTCATTATCAACAAGAGACATGGTTAGGTATTACTAAGACTCCAGTATTGGGACCATATGCTTTGATTCCCCTATGGGAAATTTCATACAGGGACAGAAAAAGCAGATAGACAATTATATGAAACTTTTGGCACTTTTTTTAGAATCATAGAATTGCTTAGGTTGAAAAAGAGCCTTAAGACCACTGAGTCCGACAGTTAATCCAGCACTGCCAAGTGCACCACTAAACCACATCCCCAAGTCTTTTTAATACCCCCAGGGATGGTTAGTCAATCACTTCCTTGGGCAGACTGTTCCAATGCTTGACAACACTTTTGGGCTTTTAGAAACAGCAATGAACTATTTTGGGGCTTAGGATTTTATTTTTATTTTTAATTTTTCCCCAGGAAGTTTATTCTAAAGCACCATAATAAATTCATACTCGATACATCACATCCAAGAATCAAGACAAATATAAAAATTGTAAAAATATATAAAAATATTTAAAAATTGAAGCTAAGTATTGGTATAACTATGAATACTGTTGTTTCATGTCAGAAAGTGTCGGAGGAGACCAGACCGAGAAGGATTTCAGCGACTGGCAGATCT
>JAJPCS010000060.1:19470434-19496755 GCA_021164005.1 Willisornis vidua nigrigula | reverse complement strand
TGAAAACCCCTCCACTATATTAGTGGTTATTAATAATCCGCTGATAAGAAAGTGTGTATTAAATATAAATTCTCCCTATACTTGATACTTCTTTAAAGCTACCACTGATCTTCCTATGTGTTACGTCTCTTTCAAGTACTAGTTAAATAAATATTCTAAAAGAATTTCTAAAATAAGTTTCTTTGCTACTTTTGAGTGAAAAGATACAGATTTAGCCCAGAATTGCCATTACAGAATTAAAATATAAGAACAAGAACCAAAAGTCAGAAAAGGAATTTTCACCTGAAACATTAGACCCAAGTAGATTGCATTGATATTTTAATATTAAATACCCCATCTAAAAAATATTAGACTAATACTTGATACCATATTTACTATTTTTTTCTACATTATTGTTATACTTAGCAAGAAATCCAAGTCTCACACTTCACATATCAACGCAAAATTATTCCAGCCTAACTTTTGGTCAGAATCATAGAATCATGGAATCAAGTGGGTTGGAAGAGACCTCTGAGATCATCAAGTCCAACCCTTGACCCACCACCGCCATGGTTACTAAACCATGGCACTAATGCCACATCCAGTCTCATCTTAAAAATCTCCTGGGACGGTGAATCCACCACTTCCATGGGCAGGCCATTCCAATGCCTGATTACTCTCTCCCCTGGCAGAGCTTAAGCCCGTGCCCTCTTGTTCTGTTGCTGGCTGCGTGGGAGCCCAACCCTCCACTGGCTACAGCATCCCTTCAGGTAATTGTACAGAGCAATAATGTCACCCCCTAACCTCCTCTTCTCCAGACTAAACAACCCCAGCTCCCTCAACCTATCCTCACAGGAGTTGTGCTCACGTCCCTTCACCAGTCTCATCTCTCTTCTCCAGACCTGCTCCAGCATCTCAATATCTTTCCTGAACTGAGGGGCCCAGAACTGAACACAATACTCAAGGTGTAGCCTCACCAGAGCTGAGCACAGGGGAAGGATCACTTCCCTGGTCCTGCTGGTCACACTATTCTTCATACAGGCCAGGATCCCATTGGCCTTCTTGGCCACATGAGCACACTGCTGGCTCATGTTCAGAACATATAGCATATCATATAGATTCTTCTGGGTTACATACTAATCATACTATCCTGTAAACTTAGTCAGCAATGAAGCTGTTCTGGTATGTGATGATGAACATATTATTTTGAAAACATGATATAAAAATGCAATAATTTAAAATATTATTTTACAAGAGTCATACAGAATGACTTTTTCTACTTAACAGTTCTACTGTTTTAGGAAGATATTAAGCTATTCACCCCAATTAGTCTTTCATGTGTGTTTTTCATCTGCTAGGCAGCTAAGAAGAAAATATGTCTTTCCTTCTGTCTTTGCTTTCCTTGGCTCAGTGTATTACAAAAATCATATATACCAACAATCATATGTATATAAATATTTAATATCTTTTTACCTTTTTATCTTTTTGAGACTGAACATCTGAAGTTCTGTGTATAGTGGTTCAATGCACCCTAGGCCTAAACTGGGAAAGTAACTGTAGCCTCCCCCATTCTCACAAAAGTGCTCCATCTTGACGACAGAAAAAGTTAACAATGTCACTTAACAAGCTTATAATACTCCACTGCAAGAAAGTTTTATTCTTAGGTTGTTATTCTTTTGTCCTGCGACAGCTAATGCCAGCTTGTGCAATCAAGTACTAGAGACAGGTCACAGACATATCAAGGTGATTGCACCATATTCAGCACTGCCTGATCCCAGAGGAATATTTTCTACTTCTTTTATGTATATCATCCAGAGCATAATTTTGAAAATTGTCATACTTCACTAGTTTTAAAACTACTTCATTTATTAAAAAGTTTTACCATTTTCTGTAAATGATTACCATAATAAACGTGGTGCTCTTGAAGAACAGCATTATCAAAAGACACAGAATGCAAAATAAAACATGGTGATTGAACTAAGAATCAACACCAATGAAGTCCGGTAAAATAGAATCAACATTTAATTAAATTGGATTTCTCATTCTGGAAGGGAATGATAAATAGCATTATTGTATTTTATAATGCTTTAAATCATGGCACATTCACACATTTATATTCTTAAAAACACATCTAGACATGGTTGCAATGAAGTTCTATGTATTACCCTTTTAATTAGGGCTTTCTGCTCTGCTTTTTCTAACAGCTCTGGCAAGAGTAATTTAATATAATGAAAATCAAACATATGCATAAAAGTCCAATTAGAAATTCACCATCTTTGTGGGAATACAGTCTTCATATTTAATAATACTGGAACTGAATTTGACTTATTGTTTGTAATTTCTGTTGGGGGGATCATATTAGTAGTCTGCTGGAAAAGTTATCAAGCAGTCAAGCCAAGAAATTAATGACTGTTTTTCCATGGAGTTAGTAAAGACTCACAGAATCACAGAATATGCTGAGTTGAAAGTGATCCACACAGCTCATGGAAGTCCAACCCCTGGCCCTGCACAGGACCATCCCCAAGAGTCACACCATGTGCCTGAGAGTATCATTCAAACACTTGAACTCTGTCAGGATTGGTGTTGTGACCACTTCCCTGGGGAGCCTGTTCCAGTGCCCAACAACCCTCTGGGTAAAGAACCTTATTCTGATATCCAACCTAAACCTTCCCTGACACAACTTCAGGGCATTCCCTCAGGTCCTAGATTTAGCCTAAAACGGAATGATTTTTTTTTTTAATATTGGACAACATCTAGGCATGCATAAAAAAAATTAAAAATGCAAAGACAATATTAAGTTTTTATTTAATCCATACCTTTCATGACTTTACAAAAACTTGTATTTTGCTCTATATGAAATGCTTTCATACAGAAGATTTTACAACTGCCTCCCTGCCTTTTTTTCCTTGCTTTCTTTTTTCTTTTTTTTCTTTTTTTTTCTTTTTCTTTTTTTACCCCTATAGGGAAAAATTACTCAAGCTGCGTCAAAGCAAGAGGTTTTTTCAAGTCCCAGCCAGCCCACCTCTCACGGTGCCCCGGGTTTCAGCCTCCGGATACCTGGATGAATTCTCACAGAGCTAAAGGTCCAGGCTCCAAAAAGGTTAAAAGAATGTTTGAACTCTTTATTAGGGGGGGTACACAACTTATATAGGGTTTTGGAGGGTACACGCAACTGAGGGTGGCTTGGGATAGGCTGAGGATCTTTGTTCATGAGGTGGAGGAGTTCTCCCATTGGCTGGAGGGCAGCTAGCACGAAGTGTTCACGTGGCGGACATCAGACCCTGGCGCAGATGAGTCTGGCCCGCTTGCTTGCTCTGGGGTTGTTTACTACCTTTTGGCTGCCCCAAGGTCACCCTGACCTTGCCAGCAGCTCCTAACATGGGGAGTGCACACCAGGGGCTGGGGCCAAACCTCTCCTACATACCCCTCCTTTTTTCTGTGTGTGAATAGGTTTGGAGCTCTTTTCTATCAGTTGGTTTGGGTTTTTTTTTGTTTGTTTGTTTTTCCATCCAAAACCCCAGAGAAATCTTAGAATGGCATAAGCAAGTCTGCTTCATCCACATGCTACTGCCTCATTCATTCAGACTGCTGATCTCTGGCTGAACCTTTGGACACACAAAACAGAATAACACCTTGCAGATGCATACTGACTCTCAAACTAAATCAAATGTCAAGCAACACTTTCCAGACTGTAAACACCAGGAATATTTGAAGAAAAAGACTTCTGGAAAGGAAACAAACTTTGATTCCTCCTGGAAAGAAACTTTGATTCCTTGCTTTTGAATCCTGAGGTCTTTCAGATGAATATTCAGAGGAACATTTTAAAACAAATCAAGTTTTGTAAGACAGAACTCAATGAATTCAAATCTCTTGGACAGAAAGACACCAGAGTTTAAGATAACAGAGGTTTATTTGGGGTTTTGTGGGTTTTGGGTTTTTGTTTTATTTGGTTTGATTTGTTTTGTTTGTTTGTTTGTTTGTTTGTTTTTAAATGTGGTAAGAGGAAAACTAAAGGTTAAAATTAGCTTGGGTTGCCAGAACTGTCTGGAGAAGTTGTGTGTAGGTTGTTGCACTTTGCTGCACCAGTGGGTGTGTGCCCCTCTGTACGTACTTACCACTGTGTTTACTTCAGTCAACAACAAGAAGCAGATCTCTTCAGGCTGATTTTTATAAAAGGACTACAGAAGAAGGGTTCTGCCATGGAGTATTATTCTTCAAGGCCATCTCAGCCTGCTTGCCAGAATTCCTCCTTTAAAAGAAGAAATTGCAAAAGCAAATGCATCAGCCATTTTCTACCTGATACTTTAAGCCTTGGAAAAACAAGACAAACACTCGTATGATGGCTAACAATTTAAAAAGTGACTGACAATCCAGCATCATTGGGTTGTGACACTGGTCCAGCACTGGGGAAGTGTGGGCCTAGTCTATGCATGTGAGAACAGTGTATGTATATATATATACTTTGAACAGAAAGTGATGGGGTCAAAAAAATGGAAAGGGTGCTGTTCCCTCTGAAACAGAGCAGCTGTCAGTAATGAGGTTATTTGGAATGGAATTACAAGGACTCCAATGGAAGCTCAGATGTCTCAACCATACAGAAAAACCTATATATTTATGTCAACATGATAACACCTCAAGTAGAATCATGCATATACCATTTCTTCCTCTGCACATCTTTTGTCATCAATAAAATATCAAATATATTTATAAACATAAAAACTTGGAAAGTTTCCCCTTATTTTAACTTTCATGAATATGTGTGTGTGTGTGTGTGTGTGTGTGTGTGTGCATGCATGAACAGTGTGCAACCTTACTGCCTATTTCCTTACCTTTTTCTTTATGGGAAAGGTTGCAATTTCAATTATAACTAAAACATAATAGTTGTGTTGCATTTAAAAAGGCATATGTTCATGTTAACTGGGTTTCAAGCTAAAAACCATTCATTTTTCACTCTAGGGCAGATGTCCATAGACATAGCAGTATGTTTCTGCCAAAAAGCTCAGATTTTCTAGCCAATTTTCTTCTGACTGCAAAAGATGGAAGGACCAGCTCTGTTCTAGCAGCTCAAACCACATGCCTTTTAATGTGTAGAGCTTGATGGTAATAACTGAAAGGTGTTTACCAATTTGTTAGAAGCAGGTTGTTAGATGAAGAAAACTGTTTGTTTTCCTAACAGACTGACATTCATGTTTCTGTTATATATGGTTTTACATCATCCAGATCTTTACATTGTTGTATGACTGTTTAGACCATACATGGAATTGATCAAAATATGAAAAAGTTTCATAGAAAATTTAAGAGTTTCTGAGTCTTTCATTTTCAGGATTGGGATGTTTTTAAGTGAAAAGAAAAAAAAAAGTCAGTGTAACAATGTTACGGGATGAAGTCTACCCAAAGAAACGCTCAAAAAAGCAAAACCTTGACTACATCTGCCCAGGTCTTGGTATGTCCTGGTCAAACAAGCAACATTTAGATAATTGTTACAGGGAAAGCTTTCTCCCAAGCTCTGAATGTATCTGGCCCAGTTTAATGACATGATTATGCATGACAAAGGATAAAGACATGCAAATGAATAATTTTAGAAGTTTATAGCCTATTTGGTGATAGTAATAGGTAGTTAGTCTAAGTTATGGCAAAACACAATAAAATTTGCTTGGGGTGACCAACAAGGCCATGGATTGCTTATGCCAACCACCTAGATTGAAAAGCAGTAAGTAATGGAAATAGCCCCGCGGGAATGCAGATGTCCAAGGGCAAGCAGAAGGCTGAGCCCAATCCACTGTGGATAAAGGGCTGGCCACTAGGCAGGAGTCAGACCCATTGACAAGCTGCAGGAAGTGTCCTCTTTCCCCAGGTCTGTGGTGCTGTTTACTGCTACCACTTCACTGAAGTAATTTGATGGTGTATGTTGGTTTTGGTGTCTGTGCTTGCAGAACAAAACCCACTATACCTATGGTAGAATCATCTTGCTTTTTCTAAATTACTATATTTTAGGTTGCTAAGTGATATGGTTCTGTTCTTTTGGCTATCTCAACCCTAAATTTTCTCATGGCTGAATCAGACCTACAGGTCTCTCTCCCTCTCATTTAGTGTTGGAAAATTTACGTCTTGATTCAGCATAAATTATTAAAAATCATGATATTGACAGTAATTAAATATTTCTTGTCTGTACTCTATTAAAATATTTCTCCAGACCTCTATGTTCAAAACTCAAAGTTCACCCTAATCTTCAGGCTATGTTATAGTCATAAAATGATATAACATTGCAGACTAGATAATTTTGTAAAGAGAGAATACTGCATTGTATAAATACAAGGTGAAATGGATTTAAAGGTGTGTAAAACAGCATAAGAAAAATCAGTTTTAATAATACATATTCATTTCATATTAGTTTGTTATTTATAATTGATGAGGGCTAATTATTCTTCTCTTGTTTGCAATGAGACTACAATAAACACTCTGAAACAAAAAAGTAAAAGGTGAAAACCAACTTCTGTAAAGCTATTCGACTTTTCCAAACTTTGCAGGTTGCAGGTGTGCAGAATAATTGCATAGTAGCTTTGTTTGATTTCTGTTTAACAAACAAAACAAACCAAACACTCCCCCACTCCTCTCAAAGCCCTCCCATAAAAAAAAAAAAAGGTTTCTAAAAGACAATTATGCCTTATTCAACATTGCAAAGCCCCTACAGAACAATTTGTTCAATTCACGAAACTGAAGAGAACAGTGAATTAAGAAACTACTAAGGAAGTTCTTTTTAAGTATCACTTTCTTTGGAAAGAAAAAGGAGGTCAATAATATTAATTGAGAAAAGCAGGTAACATAAAGAAATTAAATTTTTTTCTGCTTCCAAAACCAACTAACTTTATTCATCTCTGGCTGGTCTGTAGTTAACAGTCCTTCATGATTCATTTAAGCAATCTATGATGTGAAAAGTTTTCAAGCTAAAGTATAACAATATAAATTAAAAGATCAGAGCTGGTGAAATATAAATATTCCCAAATACATTAAAATACATATCTTATGTATGCATTTCATGAATATGTGGAGTTAGAAGGCCGAATATATCCCGAACTTCTGTTGAATAAACTATGTCATGGTTTTAGAGAATTGTGCTTTTTAAATATGTCCCAGCACACAAATCATGTGGTTGATTAATCTGAGCCCTTAAGCTGCCCCCTTGAAATCTCATTTCAGAATGATTAAAATTTATTTTTCAGGAACTGGAATATTTAATAAATTCATAGAGTGGTTAAAAGGCACCTTCAAAGATCATATAGTCCAACCCCCTGTCATTGCCAAGGTCCCTTTCCACTAGACCAGGCTGCTCAAAGCCACATCCAACCTGTCCTTGAATGCATCCAGGAATGCAGCATTCACAGCTTCTTCATGGGCAACCTCTTCCCATGTTTCACCAGCTTCATCACAAAGAACTTCCATTTTTTCAGTATAAATCTACCTTCTTTTAATTTAAAACCATTGCCCCTTGTTCTGTCACTACATGTCCTTGTAATAAGTCTTTCTCCATCTTGCTCATAAGCCTTCTTTATTTATTGAAAGGCCACAATAAGGTC
Source organism: Willisornis vidua nigrigula (assembly GCA_021164005.1). Lineage (NCBI taxonomy): Eukaryota > Metazoa > Chordata > Aves > Passeriformes > Thamnophilidae > Willisornis > Willisornis vidua. The sequence goes on along the minus strand of JAJPCS010000060.1, from coordinate 19,489,202 downwards.
TCCCTGGAGTCATTGTTTCTGCACATCTCTGCAGTAACTTCTCAGAAATAGACACCAATAATCATTTTCGCTTTTTTCAGCAACAGTAATGCCAGGTCACACTGAAGCTCAGAACTCCACTGTGTAAACACATGGTAACAGGCAGCTGACCATGTAAAGTAGGGTTGTCAAAGTAAATGACAGAAGCATGTGTATCTGTCTTGCATTTTATGTTCAGGGTTACAATGCAAGTGAGCCAGGAATTTAATCCAGTTCCCAAACTTCTGAATCCCAAGAAAACTCTTTAAATACTTTCCCATGTCTATGTGGACATTTGAAATTTAGAGTAAGAACAGAACAGCTTATTCTGACATTTTTAAAGTACACCTTCTTTATCCTAGAGAATTGAGAAAAGTAGTAACTCAATCCATAACAGGTATGTTGTGCCATTCATATCACATCTACACTATGATTTACATCAAGTAGTGTTTAGTTGTTCTGTTATTCTAAAAAGAAAAAAAATCAAAAAATAAAATATCTTAAATATTTCTTCTGATTTATTCAACAAAGAGGTGCAGTTCCTACTGAAAATATGCACTCAGATTTGCATATAGATGTTTCAACTCCCTTTCCTTCAGGCACCACATGCTGTGCATGCACAATATTGAACTTTAACAGTAATATGCCAAAGCATTTCATTCCCTAGTAATTCCTTTGCAACAGTGAGATTTGTCTACTTACTTCTTTGGCATAAATCTCTGGCATTAACATTTGTTATAACAAGAGAAGCAGCAAGAAAGAAGCCAGTTTGAGCCTCTAAACATACATTTGCAATACACAGTGCACTTATTTCTTACTCATTAGAACTGACATGGTGTGTAGGACCTGAAGGATGTGTTTGCAAATGACATTCTCTAAAAGCTGAATTTGTAATCAAAGTTATTTATGAATTTACTGCAGCAGAACAGCTCTTGTAGTAGCATGAACTGTATTTTCAGTCAAAAAATTTCACTGATACAGTTCTCCACAAGAAGCCTCTCTAATGGAAATGCATTTGTCAGCATGGGGGACAGGAAAGAAGGAACATGACAAATGGGACTTTGAGTTATCACAACCCTCAAGAAAAGCATGGGAGGCAGAAGGGGTTTTACACATACAGTCAGCAAGAAGAAACTAAGACTCAAGCATTCAAATTCCATCAAGATACTGCATATTTAACTGCAATAGAATAATTCTAAAATAAAAGATAGGTAGAAAGCATAAATTTAGGATCAAAATAAATAGATACAAATTACACCATGCTAAAGCTTGCAGAAACATTAAGTAAGAATTCATTGGCAATTTACATCAGATATGACAAAGGTTATTGCATTACACTGTGATTTTCTCATCATCCCTGGATTTGCTTTGAACTGCTATGCAGTTCAGTTTAGTGGGGCCCTATCCCACCTGTTCCTTTCTAAAACCAATTTAAAAGTCATCACCATTATTTACTGTGAATATTTTGTAATTTTGCTTAGTTCAAGGAAAGGTAAAACCAAAATATTCCAAAATGGATCTTAAATAATGTTTATCTGCAAGAAATTCAGAGGCAACTTGCTTACTGATCTTCACTAGAAAAATTAGCACTGTGCTATATATATTAAAACTACATGCAATGACAATTGTGGCCAGTTACTTCTTGCTTTTTATAAGGTAACATCATTAAACCTGTCAGAAACCTAATTAATCACTGACACAGGATTAAATATTTCCTCCTTCTAACTTCCACTCTTGACTTTAATGTCTGCAATCCAAATCCATTTTATTGTTAAAATGACAGCTCTGATTATTCTGAGCAGCTCCAGTAATTGTTCAGGGGTAAGAAATTATGGAAATTCCCTCTCCCAAATTTTGTTTTATTAACAAAATTGCAAAGGTTTGTGGCTTCCTGGTTCTGACTCTCAGTGTACAAAGCCCAAAAGTTAAAAAACAAAAAATTAACCCAAGAAGGAAAGTGGGTATATTTGCTGTCATAGGGGTGCCTAGGAAGCTATTTAATCAGCTCCAGTAAAAGCAGGAAAGTATAAAGTACTGAGCTCCATTTTCTTTAAATGTGCCAGAGATTATCCTAGTATTCAGCTAGAACTGGAAGTGTAGTACTGGCTAAAGTATAACAAACAAGTGTTTGTGTTGTATTATGACAACTAGGAGTCAATTTTGATTTTTCTTATGAGCTGTAATATAGGTAAACATAACATCATATCTGAGATTGTCAGCTAAAACAAATTGAAGTCTTTTTAAAGAATAGACAATGTGGGATACAAATCTCTATCAATACGGACAGACAAGTACAATCTAATTGTCTCTCTTCTGTTTATGACTTTGCAGGGACAATATACAGGCTTAGATAAAACCTTTTTTTTCCATTCTGTGCTCATGTGTAAAATTCAAAACATGATTCCTCAAGTTAGTGTAACATCCTTATGCGCAAGGAAGAAAAACCAGTAAGCAGAAATACTTGGGTTTATGTTTAGGTATTTCTTTAGATTAAACTGACCTTCTCACAATGAGAATGTCACAGTTAAATTCCTCTTCTAATAATCTCTTGCCAGGAGGTATTCCTATGCGTCCTTGCTTACATCAAAAAAAAAAAAAATCCAATTTTTTCCTCACAGTGTTTCTTCCTTTTTCACCTCCCCACTTTGCTATTATTGTATTGATTTACTGGGAACTTAATGGAATTTCTGTATCTATCTTCTCTTTACTTAATACGCTATTAGCTCCTTCATCAACTTTTTCATTTTCTGTTAGTCTTCAGGTAGTATATCTCAGCCAGCTCACATTTTTACTTTCATTGAATACCTGCTTGAATACAGTCATAGCTTTTTACAACAAAGATTTCCCAAAATCTGTTTGGCCAGAAGTGCTTTATTGAAGAAATAACATTTTCATCATGTGATTTTTTATATTCTTTGCACAAATCCAATAAGATAACTAATACAGCCCCCGTGCTCACACCAATAACACTTTCCTAAATGCCCATTTCTGAATGACAGTCTGCAGAACTACCCGGAGTGAGTTCCCTCACCTGCTAGAGAGTACTCCTCCACTAACAACCTCTGCAGGAATCCTGAAGTACCTGTGGAAGAAGCAGGCTTTACCCTGCCCTCCCAGGGTTATGGATGGGAGACCATGACTGCAGGACAGACAATAGCTCCTCTATTAACTTCTCAGCAGTTGCCCTGATATGGTATCTCTGGTGGACTGTATGACCCACTAAATGGCTTCCAATTCCCTAGGCTCATTTAGAAACCAAAACTCTGTCATTTTCACTCTAAAAATATCTTCACATCAGATTTTTTGTTACCAATATTACTCTATCTTGGCTTACGCTATTCATCAGGAATTAATACAATCTGTGAATCAAAAGGTCATAAGAAATCATTTTATTACATGATACAGACCATTCCATCCAAAGTCAGTTCTGCATACTAATGCCTAATATTCCATATAGACCAAGGAAAGAGAGTGTAAAGATTTTGTGCCTCTTATGAGCTTCAATTCTTTTAAGATTTCAGTGCTGCCACACCGGAGGGGGAAAAAAAAGCAATTTTAAAGACTGTCTTCTGATAAAAACTCTGTAAGATAGGCAAGTGAAAGCAGGACTTTTCAATGGCTTCTCTGCAAAATAATATATACATCTGAAAAAACATATGAGTACAGCACATTCATTGTACAGCTATGCTACACAAAATTCAAATTCATAAATATGACATCCCACCCTTAAGGGGAAGGCGTATTACTCCACAAATACTCAGAGTAATGTGAACTTACATTCGATGTCAGGTTATTTGGCCACATACTGTTACAAAAAAGTTACAGGAAATCTCAGTAACTTTCACCTGCAACAGAATAAGCTTTACTAGCTGATTTAACATTCAAAGCCAATACATTAATATTCCTTTTAATATCATTGTGAACTAAACATCCATTGAGATAAATGGACAAAATAATTTTACATAATAAAAATTATTGAAGCTTTTTATGCTTCATTATATTTCCCCATCATTAAATATTTTCTAGTATTTATATTGTTACACATGTATTAAAAGTGCATTTCTCTAAAATGTTGAATTCAAATATCTCTTTCTGAGAAATGTCTGCTTTTGAATTTGCCACAAATAAAACAATAATCATTCTAAAACAGAAATATATTGATTCAGTTCTTGTGCTGATGTAGGACACACAGAATACCACCTAATTTTACCCATTCTCTTTCTTCTAGAAGCTGGTGCATCCCTACCTAAAGGCAGCTGTATCACAGGGAATGTGATGTGATCACAGAGAACTTTAACAGAGAGGCAGTATGAATCATAGCTTTCAAAATGAGAGACAGTGGTTGAATTTTGCATGGAAAACTGTTTCCTCTTTAGTGCTTACTTTATGGTTCACTATTTGCAATTTGCTCTTTGATCTCCTCAGCTTTATTTACGCTCTTTACCAGTGTCTAAAAGTTACAGGCATAAGAATATAGGTTGCAATAAATACCAAATATTAAATTTAAAAAATCAAACACCCATTAACAGAAGCATCTTCATTTGTACGCTAAACCAATCAATGAATGTACTGACAGTGGGGTAGGATAATTTCTAATAGTAATAATAAAATAATTAGCAGCATGATGATTAGGGAACCTTTTTTTTTTCACATCATTTCCATTCCTGCTATTCTTGATCATTACAGAGCATCCCTTCCCTCACAGTAAGCTGCTCATCATGCTGCCTACCCATACGCAACAAGCACTGATACAAGCAGAGATTTCTACTGAGCTAAAGGGACCTGAGCAATTTTAAACTACTTCTGTCTAAGTAAGGGTTATGTAACACTGAACCTGATATTTTTCCATGCTCCAGGAAGAAAAGCCTCATCAAGAGGGATAAGCAGGCCCAACTCCACCTCACATCCCATGGCGCCTGCCAGGCACCAGCTGCCATTTGCCCCCAGGGAACCCTCCCTGTGCCACTCCACAAGGGCACACTACTTCTTGCACAGAGAAACAACCAGAACACACTCACCTAGCAACAGAGGACAGTTATTTACACTCAGTAATTGGTACTAAGCAGTCACATGCCAGTTAAAATGCGTGCAGCCAGCAGGGCAGAGCACCACCCCAGGCGGCACCAGTGGCCTCGGTGTCAGCCAAGCAGCTCTCAGCCAGGTTGATGGGCTGAAGTGTCACTTGCGCATAGCCTGATTCCCCCTCTGCCATCCCAGTTTCCCTGTCTGAACTGCCCAAGTGACTGCCCAGCTGCTCCTTGGCCATTTTCCCTGCAGCTGAGAGGCTGCTGTCCTGTTGGCTCAGCTCAGCTCAGCTCAGCTCTTGCAGGACAGAGGTCTCCTCCCAGCTCTGCCATGGCCCCAGTGAACTGCTGGCAGTGGAGGGTACAATGAGGATGATGTAGCCAAAACCCATAATATACCAAGTACATGCCTTCTTCCATTCCTAATTACTACTAATCTGATCCTTAAATGGTAACAGCAACATGTTCTCCCTTCCTCCCTGAACACGTGTTGCCCTATCACATGCAGAGGAAATTAGTTGAAGGGCTTTTAATCCCCCACTCACCTCCTCATTGCATGACATAGACTTATCCAGCAAATTTCAGACAATTAGGTTTTCAGGTAGTACCATATTAAAGTATTAGACTTGTGTAGTGCCTATAATAAATTCCTTCCAGTCTTCTACTAAGTACATGCATGAAAAAAAGAATTTCTGTATTACAGACATAGGGAATGTATATTAATTTCCATTTAAAAGCAAAACAGTTATGATCTGTTCAACTGATCTGAGGCAAATTGTGACTGACTATGTTCTATGTTTATATACCCTCATCAGAAAACATTTGAATAGATACTCAGGTTCAAAGCCGTGCGATGAAAGATGAACATTCACCATCAAGTTTCTATGATTATTCCAAGAGTGGCCCATTCTCCAGTCCTCAAAAAGAAAAATTTCACTGAATGTAATCAAGTAGACACAGGCTTCACATACAGTGTTATTAATGAACATATTTATTATCATGGTATCTCATAAAATATGAGTTCCCAGCACCTTGAGACTGCAATAAAAACAATGGATGAGAGTGTGTGCACACAAACAGCGTGTGCGTCTGATTGAAACTGCAAGAGAACCTTTACATTGCACATAAGAACAACCAAAGGAGGATTTTGCCACTACTTGTCATTTTGTTTGACAGGCAGTTCTCTTTTAATCCTAAGACATTGGTTTTAACTTTACCAACATGATAATATTTGAAGATGTCAGCAACATATAAAATAAATATGTTGATAAGTTCACCATGAACATCTTTTCTTCTTGCCTTTTCATACAGTAGTGAATTTGAGCAGATGGTAGTATACCCAGATCTGAAGAAGAGTCTGTATATTTTATGATTCTTAATACTTTTTATTTATTTTATGCTCCATAATGTTATGAAGTTGCTATTGATCCCTGAAGACACAGTATTGCACTGTTAATTAAAAATGTCTAAAGAGAAAGTCAGTATTTACTACAAACAAGACCAGAATATAAATTAGTAACATTTTTATTTCTTATGTTTAGTAAATTTAATTTCTTATTTAAGTGTATGAAATCACCTTAATTTAGTCTATTGCAAATATTTCCTATTCAGGTTAATTGATAGTTTATTTGATATTACACTGCTGCTAGATTAAAGTTCTTCTTTTAAAGTTCTACAGTTAAAAAAATTTTGTCTTCTTCTCTCTCTCAGTCAGACTTGAGATATTTTTCCTGGTTCCTCTTGTCTGGAATCACAGAATGATGAACTATCATTAAAAAAATCATGCTGAGAGACACACTCAATATGGAAATTTTCAGTCTGAATACTGGAGGTTTGGCGATGTCACAAGCACATTTGAAATCAGAGAAGAAATTAAGCATTTTCATGATAGAGAGAAATTACTTACCTTTTAAATGAAGTCATTCATATTTTAAAAACTAGCTGCTTTTAGACCTGGTCATTATTTCACTGTGATAGCCAGGAAAATAAAATTTTCTTCTCGCGGTATTTCAGAAAATAGGAGGAACTAGTTGCATCAAGATCAACTATAAAGAAATTTACCGCAAAAATATCTGGTGGCTCATGTTAAAAATGCATACTAGTCTTACCACAGATGAAGAGAAATTTTTCAGTCTTTACACATAATGTCTCTTGTAGACAGTGGTCTTGATCAAGTCAAACAATATACAAATGGAGCAGATGTGATTTGAGGTCTATAGAGTCTCTTTCTACTCACCTTTTTCCAGTCACCTTTGAACTCATGTCCCAATATCAAACACATTTAAAAATATGACAGAGATTATTATTTTTCATGGGAATTTGCAGTGGGTTAGATAACATGCACATTAGGAGAATTTCAACCTTTCTACAATCATTCTGACAGCTGTGTCTTGCTTTGAGGGGAAAAACCAAAATGTTTACCCACAAGCGGGGGAGGGGGCTTTCTCCACAATAATCATACCACTCTTTATCAAATTTAAGAAAAGGAATTTTAATACAAGAAGGATAACTGTCCCTAACTGCTATAAATATATATATATATATCTCTACATATGTAGGTATAGGTATAACTATAAACAGACCGGAGCAAACCACTTCCCCAACACCACAGAGGAAAAACAAACAAAACAACAACAAAACCCAGCAGCTTTTCCTCCAGGAGGAAAGTTATACTTAGACAGTGTCAGTGTCACAGCCCAGCTGGCTGCAGAGTGAGTTTCCAGTCCCTCTCCAGCGAGACAGACGAGTGGTGAGCTCTCAGATGAACTGTGTCTCTTCCCCCTGTGTTCCTTGTCCAAGAAGAAGAAACACGAGCAGCCAGAAGCAGTCCCGGGGCAGGCAGCAGCAGCAAGACAGCCAGGAGCAGTTCCGGGCAGGCAGCAGCAGCGAGACGGCTTCTCCTCAACCCTGCACACACACACAGCTCCCAGCCGTGTGTAGTCCCCAAGAACAAAAGAGACAAACCTGTCCCCACCCAAGTGATCAGCAGTTAACTACTTTTTTTGTTAACTACTGGCATGGGCAGTTAGTGGCAGGGGAGAGAATTTACATAATAATTCCAAACTACAACAAGCTGTAAACCAGTTAATTAGGAAGTGTGCAGCACGCTGGCCAGCAAGTCACCTTGTATGCAGGAATGTCAAGGCTTGTCTTCTGCAATGGAGGAGCAGATATAAGGTTATTATTTTGGAAGTTTTGAGCAATGGAGACAAGATGGCAAGATCCATTTATTTTGCTTCTCACAAAACAATCTAACTGTACGCCACATCCTACAGAAAGATAAACAGCACAGCAGCCACTTGCAGCACAATTTTATCACTTTTTATTTATACCTCTATCTCATTCACATCAACAATATATTGCATGACACAAAGACTCTGAGTTAGTAAGAACTATCTCCCCTTCCTTACACACTTTATTAAAAGGTAGTTCATCTGAATGAGAGTCTTTAAAATCCCATTACTCCCTACAATCTCAAGAGACAGCTTTCCAGATCTGGCCTCTGTTTGAAATAAGCATGTTCGTATGGTACCTCAAGTCGTGAGAAAATCATGAGAAAATCAGTTTTCTCTCTATAAAGTTGGTCCTAAATAATGCTGAATTTTCTTTTCATTCTGTTTTGCAGAATATAGATTGAAAAGTATATAAAGACTTTTTAGAGGAGGACATTGATGCAGGATTTATGAGAAGAAGAATTATGCAGGTACAAAGCAGGAGGATGGGAGGTTCAAAATGCTTCTGTAAGCACAAAATCATTTAGTGTCCTATTCTGCAGAGTCCCCAGCAACTTCAGTGACTGAACAATTCAAATAGACAGAAAGGCCTCTGGAAAGTTGTCATAAGTTCACACAACAACACAGGATCACAGCCTATGTGGCTTGTTAAGTCAGCACATGATTGGTCTGCAATACATTCTTTTGCATGTTCCAACCAGCCCTTACTGGCCTGTGTCTCCCAGGTACATTCATGCACTTCTTAGATGAGATGTACACTCTCTGAATCTTAAGGTTGCTCCATTCAAGGTAGTTCTTCATTTATTGTCTTAAAAACATTAGGTCATCATTCAGCAGTCAGGACTCCAGGGGTATTTGCTCTTCTCCACAAACTAAAACAACCAATATGTTTAGACTACTGACAGGCTTTTTCTTGTCTTCATTGCAAAACACACCTTTGCAGATGTGAATATTTCAATAAGTACCTGAAAAGATAATTAAGCAGCTTCTTTGTTTCCAAACTGAACCATCAAAGTTCTTTTGAGAGAGATGTCAAAAATTCATTGCACAGATCAACATTAAGAATCTGGCAAAGAAAATGTATCTGAATAATCTGCAAGAGCAATATATTAGTAGTCTTTTCAGTTTGAGTCTATGATTTCCAGCTGCATGAGTTTAAGGACTACTTGTTATGGAAATGTAACTACAGATATTGACAGAGTTATGCAAGTCATAAATTTTAAATAGCTGGTAGCTTGGAAAGAGGTATCCTCTGAAAATAAGTAGACGCTTCTCCTACAACTTCCCCTCAGAATATTAGACCCAATATTGTTTAAGATCTTAGATATACAGAACACAACATATAGCTTTTTTTCATTAATCAGGATATAATATTAACGCAAAGAAATAGCTTTTGCCATTATGCCTGCAATTCCTAAACGATAACTGAACAACATATAGCAATATACTTCTATTTCACATAAATCTATTGCAATATCTTTATAATATATTATAATTTATATAAACACTTTCTTATAAACTTGGTTTTAAATAAAAAGTATTGATTTAATCTCATCTTTAAAGGAGTAGCAAACATCCTTTTTTCCTTTTCTCTCTGACCACACTATACTACCCTCTCAGGGTAAAAGATGTGAAAGTAATAAAGGATAAATTATTATTATTTCTCACATTTAATGCTGTAAAGCTGTATGCTGAAAATTCCTATGGCTGCCTTCAATCACACACCAAATTGGAGTCAAGTATGTTCACTTAAGATTAGAAGGAAGAAAGAAACATTTGAGAGAGTTGTAAACCACGTGTCCTTGTTTGGGCTGGTATAGTTTTCTTCCTAGTAGCCAGTAGAGTGCCTTGTTTTTGATTTAATATGAGAATGATGTTGGCAAAACACTGATGTTTTAGTTGTTGCTGACATCATGTTTCTACTGATAACACATTACTCAGAATCACTCACATTAAAACTTCAGTGCTAAAAATCAACCAACCAAACAACTTACTACCCAGACTCTATGTACCCCAAAAGCATGAGTCTCAAAAACTAACCTATTCCCTTCTTTGAAGACCTGAAAAAACACAGCTCAGACAATATAATCCTCATCTGTGTGATGTATTTTCACCTTTAGCCCTTGCAAATCTGAATGTATCCAAATGTATGGTATTTCCCTTGCTGAGTGGGAGCCTTAGGAAGTTTTAAATAACTTCACCTTTGCAGCGCATTTATGTCTAAGAACTTAGTACCATACAGTAGGACCTACATCTATCAGTTCCCCAACATTCTAAGATTAATCACCCCTACATATGTACAACTACTCTGTAATACTAAATTCTTACATAAAGAAAGCCTTATCCTGTTATAAAGACTACTACACTCTTATAACATAATTGTACTTTATTCCTCTTTTTACTTTAATGTTCACTATGCAGCTAGCACGAAAAAGGTACTTTCCTAGTATATTAAAATGGAAGAGAACCTATTTAACAAATTTGCAAACTCCATTTTTTTGAATGTGTATTTTCCTTTTATTATACTTTGTCTACATACTATGAAGTAAACAGAAGAGACATTAGAAAGAGCAGTACAGGTTTTATTGAAGAAGCAGCCTGTAGTATTTTAGATTTATAGTTCTGGCTGAAAACACAAGACCTTACACTTGACTAAAAAGTAAACCAAGCATGTTTTTCTGTGAAGTGGTGAAAGTAATCTCGCACTTATCTCTTGTGCAACTTTTGTTTGTGAGGAAAAAAAAAAAGGTTGAAAAGTTGACATAGTTCTTGGTCAAAATAATTATAAAATCTCACAAATTAAACTCTTCCTAAAAGAAGCAAGAATAAAAATTTTCAAAGACTTACTACATAACATTGAGGAAATTTTTATTTCCATTCAGCTTAAAGATATTTTTTTAATTTATTTTAAACATCAGTTGAATACAGATGGTCTTAGAAATCAGTCGGCAACATTAATATTTATTTTTATTTCATTTTGAGTGAGATGTATACATGTCCAAACAGGGATTTGGAAGCAATATGCCATGAGCTGCCTTTGAACACATCTTTATTCAAATGGAGATATATTGATTCATTCCCCACCTGTAACCTCACCTGTCCCCACTTGCACAGAAGAAATGCATTTCCTTCAGCTATCAAATTAAGATAAATATTTGAACAGTGGTGTTTTCACAAGAGTGAAGACAAGGATGTTATACGAACAACTGAGAAGAACAATGAGGGTTGATAGGGTATGAGATAGAGTACAGTGCTGCATGTCAAACATGGTAAAAAATAATAATAGGTATAATTAGAGTTTTCTTAAATATCCAGGTAATCTGGCAATATTGTTGCTTTTAAAAGAATTTTTCTTGAAACAGCTAAGAAATCTACAGTGCCAATAAGCCTTAGCAAATCATCTGGCAATTTAGATATCTTAACATCTTCCCCACATATTTTTTGCAATCATTGTCCATGCCTTACATTTTTCATCTCCCTTGCTGATGGTATGTGCAGCCCTATTCCAAACTACAAATAGTTTTGAAGATCAAGTTTTAATATGTTGCTAATTTCCTTACATAATCTCACATGATGGGAAGAAAAGAGTTGCAAGAATAGGAAGTTGAAGAACCCCACAGATAGGTACAAAATCAGAGCTTAAGACAGTGGTGTTTATTTGGTTTTTTACATATTGTCACCTTGGAAATGTTTGGGTTTGTTTGTTTTTTTTTATTTTATTTTTCCCTCTCAGAAGCAAAAGAAGATAATAGTCACATCAGTGAGATCTAATGCAGCTGCACTAAATCACCTAATCCCTTTGTTCTAATCGCATTTTTGTGTGCTGCTGCTGACAATTGACAGGTACACACATTCACTAGAAAACAATTCATACATTTTAAGACTATATAGTGTAAACACACTAGAAGTGTCAACTAAACCTTCCAAAGTCAAATTTCATAGTAACAGGGAAAGCCAAGAATGCTCTACCGTGTTTATGGGTTATTTCTTAGTGTGTTGGTCTGTTCTCAATCTGCTGAGAATCTTTGTAGTTTGTTGAAACACTAAAAGAGGAAAAAATGGCGCCTTTCTGTACAATAACTTAATCAGAAGCACAATTTCACAATTTTTGTTCCTGTTTAAATTACAGACAAAATGCTGGCAGATTTGTCTCTGTATAACATGAATACTTTTTTTTTAAGTATTTTAAAACTTACAACACACTACCTGCACAATATATCAATCAGATTTTAAGCAGAACAGAATTAAAAAAAGACAATAAAAACAACAAAAAGTCCAACAAACATGCCAATAGAAAATTAAAATTTACAATTATGTTTGCAAGAACAACCAGAAAAGTACAATTAGAAGTTATGAGCAACCTACTTAGCATAATATGTCATTCTGTTACAAATTGGGCGCAAACCTGTGTTTGAACAAAAAAAGCCATAGAGACATCACCAGATAAGAATCTTCCTCCTACATTTATAACAGCATGTGCAGTCAGTTCAAATTCACACATATAGATGACTGTGTAGTATTTAAAAGAGTGAAGAAAAGAAAGAACAAATCACATACTCTGTCCCCAACAATGTTAGTCTGTTACCTATAGTGAATTCTTGAAGACTCATACCCCAAGTTGCATTAAATACATAAAATGAAGAAGATACTGACTCCTTCCTATGTCGTTTATTCTCTCAAGATGCAGGTGAGCTATGATATGTCCTTATACTTTGCCCTATCTTTTCCAATTGAATGCTTTCTAGATTGGGTCACCAAGAATTTTTAAACAAAAATGCCATTCTTCTTGAAAGGGAAAGGTTCATTAGTTTTTAATCAGCTCTGTTAAAAATAATCAAGAACAAAATGTACCTCAGCTCTGACAAATGTTGATGTCTTCCTGTAGAAATTTATTGATTTGCCATTTTGAAGTGACTTGCCAAACAAAGAACATTTATTTATTTGAGCTTGATTGCTGAGGAAATGATGCCAATGTGATTACAGTAAAGCACTGCTGCCTCTCTACATTCATGAAAATGCTTGAATAACTTTTTGGACAGTGGATGACTGCAAATAGGTTTTGAAAAGCAAGTAGGAAATCCAGGTTTTGTTGTTTTGTTGTTTTTTTTTTTAAATATAGATGTACATATTTATGTATATATATGTATATGGGTTGGTCCCGTGGTGTAATGGTGAGCACTCCGGACTCTGATCACAAGGTCGTGAGTTCGAGTCTCAGTGGAGACCGTACCGGGCAGTTCAATGCCTCCCTGCCATCCGATCCCGTCAGATCTCGGATGCTCAGCAGGGTCAGCCCTGGTTAGTACCGGGTGCTGTGACAGTCCTGAGGACTTCACTGTCACTGTCCAAGCTCACTCAGCCGTGGCAGATGGACCTCAGGACTGAAACGGTGGGACCAATTCTGCGCACGCTGAGCCTCACCTAAAAAATCCACTGCACAGGCTGGAAGGGCACACCACCACCTGGGGAGAGCCCTTCCCAAATCTTCGTTCGCTAAGTTTGGCCTTACAAATACATACATGTATATATATATATGTATATATGTATATATCCCTGTATACAAGGTGACTTGCTGGCTGGTGTGCTGTACTCTTCCTGGCAATAAAGATCTTGCAACTTTATGGAAACAAGGCACTGCTAAAGTGGGAGAACCCTATACAATTCTGGACTGCAGAAAAGCATTATTTGCATCTCCCATCTTCTTAGCTTGCAAAGCAAAGGAGTCCTTATACACCATTACCTTACTCATTCTTATGAATCCCAGGGTCTGATTTACTTTTCAAGTTTTTAAACTCTGAAAAAAAGAGAGCATGTCTTTTGGGGTTTTTTATGCTATTTTTAAGATATAAAAATTAATATCCTGTCTTACCAAGAAACATTTAAAATTTCATTTTGCTGTGAATTTCAGTGTTTGGCTGTTTCAAACAGAAGAAATATGTGGAATACCAGATTTTTCTTTACATAAGGGGAGAAAATCCAGACCATGTTCTGGTCTTCGTTTTGAGTTGCAGAAAAGCTGAAAAGTGGAAATAACTTTAAAGCATCACTAAGCACTCACAGATGGTGGGGAACCCAGTCTTGCATTCATACCAGCTCATTTAACCAAGTCAGCTTAAAGAACTGAGAAGGTACAGAGGTAACATAGAGGCAGATATAATTTGAGACCTCTTCAGCAAAGAGATTGTTGCAATAAGTTTGTGGTGAATGAGACAGCAGCATCTCAGTTTGAGATCTACACTGACGTATTGAGAAGTAGTAATAGCATCAACAGTGAAGATTAGAAATATTCTGAATCATTAATGCCTGACTAGTTGAGCCCCTGAATTATCCTTGTGGCCCTGTGCTGGAGTTGCTACATTCAAAATGTATGGTTTCACACTGAGGACACAAGCACCAGATCTAGGCAGGAGATGCTCCAGGTGTGACCTCCCCAGGGCTGAGCAGAGAGGAAGGTTTGCTCCCTCAGCCTGCTGGCAATACTTCTCTCCATGCAGCCTAGGATGTTGCAATCATTCTTTGTAGTTCATTATAGTTTTGCTCTTTTCTGATACCCATTCAAGAACTAGTGAAAAATAAAACTGTTCCTTCAATAAAAATAAAATCACATTATATGTTCAGACATGGTGGCTATCTGTGCAATAGAATACACTTTGTGCCTCACATCCTGAAGGTTAGTTGCTAAATAGCTCAGCATGGGGGTCCCATGTTCTACTCTGAAATTTCACAACTTCACTTTGTTCAAGCAGTGAATATGTCACACCCACAGAGAAGAAACTATACTACATCCAGTCAGCAGCAGCTACTGTGGAGTTCCTTACAAAGCAAGAAAAATTAAAATTATACACCAACTAATACATCTATATTATCAAATGGCACTTGAATGTTGGGGGGTTTTCAGAGGCTGCAATTAGGTCTATACTTCAGATCTTTTAATGCTTATAACCAATACAACATCATGATCAGAATTAATAACTTTAGGCCAATTATTACGGAAATATTCCATATCAAAAAACAGTTGCAGATGTATTTTTAGCACCAAGCTCTATCCTATTTCAATGTTAATAATAGAAATTCTTCTTCCCAGATTTGCCACACAGTGTAGCATGTTAGGGACAGAGCTGCGTGAGGAACACTAAAGGCTGGATTGATTGGCCTGCTGGAAATTATCTTACCCATAATTGTTCGAAGTAGTTTCATCATTTGTCTGGGGTTTTTTGTTTGTTTTTGAGAGACAAGATTCTTTTAGAGCAGTCCATACCATCATGACTAGAGAGAGATTTCAGATGACAGATCACACAGATAATAAAGAGTTGTGGAATTGCTAAGTGTAATGGAGATTTCTCAAGGGAGTTTTGAGTAATGTAATGCCTGCATCAATATTCCATGTAAAAATCACCAGAATTACATTATTGATTTGACTAAATTTATTGCTATTCTGATAATTCCAATCCGCTGCTTTTGAAAACAATTTTAAATGAATTGCAAAGATATATTCTAGGTAATACACTTCTGGGAGATT
Organism: Willisornis vidua nigrigula; assembly: GCA_021164005.1. Taxonomy (NCBI): domain Eukaryota; kingdom Metazoa; phylum Chordata; class Aves; order Passeriformes; family Thamnophilidae; genus Willisornis; species Willisornis vidua. The sequence continues at coordinate 19,473,408 of JAJPCS010000060.1, read as the reverse complement.
ACTGTGCTTCTCAGCTGGTTAAATCCACTCAGCCTTCAGTGTGGGGCTGCAAACACATCTAAATTGTGTAGCAGTCTTCCACAGAAATCATCAAGACTCATGTCTTACTGCTTTCATAAAATGTGGTTTACACCTCTCTGAGTAATTGAATTTTGCTAGGGTTATGGGCAGGCTGCATATTTGTGTGCACCAAAATAATGAGCAGCCCTTAGGAAAAAGTGGTTCTTTCTATTGTATGAAGTCCAATCAGAGATTACTGTGTGAAATTTATGCTGGACATTTTTCACCCTAAAATGTTAATTAATTCTCTTTTCTAGGAAAAAGAAAAGTCACACAGAGTCATACCTGCTCTTCGAGAAGTTTGGAAAGGTTTCTTGCATGTTATAGAAATATTAAGTCTCTAATATATTCCATTACCTGAATGAGTATAAAAAAACACTCTCTACTGTCAAATAATAATAATAAAAAAATTAGTTCCTATAGTCAGGTCAAAATCTGACACCTGATAAAGGTCACAAATGAAGGATGGATCATGCCAAGTGCATTAACAGGGCTTTCCCTAATGTGAAAGAATGCTAAGAACTTAAAAACTGTTAAATTATTCACAGCTATTGTTGTAGTTTTGAAATGATGTAAATTCTCTCCCTGCCACTAACTGATGGAAGCGTTCGAGAAGCCGCAGGTGGTGGCGGTAGATGACCCATGATTCAGACCCATATAAAAGAGTAGACAGTACAATGGCTCTGTAGACACTGATCTTTGTACTTTTCTTCAGGTGTTTATTGGACCAGACTCTTTCATGGAGTTTTCCGAAGGCTCTGTATGCCTTTGCTAGCCTGTTGTCTATCTCTTTGTCAATCTTACCGTCTGAGGAAATGATACTTCCCAGATAGGTGAACTGCTGGACTGACTTCAGCTCTGAATTGCCTATGGTGATGTGAGGATGATGGAAGACTTCTTGAGGTGCAGGTTGGTAGAGAACTTCTGTCTTCTTCAGGCTGACTTCCAGCCCAAAAAGCTCAGCAGCCTCTGCAAAGCAGGATGTTAAGCGCTGCTGAGCTGCTTCCGTGTGAGCAACGAGGGCGGCATCATCAGCAAAAAGCAGCTCACGGACAAGGTGATTCAGGGTCTTGGTGTGGGCCTTCAGTCGCCTTATGTTGAAGAGGCTTCCATCGGTACGATATCGGATGTAGATGCCGTTATCTTCATCGAGGTCTGCTGTGGCTCTTTGGAGCATCATGCTGAAGAAGATTGTGAATAGAGTTGGTGCAAGAACGCAACCTTGTTTCACACCACTGGTTATTGGAAAGGGCTCAGAGAGTGCATCGCCATATCTGACTTGTCCACGCTGATCCTCATGTAGCAGGATGATCATTTGGAGGAACCTGGGGGGACATCCTAAACATTCCAAGATCTGCCACAGGCCTTTTCTGCTCACAGTGTCGAAAGCTTTGGTGAGGTCAACGAAGGTTACATAGAGACCTTTGTTCTGTTCCCTACACTTCTCTTGCAGTTGTCTGAGAACAAACACCTAAACATCCACTGGTCTGATTACGTGACCAATGTGTCTGTTCTGGAACAGGCAGGGGTCACCAGTAACAAGGACATGTTGATGAGAACGCAGCTGCGCTGGGCAGGGCACGTCTCCAGGATGGAGGATCACCGCCTTCCAAAGATTGTGCTCTATGGTTAACTCGCCACCGGCTGCCGCAAGAGAGGAGCCCCGAAGAAGAGATACAAGGACTCCCTGAAACAACACCTCAGCCTTGGCCATATTGACTGCCACCAATGGTCCACTCTGGCCTTCAATCGGGATTCATGGAGACACACCATTCACAATGCAGCTGCTTTCTTTGAGAATGCACAGAGAGTCAATCTTGAGGAGAGAAGTCAACGCAGAAAGAACCTCTCCCTGCCAATATCACCCAGGGAGACGTTCCGCTGTGCCTTTTGTGACCAGACCTGCCAATTCCATATCGGCCTTTTTAGCCACCAGCACACTTGCAGCAAGCGTGGGTAGTGCCCTTCTCAAATCTTCGTTTGCGAAGCCTAACCATGATGATGATGATGATGGAGTTAACTGCTACCAATTGCTTCTTCATCATTTGGGTGGGGGGCAGACTGGGGTAAAGTGTAGCAAGGAATGGGTTTGCACTGTCTCTTTTGTTCTTGGGGACATTCACACAGCTCTGGGGGAAGGTTGGAACTGCGTGTGCCGGCTGTCAGAGGGAAACCTTTCTCTCCTGGTCCTTGCTGCTCCTGTGGAGTAAGCTAGTTTCTTGCCACTGATGTTTCTCCCGGTTTTGGCATTGGGGCTCCAGCCACTGCTCCGGCCTCACCATCGGTGGAAGTGTCACGGCTCCCCATCCCATGGCGGCAGCAACCCAGGAGAGAGAAGTCGCAGCTGCTTTCCGGGACACGCTGCAGGTCTCTACTCCCAGCTTTTCTTCTTTGTTTGGGACAAAGGACACAGAGAGACAGAATTCATCTGAGTGCTCACAGCTCATCTGCCTTGCTGGAAAAAGACTGAGAACTCACCCTGCAGCCAGTCAAGGTGTGGCACTGACATTGCCCATAAATATAACTTTTTCAGGAGGAACCTACCAGTTTGGGGGTTGTTCTCTTTTGGGTTTTTTGGTGGTTTTTGGGTTTTTTTTCGCTTGTGGTGTTGGGGAAGTAGTTTGCTCTGGTCTGTTTACAGTTATATCTATACCTACATATATATATATAGAAGTTAAGAACAGTTATCCTTCTTATATCCATTTTCTAATTAAAGTTCATTTTCTTAAATTTAATAAAGAGTGACATGATCATTGTGGGGGAATCCTCTCCTCTGCTTTTTTGGTAAACCTTCCGTTTTTTCCCCTCAAACCACGACAGCTAATCAGAAACATATTCAGAAGTAGAACAGAATAAGTGATAGATACATTAGATAGATAGATAGATAGATAGATAGATAGATAGATAGATAGAT
>JAJPCS010000060.1:19424099-19470424 GCA_021164005.1 Willisornis vidua nigrigula | reverse complement strand
GATAGATAGATAGATAGATAGATAGATAGATAGATAGATAGATAGATGGATGAATAAGCAAAAAAACAGGAAAGTTTCATCACACACAGTAAGAGGAACAGATAGAGGAACAAAACTACGGTCAAACTGCTATGCTCAGCAGCCAATAACTATTAAAGAACTTTTGCTCACTGATTCTAGTGAGTTATGGTAAAAAACTTCAGTTACTATTTTTTCTCCTCAGACTGTAACACAATTTTGCTTGATGGTTAACATTTTTGGTACAAGATAAAAAACAGCATCCTTCAGAGAAAACTGAAACAGCAAAAATAGTCAGTTGCATAAAACAAATCAGGACCGTGTCTCCCCATGTGATTACAGTGGATGTTTAAACTAAAAAAGCCATTGAGCTACTTAATTGTTTCCCTCATTTTCATTGTTCCTGTTTTGTTTCTGTAAGTGGCCTGGCAGGTTTTTAAAGAAAATATTATTCAGCAAGTACGTAGCATGAAAAGCTACAGTATAATTTCTAAAGTGCAATCAAAGCTGTCATGCTTAGCAATGTTTGTATTGTGACTTATATTCCAGGAAAATCTTTTCATTTCATATATCTTAACATTGTTGATCTCAATATCACCTTGAACATTGCATTTCCTCAGCAGATGCCAGTGTTGCTTGGAAGGCTAATCTAGAATACAGGAGAAATGTACTGTCATCTACTTCAAAACAAGGCTTGAATAAAAGCAAAGCTTATATGTTATGGAAATTTTCAAAAATTCCACTTTGTTCCAGTAAAGTCAAGATATGACAAAAATATACTCTTCCAGCTTGTTCCCCAGTCACCTTTTCTGAACAGAAAACACAGTAACATCTATCAGAAAGTATAATAGTTTATATATTATAATTCAATAGTAATTTATAATACTTTAATTCTCTATCACCATTCTGTCTTTCCTAAAGAAAACAAAATGTTACTGGAGCAGGTTGAAAGCAGATCATAATTTTGTCGTTTTCAATTTCTCTGTATTCCTCAAGAAATCAAGATTTAGTTATTCACTGATGTTTAAATAAAAATCAACAGGAAGGTATCACAATAGGTACATTTTTTTCTATGAACTGCTGATCTGTTAAAAGACATCTGAGCTTGATTAAGGATGATGTATCAATCTGACAGATTTTAGATAATAAAGGGAAAAACGTTTCATATTTTTTGTCTTTGTTTTGTCTTGTAAGGCTAGATGGCAATACTGCAAGAACAAACAGAGAAATTATGCCCTGGGGACCTAAGTGAGACAAGGAAGCTTTCGGCCTGTCAGAAAAGCTGAATTCTGGGGTTCAAAACAGTTACAGCCTAACCAGACATGATGGGCAAAGGCTAAAGAAGGCAAAGGGAAAGGAAAAGATGCCACATCTCAGACCAATGGCAAGAATCTGTCCCATCTTCCAAGATCTAGCAGCGTGCTCTTTTCAACGGTTCATGAGTAACTATGCCTCCCTTCAGCTACTATATACAACAGCTCTTTAACTCCTGGGAAATTCTGTTTGGGTAGAATGAAGACAGGTTTGATTGGTGTGGGTTTTGTGGGGTTTTGTTTCTTTGTTTGGTTGTTGATTTTGTTGTTTTGCAGGGAGGTAGTTTTCAGATTTTGCCTGGGATTTTCCAGTGCCCAGCAGTTGGGTTAGAAAGAATGCTTGAGCAGCAAGCCTAGATCTTCAGGGAAAGTTCTAGGTCACATATGCAAGGCTAATGTTTTCAGGAAGCATCAGACAACATTTCTCTTAATGTATGTGAATCAACTCATGTAACTTAAGAAAGCATTTAAGTATATTCATACAAAATGCTACAAGGAGAGAAAATACTCAATATGAATAAGCAGAGAAGCAGAACACATCAAATAGACACTGTCTTGATTCTAGGACACCACTGAGAAATTGCAGAGTGCATTATGCCTGTGCAGGGCCTCGCTATGCATAGCAAAGACAAATAAAAATCTTCAAGCTCAGATAACCTCAGTATGAGTGTCCATTTGGAGAAGCACTTGAAGAAAAACTAGCTACCTATTTCTACAACTAAATATATTGAGGCATTGGCTCTTAAATTCAGTTTTCATTCTAACAGTTACATCTATCATGGTGCCCTAAAGAAATAGAAAACCATCTTCTAGTTGCACTGATCACAAGCAGAAAAATCGTGGAAAGCAGCCTCAGGCTGTGACAAAAAAATTATATTTCACAGTTACCTGATCAGTAAGACATATCCAAGGAAAGAGAGAAAACTAATTCTTACAAGTTCCCACTTTTTGCTGCTATTGCATAATAATGCTAGTTTCAAAATATGTCAGCCAAAGTAGCAACTGTCCTTCCATAAATCATCTCAAAAATTTAGGTGTATCATAGAAAGAGCAAGTAAAGCAGTCAAAAATACTACAAAACAGACAAAAATCCAGTAGTTGCATGAAAAATTCATTTCTAACAATGTAGTTGTAGCATTGAATATTTCTGTATATTCTCAAATAGCAGGAAATTCTAATTCCCATTCTCTTTTCAAGACAAGGAATATTACAGAAGGGAAAATACAGTAGTCTTTGTTATTCATGCAGTTGGGCTGTTTAGAAGCTCAGCTTATTTAAGCCCCTTCACAGTTTTCAATCCAGATGAATATTTCTTTATAAACTGTATTTCAATTTCAAAGGATAAAGGCTAAGTTACTGGATCCTTGTTTTCTCCTCTGAAGCCTGTATTTGAAACTCAACTTTAAAAAACCTCACACTCTCTGAAAGTGTGATCACATCTATTAATTCTATTGCTGAGTCTTGCCATGCTTTGGTGACATGGTTTGTTAACAATTTGAGGGTCATGTTCCACTCATATCCACACTGAGGCACATCTGGAACAACTTGGAACTGCAGAATAAATATAATGTAGATATAAAAAGAAGCTTTCTATTAGAGTTGCTTTTAGAATAAATATGTAGAGAGAATAAGGACTAAAGTGTGATGCTGAATTGTAAATCAATTTCATGGCTTTGGGCTGAAACAAAAGAATTCTAAAAAAATACATAGTGCACTCGTGTTGAGCTGCATTTAGCCCTATTTGTTATTTGATTAGAGGCAGATTCTGATCCCTACCCCAACTAGTGCCAATCAGCCTCCGAAGAGACACACCTTCCCACCACTTGGGAACTACCTCTCATCCTGCCCAAAACCATGCAAGAGGGTTCCAGTTTGAAATTACTTGTCCTCACCAGACCACTATATATGTCAAACCTCTCCTTGCCACCTTGGCCAGTTTACTCAAACTCTTTGTATCCCTACTTAACTTTTAAAATTGCCTCAGCACTGATTTTTCCCTCTGGCACTGACAGTTCCTCCTTTTCTATTAAACCTGTAATAAATGAATTAATTAATTTGCTAGAAACCAAATCAAATAGTATTTTTGTTTTATTTGTGTAAATGTAAAATTAAATATGCCTGAAAACTTAGAGGATTGTAAAAACCAGAAAAACGGCTTCCCGGCAGAAAGAACAATGCCTTATCGGAGAATGGCTCGGTGCTTAACAAGGAATGTAGGGTACTCACTGTGGAAAAAAGGAAAGATTCCCCAAACCATCCTAGTTTCGGTACCTCTCAGCCCGGTGCCTTCCCCCCTCCTTCCCCTACACCGGTTTTTCAAGCCCCAAACAGTTTCGCCCTGCTAAGAAAAATACCTCCCTGCCTTTTTTTTACCGTTCCTAGCCCTCTTCAACTTTAAAGAATTCCCTTCTCCCCCTCAGCCACATCGTACCGGTGTCACACCGGGACCCTGCTAGCCAGAAACCCCCCACTGAATCTCCGGGGAAGACCCGTGCCCTGCAGTCCCCCCCGGTTCGTCCCGTTCCCCTCCTAAGCCAGCACCCGGGAAAAAAACCCCACTTCCTCTCAGCCTCTCCATCTTTCCCGGTACAAGCCTTTCCTGGCCACACATGCCCGGTTTCACTCCCAAAACACCCAAAACTCAGAGCCACCAGTTTTTCTCTTTTCCCATACGGCCCCAGTCAGTACCGACCCCCACGCCAGCCGTACTGGAAAGCCCTGGCTGTCTCCATATTCTGCCAAGGTGCCTGCCAGCCGTGCCGCTGGAAACCAGGTCCCACAGAGCACTCCCAAAAGTCCCAGTACCACGATCACCCACGGCGCGAGCCCTGCCAAGCTCCTCGCCAGTCCCCCCCCAAGGGAAGGCTGTGCAGCCCCCACACCTGGCCCCAGCCACCCCATGCCAAGGCAGGAGCGCAGTGGAGGTGGACCAGCAGAGATAGCCGCCGCCCTGGGGAGCTTCTCCAGCTAGCCACGCTGCCGGACAAAGCAGCCCCGCCGGGAGAGTCCCGCCGCCCATGCTGAGGGCTGAGCCAGCGTGGGGAGCCTGCGACCAAGCCCAGCGCTGCTCCTTTCCAATACCAGCGGGCGCCGGCGCGGGCCGACCCCCGTTCAGAAAGGGCGCACAAGCATTGCAACCCTTCCTGCTGTGCACGGCTGAACAGAACATCATGCCAAAGCCTGCAGTTTGTCCCTTGCCAAGTACTATGCCTTTCCCCGGACTGCACAGCCACATGGAAACCCCCCCACTCCTGGGATACCATGAGGCAAAAGGTATTGCGAAACACTGCCGGACCTGGTTGAAGACTGCAACTGTTACAACGCACAGAACTGAGTTTGCGCAGAGAAGCAGCTATTGCGAAACTGTTATGTAACACATGTAAACTGCGCCTGCGCAAAGGGGGCGTGGCCTACGCCGAAAAAGTGAATATAAGCTGAGCCCTGGATCAGAGCCAGACGTGAACCTTTTGGAAGCTGGTCTTCTGGGTCACCCGGTGCTCTGCTACCCTGCAAGCACTGTGTTGCTCCTCTCCTTGCCTTTACAAAGAGCTGTAATCACTGACGCTAAGGCCTACAGAGCTGGATGCTGAAATCACTTAATAAAATCACTACCTGTTTTTTTTTTTTTAATAAATACTATTAACCTTTTCTTATAAAATAAACGTTGATTTATCTAGCCAACGCCTCAGTGCCTATAACAAACCTGTGGTGCATGATTCTGCTTTCACAGAGCTCAACTGTGGATCACTTTAGACTTAGACTGAACAGAATAGGCTTACATGAAGTTGTTCTCAGGCATCCAAGGATGCAGTATCCTTTTAGAAGATAACCACTCATCCAGCAAAAATCATGTTTCCAGCAAGAGTCTGTTATTACTAATGTTTCCTCTCCAGTGGGCTTGTCAGAGCGCTCTGCCTCAATCAGTACCTGATACTCCTCTCTGGATAGATCTAGGACACTGCTGACATGGCATGCTCACCATATACAAATATACTGCACAAATGGAGGCTGCAAGAATAGAGAGGTGAAACAGGCTTGTGGACTGCCCTTTAAAGATTGCAGAGGGGACAAGTATGACGTTGCAAGGAGTTTTCCTTTATTGCTCGTCTTTCTAACACTCAGTCACAGTTTGATCTTTGTAAGGTCAGCGTCTCAGGACATATCCCAGTTTCATAGCCATCAAGCAAATGTGCTCAGCTGATCCCAAACATCAGCTGAACTACAAAGTTTCACTTTAAAAAAGTAGTGTCTTTTGTAAATGTATCCAGAGAGAGCTTTAATTTCCAGAAGTGCAGAACTTCAGTCAAAATACTTATTTCTGTGAAGAAGTGAATTCTCCTCAGTCATATGCAAGCAGTTCTACATTAAGAAGCTAAGAGAACAGGAGAACAGAACCATGAGAAAATAAAAATATTTTGTGTCTTAGTTACAAGATGGTTGTCTGCAGTCACAGCTACTTACATTTTGTCTTTATGTATTGCAAGCATGATGCAACTATGGAGCCACATACTCAGGCAGAGAGAAACTAATGTGTGGGGGAAAAATGCAATCAAAAAAAAAAAAGGTGTTTTTCTACAATTTATACTTCATTTCTATTTCCTAAAAAAATTAGTATTTCAGTGCAGAAATAGTATGTCACAACACTTTCAAAAATTAAATTTACTTTTCAAGAAAAACTAATCTTCCAATTACAAAATTGGCAAATGAAAGGTGCTTATAAATATATTTACATCAGAACTGCCTGTCAGTTATTAATTTCTTTGAGGAGCTGTAATTCTTTCCCAAATGAAATATTGTCTCTATTATAAAAAAGTGTATATAGGCCATGGAGTTTCTATAGTATCATAGATATTCATCAAAGTATGTTTGCATATACGACCTTCAACTTCTCCAAAGTAATTCAGCCAAAATCCATGCTGCCACTGAAGAGCCCTCTAAGCTTTTATAATTTTTGTCTGCTATTTAAAATGTTTGCTTTCTACAGGGTTAACTTTGTCCCCATGTCTCTTTTCTCTCAGTGACTTAAGAGAGTCATATTGTCTCTCAATACAATTCTCTTCTCTTTAATGCTATTTTTGGTAGATAAAACAGTGGCTAAGCATAAGAGAGTCCCTAGAAATTAAAAGTGATGACACCTTTCCAAAAACTCAACCTTACATCAGTAAGTGCAGATTTGAGTGCAAGTCTATTGCTCGACATCAATCCCAAGAGCAGAATAGCAGCAATACTAACAATAACATTATACAATTCTGTGCAGAGCCTGTCCTTTCCTTAAAAGGCAGACACACTACTGAATTGTTTTGACTGATCTCTGTTATTGCCCCCCTTCTCTCCTTGTGTTTCAGTGGTTTAAGTATCCCGAAATAGACTGTAAAAGAAAAGGAAAATTGAATGGATTGCTGATTTTATTTTCTGTACGATCAAAATCTTAACCCTGAAGAAATTGCTTCTCTTCCTATCCCCTTCTTCCACTCAGCTAACTGTGTCATGAGCACTAGATTTTGGAAGGTCATTGCTCATCATTAAAAATGATTTCACACAAAATATAATGGCCATCCTTTTTTGATCATCACTCCTACTGGATCCTTCAGCTTTCTTCAAGAGATATAGATGCACATTAGAAATATGTCCTCTGTATGCTGTGTTATTTTATTGATATTAATATGGAAGACAATGTAAAAAGAATGATGTAATTAATGGAGGGTTGTTTTAAATTATTAGTAAAAGAAATGCTGAGAGGGGAGGCAATAGTAGGCTCTTTTTGAATATTTCTGCAGTACAATTGAACTAATGGGAAGAATTTTATTTTTTAATTTTTTAAACATGATATGGAATTTTATAACCAGAAGTAAATAAAATCCTTTGAAATATTATCAGGAACAACTGAAACATGCTAAGATAATATGTTTCCATCTCTCGTAATGGATATCTGTGTTTTCTTTGGATAAATGTCCTATTCCTAGTGTAAAAGAAGCACTCTGTGTAGAAAAATGGTGAAAGGGGAAAAATGGTCCATATAAATCACCAAAGATGACTTGCAGATCACATGTAAATCAACATTAACACAAAATTTTCATCCCTAAAATCTTTAATAAGCTTTAACTTTATAACCACATCTTAATCAAGAAGTCTGTTACCTACAGTGACAAAGCATCACTGCTTTTCAATCCAGTGATCTATATTTTTTTTCATCTTGCAAGAGTCACCTATGCCTCTCCCTACAGGGCATCCCTATACCTATCCCACCCAACTGATGACTCAGCCAAAAATAATCTAGAGATTATTTTGGAAGAGGGAATGCAACCTCACTGCGATGAGAGCTAAAAAATGCTCTTAGACATCAATTGAGTTACAATTCTGAAGTAAACATATTCCTGTATAAACTCTTGATCACCTTCTTGTGGCACAGTAAGCATGAACACTAAAACGTTGTAGTAGTCCCATGGCAGCAGTCCCCAGAGGTTTAAACCACCAGAACCCCATTCCAATAGTTACATAGGCTCATAACTCCAAGATCAAGTTTGATCTTATGTCCAAAAATGGTTGTCCGCTTTTGGAAAATGACAGACCACTTTTCATGACATCTTGTATAGACTGGGGAGATTGATTCAGAAAAATTATAATATATATATCATAGTACTGCTAACCTATTCTGGTGAATTCAGTTTTACTTGGGATTTTTGGGGGGTTTTGGTTTTCTGTTTTTAATTGGAGATTTAAGACTGAAAATCTGTTCTAGTGTTTTCAGGCAAAGTAGGTCCCCTATTTTTAGACAGTATAACAATATTATGTAATTAAATTTAAATAAAAGGGTACATATATGCATTTGACTGCTCATATTTGCAATTGACTGTTCACACTGGTGGTTTTTTGCAAGATAAAAAATAGTCTTTTCATTGTTTCACTTTCCTGGCAGATTCTGCAATGTTCTTTTTTTTTTTTTTTTTTTTTAATAGGCCTAAGTGAAAAGAGGTTCTGCAAACTCCTCCTCATATAATACTTGTTTGATGTCATAAATATCAGGTTGCATCCACTACACACTATATGAAACACACTGTAAACTCAGATAAATTTAAAAAGAACCAAACACATATGTACACTAAGGAACTTGTTCTACTTCCTGTCCCTTCTAACTACTTAAATCAAGGCAACTACAGTCAAAAGTAACATTTTTAGGAAAAAAAAACCAAACCAAAAACAAAAAAAAAAAAAAAAAGAAAAAAAAAAGAAAAACAGAAAGCAGAACTGAAAAACTGAACTAGAAAATATTCAAAAAGGAATAAGAAAGGGACCCAAAACACTACGGAAAATAAGCAGGAACATTGCGAGAAAAAGGAAAGAAAATAAGCAAACCAATTGGAAGAAAAATCTACACAGATCAGCCTTCAAAAAATTAAACAGGAAGAGAGTGTCATATTTCAGCGATCTGCCATTCAGGAAGAATAAAAATCAAATTTATTTTCCTCTGATATACCAGTATTTAGGGGGGAAAATGTAGCTTTGAAAGTCAGAGAGGACATTTTTATTAAGAAGAGGTAAAAAAGGATGTAATTGAGTAGAAAGCCCAAATAGTGTGAAACCTTTGACAAGCCTTAGACTTCAAAGTAAAAACTATTTGAAACAGGCATACAGAACTGTAAGATACTCAGGCTCAAATATAGCACCTCCACAACCTTTATCCACAAATACAGAGCACAGTTAAGGAAAGTATACATCTATCTACAGCTGGACAGATGTTTCAGAGTCTTTCTGCATCCAGTGGTACTTACTGAATTTTCCTAATTGGTCTGTGGAAAACTAAAGAAAAAAACCTCTCATGATGAAAAGTAGAGCTGCAGTTGAACTTACTTAGCTCTGCCAGTTTGTTGGGTTTGACATTAATAAAAACAAACAAACAAAAAAAGCAATACATCAATTTTGAGTAACAAGTAATCTCAATGAAACATACACTTTGAACTGGGATTGCAGACACACCTCAGTTCAGTCAACCAAAGTATTAAGCATATGAGTACTTTACATATTATTATTACAATTATATTTAGGATGAAGTTCTTGTAAGCAAGTTTAACAGTCCAGATCATGGAAATGTTATCAGAATTCACTCTATAACCAAATTTCCAGAGATGCAACTTTATTTTAGTGCAGCATGCAAGGTAAGTTACTGGAGTGGAACACTGATCAGGAAATAGAACTCATTTTCTAAAAAATAGTTTGTAATTTCTCTCTTAACAGTAAAAATGGTAGGAAGTTAGAAATTCTGTCACTGGTGACTACAAAGTTCCTTTGTAGAACACAGGGACAAGTAATTAATTCAGCTGGCAAAGAACTCTGAAGAGGATCTCTGGAAGATCCCTCATCCAACTCCCCACTCAAGTCTCCGCTCATCCAGGGCAGGATGCTCAGGACTTTGTCCAATCAAGTTCAGTATCTCCAGGTTCAACATTTCTACCTAAAGTGAAAGTTTCCACAATCTCTTTGGGCAATGTTTTCCAGCTTTTCACAATACTCATGGTTTAAAAATAGAAATTAAAATCCTACTACTTAATTGAAGTTTGCTAAATTCCAACTTGTGTCTGTTACCTCCTGTCTTACTACAATGCACCTTAGAAATGTCTGTCCCCATCTTGTCCACTCTGAATATGATTAGAAAGCAGTAAGAATCCCCCTTACTCATCTTTCCTCAAGACTCAACAAATTTGGTTCCCTCAACCTCTCTCCTCATGTTCTGAGTTAAAGCCCCTCATCATGTGGTGGCCTTCTGTCATGTTTGCTCCAGGCTGCCAGTGTTTGTCTTGTACTGTTTTCCTCATTCATTACTTTGATCAGAAATAAAAGAGCTCCTTGCACCAAATGGTTCATTAACTTTTTCCGCAGGAGTATTTCAACAATAAATGACATAGAACTCCAGTTTCATTGCTAACAAATAATTTTGCATTATAAATTATTCACTAAGGGAAGAAGAAGAGGAAGAAATTCCTCAGTTAGTGGATTTCTAATTTCAGTTTTAGTTCTAATATTATCTGAGTCTGTAACAGAGCCATGACATTTATATTGACTGAGAACTTAATCCCAAGACAGATCTAACGTGAATCAGAAGACTACTTTTCAAAGACAGAAAAGAATCTGGTAGCCAAGCAACCAGTTTATTTTATACCACAGAAGGAATTTGTGGTCTTTCGCAGGATGCTTCCATCATAGACCTGCTACGTATGTTTTAGTTTCTGCATATTTTTTCCTAGAAACTAAAATAGCACAATAAATTGAAAGATACCAGTTACAGACATTTGAGTCTGAATTGAAGCCGAAATACTACTTAAACAGTGACAAGATTCACTTGTTTTCCTGGAATATCACCTTCTATCAGAGACCAAACAGCAGACACAGTGAGTCACTACTGACAAAACCTTCAAAATGTGAAGTGAAAATTTTATTTTCTTGTTCTAAGCTTTCCTTCAAAGCTATCTAAAGAGTCCCATCAGCATTTTAGTAACATTTAAGTAATTCTTTACCCTAGATACTATTCACTTGACATTATTTAAAAACTACATTTTGGTACCTACATTTCAGTAACTTAAAGCCAACATTTCATAACAGAGGCTCTCTAATCCTCATATTATACTGAAATCCCTTTCCAGCTTTAGTTGAACAATGTGGGACAGAAACATACCTAAAAATCTTGATGAAGTTTCACTAGCTTCTGTACTACAGTATACTACCCTAGAAACTTCTTTTGATATATACTAAAACTACACTTATCTTTACCTTATCATTTTGGTTTCTCATTCATTATGTTATCACCTTATACTTCTTCCCTTTCAGTTATTTCTTTCCTTTCAGAATGATAAGAGGAACAACACAACCTTGGGCCTTTGCCCTAGTGAATATAATTATATTTCTATTACTGTCTCCTCCAGGTGACCCTATTCTGCTATATGAAATTCTGATCCTCCTCTCTGCTGAGGAGCACTCAGAGCTTTGTGTTATAAATAATGCTCTCTTACTTTGTGCTCCAAGGTCCTTAATAAAATTAAATATTAAGTTAAAACTCTCTTCAGATTCATCTCTTCCTTTTCAAATTATTGCCAAGCTGCTTTTGAAGATTTCATCCAAGGATATAAACAAGTATTGCTTTGGCACACAGTCATTTTAAGAACTACAAAAGATTGTGGCTCCATAAATGTTGTAGAGAAAAAAAATATGTTACTGGAAATGCACTTTTAAAAGAAGTAATTAAATACCTTATCCAGACTAGCACTATTACAGCTGCTTTTAAATAAATGAATCAAGGGCATAGGGAAAGGTATGAGACAAAATACCTTGGAATTTCATGGCCAGACCTTCACACACATGAAAGGACAGAGCAATGCTTAAGTGTGATTCATGTATTTCCATAAGACAAGGAAAAACAATTTTTTTAATTTTTTTTTTTTTTAATATCAGAAGGAAGTACTAGGATTTTTTTCTGACAGAGCTCTCGTATTAGGAGACAGAAACTTTTTCAAGCTAAAAATGTATTCCTCTTCATGGCCACTAACTTGAAGGAAGTTTGTCTATGACACCAAATTCACCTCTAATGTCACTCCTAGAGATGCTGAAATATGAGAGCAATCACTGTCTAGTTGCTTCACTCTACCACAAGATACTGACCTCAGTAATAGAGCGCAAGGGATTTCCAGCTTCCCTGATTAGCACACGCAGAGCATTGCTCTGCTTACGCTCTATTAGCATCGTGTCCTCCCATGTCCTTGCACAACTCACAACCACATAAATACTGTACTAACAAGCAATATAATCACTTGCTTTACCCTGGGTTGTAGACACTGTTTGCATGCCCAGGGTAAACCTCTTACCCGTGCCCCAGTTGGAAGTTTTGTCAACTGAAATCAGGATTAATCAAAGAAATATGAAAGAAAAATCCACTGGGTTTAGAAACAAAGAGAATATTCTCTCCTCTGTCAATGCTAGCAAGGGAATTGTTTGCCCACGTCCACACAGTCTCTGGGGTGGTGTGAGATCCCTCCACAGAGGCCAGTCATAGACAGTCAGGCAGAGTGCATCAAGAGTAACCAAAGGGTTCTACCCACCTCACCTTCGATGTTGACACAGTTTAGACTTTTATCTTTAATGTCAAAAAATCAGTTATTCATTTTCCATGACTTATCCCAAGTTAGCACTAATAAAAGAGCAAAACATCCTACCCCAGCATTGCTCTCCATTCCTCCCTACACCCTCCCAAAAAAAAAAAAAGGACAAGGCTGTTAGATGTCTGCTTGGACACCAATTAAGGGATGAGGTATTCAAGACATTCAAGAACCATCTGGACACAATCCTGTGCACTGTGCTTTAGGACAACCCTGACTGAGCAGGAAGGTTTGATCAAATGACTGCACTGATGGTTCCCTTCAATCTTACCCATTCTGTGATTCTGTGCAATCCAGATTTTTCTCTCAAAATGTCTGAAACGGGTCTTTCTTCACAGAGAAATCACAGTATTTCTGACCATCCCTTAACCTTTAACTATGATTTCATTCCATGGGCTCTGCAGAGAAACTTGTTAAAAGTTAAAAATAACTGAACTCTGCATTATGTCCTTATCATCTATTAATACCAACTCTCTCATGAAAATGTTTTTTCCCTTTGCAATCAGACTAAAAGAGAGATTGACGTGACTTGCATTGCATTTAGTGTGTATAATCAGTATAGAATTAAATTGATAAATCATTCTATTAGGCACAGAAAAATTCTACTGTAGATTTTTGAAATATAAATAGGTAGCACAAGGAAAGCAATTTTCAAGGAGTTTCAAGCCATACAAATAGTATTTATATGCCTGAAAGAATTAATAAATAATGTGTTTGTGAGTGAAAACTGCTGGATCATCCTGTATTACAGCAGACAGAGAAATAGACATATGATTCAGGAACATCTTTTTTTCATCTTTCCCTCTTTTTTTTTGCCCTGAGATAAAACATATGAAGGGACTATAATACTGATGACCATAGAAATCCATAGTTACAATTATGCAAGGATCAGAAACCAAGTAAATATCCAGTTGTTTAAATAGAAATTAAGGTGACTATGAGAGTCATAGCAAAACCAAAGTGGAGGCACAGGTGCTCCTAAGAGGATGGCAACACTGAAGACAAATAAGCCTGAGGCTCAGTAGCAGCCTATCCAGAAAAAGAAACAAAAACAAAAACAAAACAAACCAAACAAACCAAAACCAATAGCAACAAAAAAAAAAAGAAAAAAAAGAAAACATAAAAACCCAAACCAAACCAACAACCCACCAACCAATCCCCACCACAAAAACCCAACCACGAAAAAAACCCCAAAACAACAACAACAACAAAAAAAAAAGCCTACAAGAGGTAAAACATAGATGAGGTGGGGAATAGAAATGAATAGCTAGTTACAAGAATTTAATCTCAGATGTAGAGCTATAGAAGAAAAACAAACAAACAAACAAATCCCACAAGTTAATCTAACTGACAACTATTAAAGTACTGAAAATGTTCTTTTTCCTACTATCATTTCAGAAGTGTCTATTAATTTTATATTTAAGTCACAAGATAAGACAAAAATTATGGACCAAAACAAGAGGATAGGAAGTAAAGTGAAAAACATTGCCCTGCCCTAAAAGATTAAAATAATTCTGACAGAAGTCATCATTTCAATATATTATCTCTCACAGTCCAAGACTTAGAAATCTACCAGGAAAACATTTTCCAGCTGTCATCACTGACAAGCCAGAGAGAAATAAAATAAAAAAAAATACCACCCACTTTCACAGAAGCACATTTCAACTGAGTAAATTAAACTGCAATTCACGTGATGTAAGGGTGTCTACCATTCTTCATTCTGTGTATGCATTTCAAGAAAATAATAACAGGTTTGTAATATCATTAATCTGAAAAGAAATCAGGCATAGCTTCAGATTAGACAGCTAAATTATGTTGAAACATATAACAGATATTTGGTGGTGTAAATCTGTAATACAAAAAATGGAGATAAGATCTATTCATATCTAAAGAAATTACTGAACAAATTTTTAAGAACACTTTTTTGTTTGTTTTACTTTTTATTTGTTTTTTTAAGAAAATTTAAATTTTATTTTCTTCTCCAAACTCCTATGCCATGAGAGAGCAAGAGAACATGATGGTAAAGACTGAAATGAGACAGTACTCTATTTCCAGGGCATCTGATGCATGAAACAGACAAGGGTCTGACTCTTGCCTGTACCTTTCTCTCATTCTTCATGCCCTGCTGTAAAGTACTAATGTCAAATGAATCAGGAAAAGCTTTTGGATGCCTAAATAAAGATAGGGCAAACAGAGGCAGGTCAAAGCACCACGTGTCAATCTGAAGCTAAATCTTCCCATGTTCACTATTTATGTTTTGAGTGCAGCCTTCCTTTAGCCTTATATAATGTGCAACTGTTCAGATCCATTGTTGGCTTCTGGTTGCTAGATGGCATCCTTGAAGCATACTGA
The DNA here is from genome assembly GCA_021164005.1 of Willisornis vidua nigrigula. NCBI lineage: Eukaryota > Metazoa > Chordata > Aves > Passeriformes > Thamnophilidae > Willisornis > Willisornis vidua. The sequence goes on along the minus strand of JAJPCS010000060.1, from coordinate 19,455,600 downwards.
CAGTGCTGCCAGTGGTATTTCTTTTCTTTAAAAAGTTTTGAGTGAAATAAAATAAAGCTGCTGAATCAAGTGCACTTCATCAGTGAGTCAGTACAAATTCTCCTGTGATCCCAAATGATCATTAAATAAAGGATAAATCAATAAAATATCTACAAAAATTATTGATATGAGCAAGAGTTGTAGCAACTTCATCTCTTATGAATTGTTCCACAGAAGATAACTTAGCTAGGTTGTGAAACCAGGCATGTAGACATATAGCCCCTACTCTCTGACTTGCACTGACTCACAGCCTGACAGCAGGGTGGTCACAATCATTTCACTGTGTCCTGAGAACAGAGTAAACTTACTTCCCCAGACTCAATTATTTGAAAATGAATGGGCAACATAAATTCAATTTTTGGAGTATGGTAGTCCAGATATTTCTGATAGAGTCAATCCAAACCAGCAAAGCTAGAGTAGGTATTCATTTTATGATAAAACAGTTAGAAACATCATTGGGAAGAGAGACTGAAGATAAAACTAAGCCAAAACTACTACAACAATGCACTGCAGTTACTTAAAAAGAACTTCTGACTAGACCAACCTGAGTGGCTTCTCTAAAAAATAAATTAACATATCTGCTCTTTTCTGTTGCTCATAAGCCTTTGTTCAAAACCCAGATCTTTTGGGGAGAAAATTTTCACTATAAGCAGTTCAAATGTGCAGGTAGTGATAAACAGAGAAAGACAAGTAGAGCAGATATTATTCCCCCATAAAGCATTGCTAGGCCAAACAGATGTGAGAAATCACTGGGTGATCTTAATCAATTTGTTTGGCTGTTTGTTTTTGCCTTTTGGGTTTTGGTTTTTGTTTTTATTTTTTAGTTTGATTTTGAAGGAAAGAAAAAAGACATAACTGATTTCTTACATTTCAATTTAGATTAAAAATAAAACCATTAAGCAAAAAACGTAATTCAGAGAACTATAAAAATGTTGCATGTAAAAAAAATCACTGGGGTTTTTTACAGGAATTGATTTTATTCTGGTTTTCATTTTGTGTGTGTGTGTGTGTCTGTCGGTCTGTCTTTCTGCCTGTCTGTCTGATATAATTTTTAATGGTATTCAAGTTATACGATTTGTAAAGCAAAGGCTTTCTGATTGATATGTCTGGAAATTATGACTTATATTGATGTCAGCCAAATATCTGATCTCCAAATACACTCAGATTTCAAAAGTCTAAGCTCAGATTTAGCTTTTACAAGGACTGAATTAATGGATCTCTTTGGCAGCACCTACAATTGTGTTTCATGAGCCAGTGTAAGAAATGAGATAAGTTTGATTGCATGCAAGCAGAAAGGAATTTGACAAAGACACTTAATGGAACTAGCATGATAGAAATGGTTTGGCATAATTTGTTAAAAATAAACCAAGCATTAATAAAAGTGAAAATAATCAGAGGATTCAAACACATAATTTTAATATTTATTAAAGTCCTCTGGCAACACATTAGCACTCTTTTTTAATTTTAGTAATAGCCTGTCTTGACTGAAAGATGAAAGCACTTTTCTAATAGACTGAAAGGTTTTCCAGTTCTATTACAATTCAGAGAACATCTGTCTAACCTCTTTTGAACTCCCAAATATGCCTCACTGCCTTGAGTTCAAGACAGAAGCCCTGGTGCTCTGTGCTAAGCCTTAAAGTTCAAAGATCTTCTGTGCTTTGCTGCTGTTTCCATAAAAAGAAGAGAGGATGATGCTTTCGATCTTGGTATCTACTCTGACTGATGTGATGTCACCACTCATTCAACAGGAGCAGAAACGTAGTGAAGAAAGCATGTCTTTGTTTCAGATTGCACCTTTATTTTTTGCTCTGAAATATCAAAATTTGTCTTTTACCCTGAACTAACAAAGACTCAAATACCCTCTGTGTGATGTAAGGTTCTCTCCAAAAATAAACATTAGCCTATTAAAAAGACCTTTACTCCCTTTGACAAGGTCTCCCACAAAGAACCTATTGACATGTTCCTTGCATCTAGTGCTACAGGATCTTTTTCAACAGTAAGGGAATAGCAATGATTTCTTTTTCAGGTAAATCTTACCACTTAAAAGATGGTAGATCTAGAGGGACATCGCTCATTTGTAGTGAGCACAGTCCTATACTGTTTGCTCTTCTAGTAAGTCTCCAAAATCTCTCTATCCCAGGGAAATCACCTGCACAGTAACCAACTTCAAAAGACTTGTGAAGAGAAGAGAGAGGGATACATCACTGAGGATCACAGAACCAAATCTTTGAGTCCTGTAGCTTTGTCATTATTTGCATGCTGAGAAAATTGAGCTTTCAATCTACTTCTGATGCTTCAGAATCATCAACTACATTTGCAGACAGCTTCACTGCTTCTTTTCGTATCTTTCCTCTTACATTGCTCCTGTGTTGTGTGTGTGTGTGTTTTGTTCTAAATGTTCCTCTCTAAATAGGAACATGTTTAATGTCAGACTCTTCAAACTACAAAGTCTTTACATCTTAAAAATCAATAGCACCTTGTTAAGTTTTACTTAATGGCATCTTTGGAAAGTCATCCAAGTTCCTATAACAGTGTCATTACATATTGTTGAGGACCTGGGAGCAGTTCCACTTCCCTGCAGGTAAGATGCCATCATGGCCAAACATCTTATATAAGTTGTGTTGGCGCTTGTAAATTTAGACCCTACTACAAAGCAGAAGCAAAGGGGATAAAAGGATAGTCAGTGATTTCAGTCATGAAACATCTCAGCTGCTATTTTAAATGTTTACTGAAACTTAATACTTTCCCCTCTTCCCTTTCATTTTTTGCCAATTTACATTCTCTATCATGATCTTCTGAAGTTCTGTTTTAAAACTGATTTTAAAAGGACCCACAGTTCTGCAAAAGTGATATTTTGCTAAAAGACTGGAGGTATCTGTCATTAGGAGCAATGTTTTCAAGGACATCTAACTGATCAGGTGTCCTGGGCTGGATAAGCACAGCTTCACCTCCATGTCAGTATCAAGAGAAAAGCTCCATGAGTATTGAGAGCTTCTGCCCTCCAGAAACTCCTGTTACAATCTACTGTATCAGAATCATCAGTCCCTTCTGTGGAGCCTACAACAGAAAGTCAAAATTTAAAAAGCCAAAGCCTGTGTAACAGCAATCTTTTGAACAGGTGAAGTATTACCCCAGCAGCCTGATGGCAGGGCCCTACTCTGCTGGGCTGTCAGATGGTCCAGGCTGTGAGAGCAAGGTCTGCTCCAGGGGTAAAGAGCACCAAGAGGAAATAGTTAGAGCTACCAACAAGACTTCATGCTGATGTGGGATGGAGCAAACTGCAGAGTCCACATTAGACCTATCCAACACACCATTGAGTCCAAGGCCTTTGCTTGAAATAAGTCAGGTTTTAGGCATCCACTCTGTAACATGTGTAACATGGTTCTGCACAGACTATCTTGCAGTAACGATTAAGATTCTGCTCAGATGAGCTGGAAGGTTTCAGTTTTGTACGATGTTTCATCAAGCACCTGAGAGGTGATTAAGCAGCACTGGCACACAGTCTATTATATCTTACTGATTCATTACAGTGGCACACCTAGAACTTAACTATTCCCTTCCATTGCTGTTTCTTTCAATACATTGTTACTTCTGGGGATGTGATATACAACAACTTTACTTCATAAAGGGCGTGCACTGTTTATCATGTGAGCATCATAAACTGCATGCACCAGCATTACTCATAAAAGAAAATACAGAAGTGGAGCAATTTTTTTAACTTCATCATTTTTTTCAGCTTCCTTACCTGACAACTACTATTATTTTATAAGAGAGGCAGACAGCAGATAGAAACTTACATTTATGTTATTGAGATGGTAATAGGCTTCAGTCTTTTTCACAATACTTTGTCATTCTCAATTCACCTTACCATTTCTCAAACAGCAGATTTTTCATCACACAACAAATCCGTCCACTGACACATAACTTTAGCACCTGGACAAGTCAGTGCTCTGCCTGCTCAGTTTCTCAAAGGTAAATTGTGGGTGAGATCTTGAAAAGCATGTCATGATGACAGTGCCGCAACTGGTTGCTTTAAGAGTTAAAATAGAAGAGAACTAGGCATTCTGGTGGAAAATCTTATGCTGTGTAGGAGTCTGAAAGGCCAGACTTCCTCAGCACAAGAACTCCTAGACCAGTTTTTTAACCTCAAGAGAATTTTTTGGCTTCATGTTGACAAAAAAATAAAAACAAAAAACGAACAAACAAAAAAATAAGCAGATTCAGATGACTTGTACATTGTAAGACAATTTCAGTTTGCTTAGTGAAATAATCTCTTTCTATAAGCTTAGAGAAAATGCCATGTACATGTATCAATAGTTCTTGGGCCTTACTAGGCATTTTGTAAATGTAATTTTAAAGTCAATATAGGCTTTGGAATGATAACACAATAAATATTGAATTGTTGAGTTTTCCCTATTTTATACAAGATTGATCATAATTTTTTGTGCTTAAATTAGTCACATAGAGCAAATTACTTTTGACTGTAGTGGGCAACCTATATGCTTCATTCAACATGCATTCCTAGTAGCTGAATAACACACCTTCTGTTTAGCTAAACCTAAAACCTTCACAATCCTTTCACGTGTGTGCCTGAAGAAAATGTGCTATTTCAAAAATACTTGAAGGAAGGGATGAAATCCATTCAGATGTTCTGCTCCTGGAGCAATCAAAGCTGACTTCATATTGAGATCCTGACATGCATATACAAGACACTCTACCTTTGACACCATCTCTGTGTTCCATTCCCTGATGCGGTAGTATCAGCTACAGCACACAAATTCCTGGTCACCAAGTTGGGAGACTGGGTGGGTGGGGAAGGAGAAGCAGGTAGAGTGAATAATCACCCAGAGCTGCTGCTCAGAGCATCTTGTGAAAGAGCAATCCTCAAAGATCCTTGCAGGGTCCAGGCATTCCCATTGCAAGTAAGCACTGCAGTGTTGCAACGGAGCTTGTATAAACTCAGGACTAGGTCCCAGAGTAATCTAAGGATCAGAAAGTAAGAGACTTGCAACTAAGAAATAGGGAGCACATATTCTAAGATTTATGAATTTTTAGCTGAGTGATGAAACAACACAAAGAACATAATACTGTACAGTTTTCAAATTATTGTAGCTGTGTTAAAAATAGTCTAGGAACCCTTATGATTTCATTCAGTAGCAGAGATCCAAGGGCAACCCAAAGAATTTCTTATTTTGAATGGCAAACCCAAATTTTAGTGAGATTAACATACAAAACCGAAAATGATGCATCCCTGGTTTTGAGTTCTATGGAGATCTGAAGTATCTTCCAAATACGCCTGTTACTACTGAGACATGAAATAGTTTTTGGCTTACGTTAATTCAATTTTCTTTTAATACATTCATTTCTTTAAGGTCTCCAAATATCAGAGCTTCCATAATTACACTTTCCACATGGAAATCTTGCTTTAGTGAATTTAAGCATTCTGACAAGGACAGCAGATATCACAGTGCTGTTGCTGCCAGACAATATCTTTTGTCTAAACAGGCTGCCAGATACCCAGAAATCCCAAGAAAATGGCCACTATAAATGTTTCAGCAAATTGTACATAATACACAAAAGAATCCAGCACTTCTAGTCTAATCTGCTCTATGTGCAGCTGGTCCATGGATATTCTAGGTGAATCAATCATTTTTAATGCACCTGCACTGTAGGTAATCTCAGTATATTCACATAGCACAGATGCATATGTTTGTATCTGAGAAATCTTTCCCACTGCTCTACACAGCCTACAACTCTCTTTTAGACCTGGCTGGAAAAAAAGGCTGTAAGAAAAATTGAGGCAACACCAGAAAATTAAAAAATTTAAAACTCCAAATATGAAAATACTTGCTTCTTGATATATACCTCTATCACCTTAAATTTTAGGGTTTAATTTTTTAAATACCTACATATTTCGGTCTGCTGCTCATAGCAACAATCCTGACTTATATCAAGTATCTACTGATATTCTCAAATATTCTTTAACTGTTTTTATTCCATCTCACTTCATGTTCATTCAAAGATTGAAGGTAAATAAAACTGAATATGTAGGTCTTGACATTTTATTTCAAATATCAGGTAGACTTTCTTGGGGGTAGGGGCTTTGAAAGCACTACAGTTTTCATCTCTCAAATGCAGCCATTTCCAATAATGACAGTGGAACAATGTTTATGCCTCATTAAGCATGTATTCACAGTCTTATACCAGCTTTAGAATAAAAGCAACTGCATGATATTAACTAAAAGGAGATAGGATTGTGTGTTCTCTTAGGACTAAGGAGAGTTGTCCAATGTTTCTACAAAACAACCCTTTGTCAAGCAAATACAGCATGAACAGCCTTCCAGTAAGTTTTTTGTCAGTACTTAAAGTATTCCATTACTATAAGGAAAGAAAAGTAATTTATATAAGTACTCATCCTTCTAATTTTTCTAATAAAACTTGATAGCTACCATTAAAGTAACCACCAAATGACATTAAAAAATTTTCATGTGCAATCAGGTTTTCAATGCTAAACATCATCAAAAATTACAGCAGTGGCACTACAGTAACTATGTCAAAAGTAGAGAAAACATTAACAACTGCTGAAGGATAAGTAAGATTGTAGGAATAGGCTACCTGAATTAGACAAGGACCTGAATTCAGTGTTTGATAAGATAACATCTGAAATTAATATTAAATTCCAGGAAGAGATTATTTAATAATTTTGTTTTTCATATTTACCCAGATTTTAGATGTGCAAAAGAAGTTTACAGGCATGCAAAATGTTTTAAAACATGAAATTATTAATGAATTATTACCTTTATTTGACATTTCAATTTCCTTCCTCCCTTGACATTTCAAGACACAATGAGATTTAGTTCTACTTTCTATATCAAATAAGCCATTATTCTTTTTAGCACGGTTGCCTACTAGAGGTCAGAGAGATTTAATTTGGGCTAAACATAATTGCATCGGGCTGCTTACTTATCACAGTGCTTATGGGAGTCCAAGTTTACCACCAGACCCAAGTCAGAAGAAAATAGATATTAATTTAAAAGACACCTAACAACAGCCAATAGACAGCCAGTCCTGTTAGTGCCTCACATTAATCAATTTCCATTTTAATCAGATTTACTGCCCTGGGAGATTGACATATTAATTGCTAAGTCGTCAAAAAAACTTGTGTCATCCCTTCCTGCAGAGCCCTCATGAAGTCATGTGTCATCCCACCCACGCAATCACAGCACTGGAAATTGATCTGTAACTATACATGTCACCTCTTATCTACACCTTGTGATGCTGTCACAGCTTCTTCCTGATGAAAAAACTGCTGCCCCTGTAAGACCAGCATTGTACCCATAAGCAAACCAAGTCAAAGAATTGTTATGTCAGCATCTGGCATCGTCCCCAAACAGAGACACACATCGGAAACTTCTACTTCCTCCAGAACTTCTTTTTCTGATAGGCCAATAGAACAGCTTATTTTGTCAGTCACCTCCAGGGTGCACCCCACATGCATGAATTATTCAAGTTCAAAGTACTTTACAAATATTGAGTGCTCACAATGCAGATATTGGATCTATCATCCTACTGCACTGGAAAGAGTGGGTACAGTTGGTAATATTGTCAAACAACATGGATTGGCTTCTTGAACCTACCAACAAAAAGACTGCTCTTATACACCAAAGATCTTATTTTCTCTTAGTAAGAATTTTCAATAAAGACGTGGAAATCATTCCTGGGGTGTGAAAAAACTCCTATCACAACTTCTGCTGGAGGTTCAAAACAGCAGGCTCAGAAAAAAGGCTACTTAGTTTCACCTTAATGAAATGCAGTGTACAGGCTTTGAAATATAGGCAGCCTGGATAAAGTCTTTAGAACTCCTCCAATGACCAAAAGAAGGCAGAAACCCATCCTCATTTTCTTGGGCCCCAGGGCAGCATCTGCAGCACCAAACAATGCACTGCTGTTCCATTTCAGATGGTTTCTCACTCAGTAAGGAAGCAGATGGCAGGTGAAAGAAGAGGGAAATACCTGGCGCATATAATGACCTTACTGAGTCCTAAAGCTACACTTTCTCTCAGTTTACACAGTGATTTCCTGAATAAGTCAAATAAGTACTAAAAAACAGTAGCATGAGGACAATCAACTTGTGTTTACTATATAAAATTTTACAGTTTTCACTCTGAATTGCTCAGAACTTGAGCAAAATGTGATGTTATGATGTGAGATGTTTGAAACTGAAAATAAACAAAATTCAAATTACATTGAGAGGAGATGGAAAGTTCAAAGTGCACATTAAAGAACTCTGATGCAGATTCCTTCACCTGCAAATAAATGATCCAAATAGCTAACACAATTAGTAAACACAGGTCAGTCTTGATTTTACTGATGTGAAGGTTGGATACAGAGGCAACCTTGAGTACCCACATTCACTCTCAGTTACTATGAGAATTCTCTCAATTTGTATATAATTCCTCACATAGCTACAGTTAAGCTTAAACTCATCAGGCTGTTGATCAATAGGTGCAATTAAAAAAAAATCAGAAAAGGAAAAGAAAACAGTTGTCCATCACATTGATTCAATTTTTCAATTATTAATTTTCAGCCGTTACAGAATGAGTTTTCCTGAAGTACTAAGCCTCAAATATCCCAGTCCCAAACATCACCTGCACCAACAGACCGACCTCAGGCATTGAGTTACATCCCAGACATAGAAGATTCCTAGTTTTTAAATACATATAGAACTTTTAATACAAGCTGTAGTTATTTGGCCAACACTGCCCAGGATTTCTAATAAGTACAAAAGCAGTTTCCCAAAATTACTAGAGAACGGAATTCCCCTCTTAATTACAGCTACATTTGCTGAGGAACTTGCACCCTGAGAAGTGTACAGATGTCTTCCTGAACTCACGTTTTGGTCCATTTTTTTTTAATAAACATTCACATGGTGACTTCCGTATAATTGAGTTTAGATGAATATGATTATGATATTAATTATGAAAGGTAAGTTAACAGGTTAGGAAGCCTAATTACCTCATAAGACTTCAGGTCTAGTCTGCAGCAAATTGGCTGCATCTCTTAAAAGTAAAAGCTACTGTGAATTGATGCAATAATTATAAGACTTTATGTATGTGATGCCTGAAATTAATTGTGTTAAAACTTACTGATCTTTACAAAGAGTAGTCTAACACCTTAAAGCTATTGCTACAATTGGTCTTTCAACAAGTCATGGACATAAGACCTGTAAAATGAAAATGAGATACAAGCAAATTAACACTAAATATAATGTAACAAATCAATGCTGAGGTTACCATGGCAACTCCCATAACTTCCATAACTTTAAGCATGACAAAATTATTAAATATTACTTTCACTGTAGTAATGTAATATACTCAGAATTGTAGCCATACTCCTTCCCCAAAATGTTTCAATGAAAATTACTTCTAGAAGATAATTTTTAAATCTCTAGTTTCTGAAAGTGAATTAGAATTAACAGTCAAAAATAAAATAGAAATGGGTCAGTGTGAAATTATCTTAGATTACATACTAGCAGATAAGTAATGTCTAATTCTAGGAAAAACAAAAATAAACAACTCTTCTCTTTGTCTGTCAGGACTGAGCGACATTATTCCCCTTGAAGTTCTGTCTGGAGTGGTAAGTAGTGATAGATGCATAGCTGACTGATGATTAATGAGATTTAAAAGAGAATTCTCATGATTCTCTACATATTCAGGCTCTGAAGAAACCTGGTATTGCCCAATTTGTTTTTACAGTGGAAAAAAAAATCTCAATTTAGGATATTTGGGATTAGATTTTTTTCCAGTCCCTTCTTTGTAAGGATCAGATGGTTAAAGTTCTGGAGAAAAATATATTAAACTTTTTCAATAAACTATTTGTAGAATGGAGAGATAATTATCTGATCAACAAAGATCAATGTATAAATGAAAGAAAAATACATATTTTCTGTAGTTTTGTCCTTTAACATATTTTATCATTATATCATATCTGCATAATATCTAGAAATATCTGTAATACACCTTGTAGACACGAGGTGGGCTGAAGCATGTCTGTACCACGGCACAGACGCACCTTGCCACAGCAAGAGCATCTGTAGACATGGTAGCCCAGGTGCGCACTGCTGCTACAGAAAGAATTTCAGAGTAGGTCTCGATAACATAAGCAAGAGAACTTCCTAAAATTTGTGGGGAGTCTAGGCAATGGAAGCCCTGCAATTGTCACTGTCACTGCCACTGCAGTGTTAAATGTCATGGGCTTTCCAAAATATTTCCTATCACACAGTGGATCAGAAGGAGATTTAGAGATATGGTGGAGATGCCTGGTTGGTTCCCTGGCATCACATGAAAAGGAGAGGCAGAAATGCAAAGATTTCTTGTCCCACCTGTATTAATATAAAGTTATTAGCTTTAAGCTTCAAAACAATCGAAGCCTTATGAACCCAGAACTTCATGCCTGACACTGGAGAGAAACAGTTTGAAAGGATTTTTGACACTGCTATGAGACCACGCTGAATAATAAGAAGAATGAACTTTATAGCAGCTCCCAAAATAACTTTAAGTATGTGACAGTTATGGTGGGTTTCGCTTTGCTGGTGACAGCATTCAGCTTCATGATTGTATTTAACTGATGACAAAAAACTCCAAAAGAAACCCACACAACACACACTCCACAGACAAGCACATCAAACACAATTTTCATTACAGAACTCCAGCAGTATACTCCCCACGACACACTTAACTAACAACAGAAAAATACTAACCAGAAACACAACAACCTAAAATACAAATCTAAACCCCCTCAGTAACACAGAGCAACAAAATGGACTGGACACCACTTCTCTGTAACACAAAGCAAAAGGAAAGAATATAGCTGTTCCCTATTAACACACGTTAAAAAAGAACTGTACACCTTAAAAGAACATAACCACTATAAAGTAAGATAAGTTATGAGGTTTAAGGCAAGTTATGATTAGTATTAAAGTAGCAAAAAACAGTTAGTAAAAAAGGTGCTTATAGAGTAAATTTATAGACCAGTGAAATTAGTATAAAAGTGAAAGCATAGTATGAGGGTATAAGATACCTTTTAAGTTATAAAGTAATAAGCATAGTACAAGACATAACATAGCAAGTATGAAGTAATAGGCATTGAAAGAATGTAAGTACCAGATATAAAGTATAGAGAGTACATGGTTTGCTGACCCCTACATGGTCCGAAGAAGTGGGAGGAGACACGGCAGTCCCTCTCAACGCTTCCCGAAGAGACAATGGCATTTCTCCCCAATTAGTTGCTCATGCCCAATCTCTTTTTTTATACCTTTTTGTTCTTATGGGGTTTGAGCGACTTTAGTCAATAATTGGTTTTGGAGTGATAGACAGATGACATAAGCCTGAGGGTTGGCTCCTGTGTTCCCCGAAGATGTGGCAAAGGACAGCCATGTCATCTCCACAACACTCCACCCTTTGTTAATCTTATCAGTCTGGCTTTATCACTTTTGGAAAGCCGTTGGGGTTTCTTTGTCCTCTGACAATGGTTCTGGGAGCACTCCTCCAGGGGGCTGAGGTGTTTTCCTCAACTCACCAAGAGCTTGTCAGGGCTATCACCCCACACCTGGGGTTTTGGTGGTGTAATATAAAGGCAGAGGGGCATCAATTTATGGGTAACTAATGCAATACAAGACAGTGTGGCCATGAGACATGGTGCTGTATGCTCTTCAGAGGCAATTAAGTGACAGAATATAAAATATTTCTATGAAATGTCTGTGGCTATGATAGAAGGAGGAATGTAAGGGAAATTAAAGAAAACCATGAGGTATACAATAAAAAAGGCTATGTGAATTTAAAAATGGAAAAACTTTTAAAAAAACCCTTGTAGAACAAAACTAGGAGTCTGTGTTATAAATGAAATAGTAATTTTCTATTTGTAATAAAAAATTTGATTTTACTGTAATCACAGTTTAGTGAGATGTCTAGCAGGACTGAAGTGATCAAAAAACCCGCAAAACTGCTAGTGTTGCAGTGTTTTTTAAGAAGGACGTATTTGCTTCTGAAACTAAAAATGACATTACCAATTCAAGGAACTGACAAGTCAGAAACATAAACAATCTTTAATTGCTTATGGTAAAATGTCATAACAATTAATATGCATGATGGATTATAGTTTAGGGACTGCTTCAGGCCGCCAGTCTGCCTTATAATCACAGATTAGAATGGGATGAGAACAAAAAGACCTACATAACTACAGGGCTTCTCTTCAGGTGATAATGTTAGAATCTTCATACAGCTAATACAAAAATGTGCTTGACACTTTTAAGTGCTCTAAAGCACAGTTTCTATTTCCATTTTACATCAGACGTCATAAAGTTACAGAGACCTGATCTTAGCAGATAAGGAGAAATTGATTTTCAGAACACAGTATCACAGATAATTAAGTAGAAAACATCAAGAGTTGTCCTCAGACGGCTTTTTAGTAAACAGAATAGAGTGCAAACAAGCAGTACTTATGTTTGGAATTGCAAAGAGCCGCTTATCTAAAGTTGGAAACAACAGAGGCCAATGATTTTGGACAGAATATTTAAGGATGCAAATGTATGAATAATGCTTTAAAAATATTTAAGAAGGCTTTTTAGATATCCAGTGTCTATCTTGTAACTTCCAAAGACAGCAAAGTAGTTGTAATTATATTTCTAACTGTAAACTGTTAGCAGTCTATCTAGATCACAAACTTGTTAGAAGACAAGTGAGGCCAGATGTTTATGGGAACTGTATATTAAGTGAAATCAAGGTGGTGCTCATATTAGGTGCCATAAATCTAAGATTTAAGAACTACAGAAAAAAATTGAAGGAAATTCAGATAGTTTACACTGACTTTAATTATCAATCCCCTTCCTGATTTCATTCCAGAATTTGTAGAAGGATTGAAAAAACCCAAAGCTCTATATCATTAATATTGATTTTCAAGCGTATGTGAAATACTAAGCAAATAGTACACTTGAATGTAAATAATTAAAAAACAAAATGATAAGACTTTTAGTCTAAACTAGATCTTGGAAAAATAATGGAACAGTTGGAGTTACTCTGCTTTATGTAATTACATGAGGTCCTTTCCAACACAGAATATTCTGTGATTCTGTAATGAAGGAAATATCATTCACAAACTCTATGATGGGGGAGAGTTCGGGAATTTCTGCAGAAGTTGTAAATTCATATGCATGAACCATTTCTCCTAAGCTCTTTTAAAGCTTTCAAGCCTTCAGCTTTTCTTCTCATGCTCAACTTAACTCCACTTTGGATGAAAATTTTATTTGTACACTTTTTTTTTCCTTGTGGTTGATAAGAAACTGCTAAAAAGGACAACTTCTCTGTTCCTCTGAATTTTTAGACATTTGTAAGATTTTTTCTGTTAGAGGAGCTGTGTTGTCTACTTTTCCCAAAAGGAAGTACATATTTTCTTGAGAGGTTACCAAGAACAAAGAAATGGATTGAAGAATTTGTATGTTTGGCTTTTAGGAAGTTAGTTTTCTGATGGTCTGCCAGTTGTGCTCATTACATAAGAGGAATAGGAAAAATAAGTATCCTCCTTTTGAAACATAGCAAAGTGAAATAGTTGAGTACTGAATGGATAAAGAGCAATCTGAAAGTTTTAACTCTTTCTAAAAGAGAAGCTGAAGACAAAGATAGAGCAACTTTGGCATTGGGTTTATACTTCACATTCTTTCTCACATGCCATTCACTCAACATTTTATCATCAGTCTTGTAATGTCTATAAAGCAGAATCTACAGTTACATAAAAAATGCACAAAACTTCAGTTTTACTGGTGTTTGTTCCTGTCCTTTGAATCACCTGTATTTAAATAATCCACAGAGGCAAAAGCATTACTTCATTTCTTGTCCTCACTAGTAATTCTTTTTCAAATCCTCCACACTAATTCTTTATGATGCATTTTTTGTATTTCTTTCAGAAATACAAAGCATTATCTTTTTTTTTTTTTACTCTTCTTTATTCTGCTGTATAAGCAATGGACTCAGTGCTCAGTTCTGCCACATTCTTCATTGTGGTCCCCTCTTTTTTATGGAGATCACAGTTCTACCTTCCAGCTGATTCATACTTCCACTCTTTCTGCTTAACAATTCAGAAAATATCCTCTCATTAAAAAAAAAAAAAAATTCTACATAGTGTTCAGCTACTCTCGCAACTCTTACACCCTTTTAAATGGGTCTCAAACACAGTCCAGTATGCTTTATGAAAGTAGTATTCACAATTTACATAGTTACTGTGCAAGTAAGAAAAATGAGTACTAGAACTCCATAAAAGAATTATAGATTTATGAAGACAGCAGAGAGACACATTTGACCCAGGCCTCCCTTAGTGGATGGCACTGCCACCTGCCTTCCTGCCTGCAGGAAGTTCAGTTCAGTTGGTATTGATGCATTTTAACAGTTGGTTTTAAATCCTCTTAAAACTGATTGTTTCACTGAACAGATATTTCAGGCACAGTGGACAGCTGCATTAAATGTTTTTTCTTTGGGAATTGATTACTTACAGTATATAGAGTTTTAATGCATCATCCACTGTTAACATTGGATTGATAGTATCTTGGTTGGTTACAATCTGGTGTTATTACAGCCTGATTTACAGGCTGCTGAGAGTAAGCTCTGGATTCTGCCATGTAAGTTATCAGAAATTCAATGTTCCTACATATCACAGAAGAACAGAAAAAATCCCTATAAAATACAGATTTATCATACAGCTCAATTGTTAATAGGAAATATTATCTGAAAATAATGAATAAACATGACACATGCTAAAGCATGGATACGTGAAATAAATGGAAAAAAACCCCATTCCAACTGTAAAAGTCTTTATCTCTATACAGAATTTTCCAGTGCATATAACCACATTGAATTTTAATGGATTAATCCCTGTAGTGAAAGACTTTTTCTTAGTTATATCACCATTAATAATATTGTATGTTATTACTGCAGTACAAAGATGCTCTATAAGAATGACACCACCACAGTTCACCACTTTCTGATTGAGTCCTTTTTTTCACTGCAAATATTTTTAACCTTTTTTTAATCTTTTCATTTCTCCCCTCCAGTATTGTCATGTTCTTTCCCCAGTTTACAAATTCTGTTTCTAAGTAGCTACCTTTACTCTCAAATACCACCATCTTATCAAAGGCAAGATAAAATCAATCTCCAGTTCTGAAAAAAAGTTACTGAATTGTTAAAAAAACCCCATAGGTTTTTATATGTAAGCATGCCAAAAGCTGTTTATAGAACCATAGAATCATTAATGTTGGAAAGCCCTTTTAGATCATTGAATTCAACCACTAACCCAGCACTTCCAAGTTCATCACTAACCTCTGTTCCTCAGTGCCACATCTACTTATCTTTTAAGTACCTCCAGGGTGGACTCCAGCACTTCCCTGGGAAGACTGTCCCAATGTTTCACAATCCTTTCAGTAATTTTTTTTCTATTATCTAATTTAAACCTCTCATGGCACAACTTGAGGATGTTTCCTCTCCTCCTATCATTTGTTATCCAGAAGAGACTGACTATCACCAGCTACAACCTCCTTTCAGGTAGGTGTAGAGAGTAATAAGTTCCCCCTAAGATTCCACTCCAGGCTAAACAACCACAGCTCCCACAGTCGCTCCTCATAAGATATAGGATCTAGTCCTTTTACCATCTCCATTGCCCCCCTCTGTACATGGTCTAACACTATGATGTCCTTAAATTGAGGGGCCCAGAACTGGACACAGTACTTGAGGTGCAACCTCACCAGTGCCAAGCACAAGGAGAAAATCATTGCCCTGGTCCTGCTGGCCACACTATTTCTGATATAAGTCAGGATGCCACTGGCCTTCTTGGCCACCTGGGCACATTGCTGGCTCATGTTCAGCTGCTGTCAGCTGACACCTCCAGGTCCTTTTCCACTGTGCAGCTTTCCAGCCACTCTATGCCAAGCCTGGAGAGTTGGATGTTGTTGTGACTCAAGTGCAGGACCCAGCACTTCGCCTTGTTGGTCCTCATACAACTGGACTCAGCCCATCAATCCTCTGCAGACCCTTCCTGCTCTCCAACAGAACAACACTCCCACATAGCTTGGTGTCATCTGCAGTCTTACTCAAGTGCCCTCAATCCCCTCATCCATGTCATCAATAAAGATATTAGATAAGACTAGACCCAGGCCTGAGCCACCAGCTGGATGTAATTCCATTCACCACCATTCTCTGGGCCTGGCTGTCCAGCCAGTTTTTTACCTAGCAAAGAATACACTCATATAAGGTGTTAGCAACTTCTCCAAGAGAATGCTATGGGATACAGCTGCAATTTTTTAATAGTCCAGATAAGCCCTTCTCCTCTGATTAGCAGATCACCATGTCATAGTAGGAGATCAGCCTTAATTCCTATGGGACCATTCTCAGATGCTTCCATGGTTTTAACATATCAATAACCCTTGCATCTTTGTTGCTATATACATCCTCATCCCCTTTGTCCATTGAGATGGCAGACCCGAGGACCTTGCTAGCACACCATCCTTCAAATATTGGTATGCTGTCCCCAGGCTTACAGCAAGGCAGGTTTTATTCTCTTCCCCCTTCAAATCTAGTTTAAAACTCTTTCAATGATTCCTGCTGACTCCTGAGCAATGATCCTTTTCTGTCTTTGATACAGGTGTACCCTCTCTGATACCAGCAGGCTTAGTGTCATGTAAAGTGACCTGTGATCAAAAAACCCTAAATTCTACCAATGACACCAGGCTCAGAGACAGGTATAGGGCTACTGGCACTTCCTGTTTCTTCCCTCCTCATTCGCTGCAATTGGAAGGATAGAGAAAGACACTACTTTTGTTCTGATGCCTTAACCAGTGCTCTCAAGGCCTTGAAGTCCCGCTTGTTTGGCCTTGGACTTCTTGCTAGGACTTCATTACTGCCTACCTGAAAAATCAGTAATGGATTGATCTCAGAGCCATTCCAAGGTGAGAAACTTCTCTTCATGCCTTTAACCCAGGCACCAGATAGGCAGTACACTTGCCAAAGTGGATCTGCTCTGTGTATTGGGCCTTCTGTTCCCTTCAGAAAGGAGCCTCCTATGACATCAATCCATTTTTCTTTTCTTTATGCAAGCAGTTTTGATGAAGGTCATAGGCTCACTCACCTTGGCAACATCTCTGTGCCAGATCAACCATCATCCTCATCACAGGTTCCACTTACAGAGCACTTACAAAGGCACCTTGGAAGGTGGAGAAGTCACAGGGAGATGTCTCCTGGTCAGATAGTAACTTGCAGCCATGGCCCCCTATCCCTTAAGTCACTGCATTTAGCCAGACAGAGAGAGGATAGAGAATCCTGCATATTGTCCATCCTGTCTGTGTGTTGGGCCTGTCTCAAGCCAAGTCTCAGGAATGAATGATTATACCACTTCATTATATATTCAGCTGGTGATAACATCTGAAAGTCAGATAGACATAATTTTCAAGTATTCTTGTAAAGATACTTTAATCTTGGGAAATAAACAGGGAAACACCTATTTCACTAATAAGCTATCATAAAAGTTAACCAACTATGTTCTGTGGGATTTTACTTAAACTGAAATAATGCTTTACCTCCTAATTTCCAAGATCATGTTCTCTCTTGTGGGACAGAAAGAATGAAATGTTAGCACCTGGACATCTGAACTGCAACACTGCATAAATACAGCCCAGTTCTCACCATTCTCTCAAAGAACAAAATTCACATTATTTATATCATGCTATTTTAAATCAGCACTGGTTAAAATTAACTAGCTGACTTACTATGATGAGCAAAGATGCAATAAGAAAAAATTTCAGGCAAAAATCAACGGAATGTGCAGAAGAGAATACAGACATTTAAGTCCATTTCCATGAGAGGTTTTGTCCCCCCATATGATAAAAATAAATTTTATTATCCAGTAGCCTTTCATTCACTTTCAAATGTATTTTAGATCTTGGGATTTAAGGACATAGATATCTTCTGTTTCATAACTTTGAAAATTTTAGCTGCAAAAGACACAAACTGATATTTACATGAAGTAATATGCCTTGGCTTATATGCTCAGCCATTAGGCTATTGAGCAGAAAAAAAAGGAATATCATTGATTTAATCCAGTTTCATTTTTAAAGAGCTGAATGAATGCTACTTATTTCTCTCAGTTAAAAAGTCCAGGTCACTTGAGGTGCAGCTTTTGAGGTGGCAGAAAAAAACCTCAAAATTCCAGGTTGAGAGACTGGAGAGAGTAATTCGATATTACAAAGCTCTCCTATCTCATTATTTTCCATTTTGACCAGTTCTGTACAACTGCATGCTGAAGCACAGCAGTGTAATACATCTCAGTATTCAGAAATATGTTGCTTTAAAGACTACTCTGCTATGCAAATATTCTCCAAGGGCCACATAAGGAGTATAGGACTTTTAAATAAATATTCTATGCATCTATAGTGTCTGTCTAGACCTTTCAAATTCAGTGCTCCACCCTGCTGCAGAAAAATTTATAGAATAGCTGCCTACGTGTGCAGGCTTTGCAGTTCTGTATCTGCATCACTCATCAGGCACGCACCCCTTACAAAAAATGCTGCACTCAGTGACTCCCAAGAGAATGCTAAAACTTTCTGGGAAGCAAACCAAAACAAGTTCCATTATTAAAATTATTACATTTCACTCAGAAATATAAAGTACAGGGAATTATAGAAGATTTTACACATTCTTTGTCTTAACTTCATCATACATGTCTGTCCTGCATAAATAAAGTAG
Source organism: Willisornis vidua nigrigula (assembly GCA_021164005.1). Lineage (NCBI taxonomy): Eukaryota > Metazoa > Chordata > Aves > Passeriformes > Thamnophilidae > Willisornis > Willisornis vidua. The sequence goes on along the minus strand of JAJPCS010000060.1, from coordinate 19,436,785 downwards.
TGATGGTTCTGCTATAAACACCTAGCCTTGGTGTCCAAAAAAACCCAGCAAGGAGCTCAAAACTACCCCAGTGGGAATCAGGAAAGTTGTAAGGTCTAGAGGTGGTTATAAGCCATAGCCAAACAACAAAACAAATGTTTCTTGAGTTCTTATATGTCTTGAGTAAGACACATTTTAATTAGGGCCTTATGTAAATTTTGAAAATCAGATTTTTCCAATAAAAACAGTACAGAAAGAAGATTTTAATTCTTTATGCTTAGGGGTTTTACCACCTTTGCAGATTTAGCAAGACCTATTAACAGTGGATCAATGGATTATTTACACAAAACAAGGTTTCTAGGTGGTGAAGAAAAAACATTGCAATCTTCATAAATTTAGGCTCTTATTTTAATGCAAAATTACTTTGCAGTACTAAAAGCTGTCTAGAAGCAAGTGTACAGTCATAAATGCAAAATAACCAACACCCAGGTTTCAATGTCAATTTCACAGGGAAGTGCACCAAAGGAATAAACATGCTTCAAAAAAACAGTGGAAACTTGGTATTGGCAAAACCCCTCCTATATGTCACCAGGATTTTTTTTAAAAAAACTCACTAAAAAAATACTTCACTAGCAAATATGCCCAAATAGTACTTTACACTCTATCTTAAGTGCATGTCAGCCTTTGATTTCTTTTTCCCTAAAAAATATTGACAGTTTGAAAAACAAGCATTTTGTTTTAGTGATTGAGTTCTTTAGCGCAAAGTAATTTCTATGTAGTCACTACATCTAAGCCTAAAGGACGGTCAAAATTAAGCTACTTCCTTCCTTGTGAACCCTGTATTAGTATCAATGAGAGGCAGAGGAATTTATCTTGATATTTCTTCCCAGCCAAAATGGCAAATCAAGATGCTTTATTTCTCTTGAAGGAGGAATAAAACTTATTTTATCCATTCTCAAAAGAATATACACATTTCTCATGTATTGAAAATACTGGGTACAATATTTTTTAGTATATTAACACCTTGAAGCACTAAAGACTGACTGCAAGAGAAAGAGATCTTGAAGCAAACAATCTACTATCATTTCTGTCATTGAAAAAGTCTTTTCCTCTTAAAGCCCCTTCTCTTGACCTTTTCTTAATGCATATTGCATACTGAGACAAATATGCTCAAATCATAAAGAGCCATCTTGGAGAAAAACGAAACCCCTCAATTTCTAGACCATTGGCCCAAAACTGATTTGCCTCAAACAGTCCTGAATGCCTACAAAACTTCTGGCCTGGAGGCCAAAACAAACCATAAAGGTTTAGCATTGAACAGTCTCTCTTTAGGTGCAAGCCAGATGTCAGGATCTACTGAAATTATTAAACAAATAGCTGCCTATTCAATTGAAAATAGGTATCTTCTCAGCTACTTCATTTTCTTCAGAAGGAGTAAGACAAGAAAACTCTTCTATTTCACCTTCTGCCTTCCTTTCAATGGATTTCCTAACAAAGGATGACAGTTGCCTTTTCCTCACACTTACTGGAATGGAAGTACTTTTCAGTGGGATTTGTATTAAATTGTTTCCAGAATTACCTTCCAGCCTATATCATTCAGTGCTTTTACTTAGCTTTACAGATAGTAGCCATATCAAATATCATAGAAATCTTTCTCTTGGAATCTTTCTAGAGTCTGCTATCACCTGTATAACCTTTTAGATATGTATCTTCTCCTATCTGTGGAATTCTTATAGTGTATGTATTATATCATCTCATACAGTAGAACAGATTTCAAATATTTTGAAAGTAATTTTTCACTATAAAATGGATTTGATCATTCATGGGGTTTTTCCAGTCTTCAACTGACAGTAAAAATCCTAGATTTTTTAGGGAGACTGTTCATGGTCAGGAAATCACAATTCTTGTGTTGCATGACAATCCAGGTACACTTGACTAATTTTTTTACTACCAGTTTACATTTGTCTCCCATATTTAATCCAGTGTGATACTAGCTGGCTACAATAAAAACAACAACAAGAAAAAAACGGACAAAAAACCAACCAAAAACCCCACAAAACCCAAATCCCCACCCACTTTATTTGCATTCCAATCATATTGCTTTTATCATCTCTAATTTATACAAACATTTACTGGTAAATCGTATTCTCCTAAACATATCAGTTTTGACAGTAAAGACTCCAAATATTGCTACTTTGATTCTGAAAGTGAGACTTACATGACCACAGTTGTCAGCCCCTTAATTAAAACTTGGCAATTTCTACCAAATTTGAAAGAGGAGTGGAAATTTAAGTTTAAGGTATCCACAGTGAGGACAAGCAATGATGTGATTCTCTCTAACCAGACTTTCTGGTTGAAGACAGCAGAGACCACCAACTATATTGCTTTAAAAAATACGTACTGCCTCTTGCAGATTCAGCAGTTCACATGATGGCAGGTAAGGAAAAGAGCTGAAACTACTGTAGCAAGGAAACACAGAACATGTAAGGTAGTTGAGGAATCAGATGGTATAAATTAAGACTACAGAGATTCATTGAAAAGGTAAACACAGAGTGGTGCAGGGGGGAAAAATTGTGTCTAAGAGTGTCTAAGATAAACTATAAAATAAAACTTTCATTTGCTTTACTACTCAAAGATTTCTTCATCTAATATTTGTCTAATTAGATACAGTTAATATGAAGTTTCTGCATAAAAATGTGTAAAAATATGTTTATATACATACAAATGTGTTTGTGTGTCTGTATTTGGTGAGGTTCAAGGTTGCATGTGTGTCTAAGATTTTCCCTAAGAAATCCCAATATACACCAAAAACAGTGTAAAGTGGAGCTGAGCAGAAGTTTCAGAACCTGCATAGCAATGGTGGAGATTTGAAGTCACAGCTGAGATAGCAGTTTGTTCTTGTTGCTACTGCTCAGAGCCAAAAAGGAAAATTTCTAGGCATATTAACATTGTAGGATGTTAGGTAAAGAACTATAAAGTGGAGTGCTAAACAGGTAGGTAAACATGAAGAACAGCTAGGGTTATTCCATAACATATCTATGTGTTATTGTGAAATAAAAAAGTAGCATATCATCAAGACATTATCCTCCAGGGCTGGGGAGACTGCAGGTGCATTAGTCTTTTGTATGAGCAGACTGCATTTCCTTCATTTACTGGTTGCTGAAGACATACTCCAGGTAATAGAAGCATAGATACCAGGTGTCTTGGGTAACTTTTGTCAAAAACCTTGTTCCAAGTAACCTTTTAACATGTCTTTTGAAAGCCTTAAAAAGTCTTTTAAAATGAAAGACTATTTTCTGAACAAGAGAAACACTAAGGCAATGCCATATTACAAGGGTCATTTTAATAATCTCTCCACATTCTTGCAATGACACCAAGGAAGGAAGGAAGGGCAATTGTATAAATAAACTAACAGTTTCAAATTGTATTAAGCAATTAAAGCTGCAGAAACATGCTCAGTTTCACAGAAACGTTATAAACAAAGACATCTTTACAAACTTGAAGCTCAAGTCACAGTTCCTTGCTGGGTTGTAACTGCAGATACATTATTGTCATTAGAATGGTTTAATTTCTCCTGCTTTCTGCACAGGTAGGAGCAAGATTAGTTATTCTTGCACTGAGTTTCTTGTTAGTATGATGGTAGATACAAACACCTAGAAATTTAGCTTTGTATAAATCCTCTAAAGAAACTATTACTGCTCTTTCTTCATTCCAGGACACACGGCACAGTTGGTGAGCAAGCACTTTTAAAGTCATGCTGGAGTTATTTCACAGACAAGAAATAAATACAGAACTTCCAGCTCCAGAACCCATACTTCAGTGTTGACCTCTGCTTTCTCCTGTGAATGTTTAAGTACTCCTGCTATTCATCAAGATAAAAGCCCAGAAGGGTGATCAATCCAATTGATACTGGGTTTTACAAACACTCTCCTTTGGTCAAATAGTTACGACCTACGGAAATCTTCTCTTCCTCTACAACAGCAGGATACCCTGACTTTAATCCTCCACTTCTAGTCAAAAGCTGCTGTTTCAACAAGATAAATCATAAGAATACACTTGACTATTTAAAAGCATCAGATCTGTCTCTTCCTGAGATGAAAGGTCTTCTGCATTGCCACCCATAATCCATAAGGCTCAGTCTGCACTACTCTGCAATAACTGCATGACTTTGCAGGTTCTCCTTTTGCGTCACCCTGACTTTTATTTAAACACATTTTTTTTAATTTTTGCTTCCCTAAGCCAGCATAAGTGGCATGTAAGAAAAAAAAATTGATGATCTAATATAATTGACTAGAATAAATAATAGCAGTGAATATTTTTATTTTATAAAGAGATTCCAATCACATAATCCACACATTTACAAGCCAGGATGAGTGAAAGTTATTTTTTTACAGATACCTCTATAAAAGGAAAGTTTACAGGAAAGATTTGAATAGTAAAATGTTAGCTGGCTTGCCTGTTGTATTCAGAAGAGACTGTGAATGGAGAAGATAAAACTCTTGGGAAAAAACCCAAACCAAAACCAGAAAGGTGCTCACAACATAACACGGCTGAACTGACAAAGATTTGCAGCAATTAAAAGTCACATTGGTATTTGAGAGGGCAACAGAGATTAGACACCTGGAAATATACTTAACACACTGAAGTTCTGGAGGAAACCCTTTGACACATTTTCTGACTAGTAAAACTAGTCATGTTCCCTATCCCCTTGTGAGTCATCAAAACTGGAATCATTTTCAACTGAGCTTCATTTAAATTGTATCAGAATAACTTTGAATTACTACAATGAATGCTCTCACATGCACATTTTGTAACTGATTTTAAATCCCCTTTGCCTCCTCTTAATACTATCATTAGCATCACAGCATTCAGGATTACTTGCAGTAAGATTTTTGAGCAGCAAGTCTTCATCTTTGTTGGCATATGAAGAGATGTCCTTCCAGTCACTGGTGAAAGACAAAACCACTGCAGTTGCCACACCAATAAAAGAATACAAGCAAGAGGTAAGAAAGAAAATAAAATGAATGCTATGAAATTAATCTATTTTTAATTAATTATTTCACCCTTATCAGTGAAGGTCACTGAAAGATCACTAGAGAAATTATGGCAGCAGATGCTGGAAAACACAACAGTCTTCACAAGCAGTGGCTTTCTCAGGTTTTAGCATAGCACTTCAGTTATCCACTCTCCTAAGAAAAAGAGGCATCAGTGATACTCAAGTTGCCTGCTAGATATTTAAAATAGAAGGCCCAGATTATTTGTACTGACTGCAAAACATCACCAACTGCTTTCTTGGTTACTGACAGAAGACATCACTCTTGAAGCCCCATCATACACAGATTCTTAGCACGCAGGGTAGAGCAACATAAAGCATCCGTGCCCATAGCTAACATTAATTTGCATTCACTCTGCCTATTGTCCCTCCCACAATTTTTCTCATCAGCAAAAACATCATTAAAATCAGAAAAAAATTCTTGATAACTGGTAGCATGTGTCTGTGCAAATGAATCCTGAATGGCCTTGCATTTGTCTTTTCATATGTCATTTACTCAGTGAAATATTTAGTAAGTACAGCCCCATAAGTTTCCTTTCCTTTTCAGCCATTCACTCCTTGCTTTACACATTATAGCTGGGAGATATTTTTACCTCTGCTTTCCTTCACTGAACTTGTAGAACATATGCACACTCAGCATTTCACTTTTATTTTGGGGATTATTTTTTTCAACTTCAGCTTTAAGTTCATAAAGCTACAGATAAGACAGTTTGAGTAGAAATTTCCATAAATCTTTCAAAGATTTCCCAAGGCTTTCTCACACTATATTAGCTTTCTTCTCCAGAACGATTTAAGTTGTCAATTCTGTATCATTTCAAGCAACTAGGTCAGGGATACCTGAAGAAGTCTGAACTGCAAAGAGAAGATTAAACAATTTGCTGAAGAATAAAATTAATAGGTAGAACTCTTCTGTCATATGTTCATTTTCTATTTTTATTTTCTTTAAATAAGATCCGATTTGAATCCTGTTCTGGTCAGTAGTGCATGACAATCTCTTGCATATTCTGCATATGTATCATGAAGTGGAAATTAAAGGTGAAGAAATTTTGAGTATGCACCCCTTTCTCCTAAAAAAGAGCAAAAAAGCAAACAGACTTAATCATAGTATCAAACCACAGTGAGAAACAAGCAATGCAGTTATTCACAAAGAACTTCTGTCTTTTCTAAATTATGCTCTATAAGAAGTTTATTAAAATGGTGGTCCAAGAGGAAGAAAATTGATCAGCGGCCTACAGTAGAACTTACTGACCAATGTTTTTTCTTTATAAAAAAGGGGAAAAAAATCAGTTTATTTCAAATTCAGTTATGTAAAAGTTATTAGCATTTAAAAAGCAAGAGGTTATTTAAAAAGCTGCATGTCAGATGAACTTGAAAAACCTAACTTTCAAAGTGAATTTACCAGATCAGCTATTTCAACATACTATTATTTATTACAAGAAATTTGTTTTTAATCTGTTGTTTCTGTTGGCTGCCCATCCAAAGATCAACAATAATGGCAAAATCAGCTTCTACAGAATTAGTGAGGATGCTCTATTAAATTAGCTTCAGACTAAGAATCCTATTCAAACACATATCTTGATAAATATATTTTACTCTGACTATACCCAGTTTGGAAAGAGCCATTCCTGCATAAAAAACACAGTGGAAGAGAGATGCAAGTAAAATTGTCAATTTATTTAAATTTCATTATCTTCTCTCTACTATGCTGACAGATGACAGTGATCTTGCCACCTAGGAAAAAGCTGAAAGGAGCAAATTACTCTCTGTGGTCCTTAATAAAATACATTGTAAGGCTGAAGCATGGAAGAGAAGACAACAACAGAGGGTCAAAACTACTAGGAAAGTAGTATCAGCCCTACAAATTGAAATCAGTACCATCATTTTACTTGCGCTCTGCTACAGAAAATATTATGCACTCCATATCAGCCCCGCAGTGAGTTTTACAACACCAGAAGAGATTGTAAATATTGTAAATATCAAATTTGCACCGACTTGCATTATATTTGATTAGTTCCAGTTTTAATTGCTTTCTCTCACATAGTTTCCCTGTTGGGGCACATCCCACTTGCTACATTATTCTGAAAATAGTCCTTGATATCAAGGCTTTCCCTAGGAGTCTTCTTTCATTAACAAGCTTTATCTACACTGACAAGTCTGAAGACTTTTGGTTACCAGAGTTTTCAGATACAGCAGCTCCTTTTCATTGACCTTTTATCTCACTAGCAAATGTGACACATGGCAGGCTGAGCCTAGAGCAGATCTGCAGTGTTACAAGTGCACTATACCCTGTGATAGTTTTGATCCAAGCCTTCCCTGGTAACCAGGTATAACTAGGGAAAGGCCCATCTCCTAGGTATTCCCCACCTGGGTTTTTTTTTTCCCCTCCCACATGACAGGGGAGGATATCAGAGAGGGAGATAAGAAGTCACCAGTCTTCTTGTTCCAGCAAGGGTTGGGAGCAGCGAGTTTTGCTGCTTTGGGCCCTTGTTGGAGCCACACAGTAGATCAGAGAGAGGACATGAGAGAGGGAATGTGAGAAAGTGCTGGCTTTCTTCTGAGAGTCGTTGGTAGGATTGCATTGTACTGGTTTGCATGGGGGGTGAGTTGGGGTGCTTAGTAGTACCTATTTGTTCTGTTTTGTCCCTTTGTTGTCCCTGTTTTCCCCTTCCCTTTCCTTTTCCCCTGGAAGTTTTCCGATGTCAGATGCAGATTGTGTATATATAATTGTAAGTGTTTAGAAAAAAATACATATGTACTCTGACTCAATTCAGTTTCTTTTAAGTTTTTTTTCCCTTTTCTTTCCCCCACTTTGAGGAGGGAGACCGAGGGGCAGCTCGGGGGCTGAGAAGCCAAAACAAAACCAAAACACATCCGCAGAGGGACAGCCAAGCCCAGCACTTTCAGGACCTGCTTCACATCCACACTGCCCACCAGCCACCTCTGCCTTGTGCAAGCAGTGTCCACAGATCTCATTTTGTAGTTCCTGAGCAGAGGGAACAAATGACTTCTATCTTGGATAAATGTTGCTCACTTAGTGCATACAGGTATAAAAGGAGCAAACTGAAAAAAACCCCTACTGTTACACCAATTGTCTCTATCCTCCCTCCCAACCTCCCTGCCATAATAGAATCATAGAATCGATTGGGTTGGAAAAGACCTCCAAGATCATCGAGTCCAACCCTTGGTCCAACTCTAGTCCATTTACTAGATCATGGCACCCAGCACCACGTCCAATCTATGTTTAAAAATCTCTAGGGATAATTCAAGGAGTCTTCCAAATTGCCCATTACTTTAGGAGAAGGAAAAAAGAAGAGAAAAAAAAAAAAAGAAAAATTTAAAAGTACACATAATATCTTAAGTGCATCAAAAAACCAAAACAATGTTCCCAGCCTAATATAAAGTTTACAATATTTAGCAGAAAACCAATATTCAGTTTCCAGCACAAGGTAATGATACACTTGTGATAATTTTGCTTGAAAATTAGAGATTTTCTTCTTTACGTTTTCACTGACTGGAACATTTTTCTGCAACTTCATAACCTTGCAACCTTTATTAGGTGAAAGAGATGATACTCAGCTTTCTTTCTGAGGAAATCAATGATAATTCCTATTTAAGATGAGTCAGTCTCAAGTATGCGTAAGTGATTTAGTTTCTTAAAACAGTCATGGGATAGGATGCATGATCCAAGACTCATTCTCTGCATTAATCGTAATTTCTAAACTGCAAGCCTTGCAGTATTAAAAACTAAATAATACTCTGCTCCCCATTGTGAGCACTCATTGCATTCCACAACTGACTAATCTGTTGTGCTCATTCCCTTCTGCAGATTGTTGACATAAGGAGGCAACCACAAATTTCAGTCCAATAGTCCAACCCCAGACAGAAAGCCTTATGTGTGTAATACTGCTTAGAATGAGAATACCCTATTGCAATGTACCTATTCCATGTGTGAAGGAAATGATTCAACAAAGCAAACAGCAATTCCCAATATTTGAAGACTAATTTCTGCTATCTTGAATTCCTCTAACACAAGCGTTCCTATGTATTCAGATGATTTTTGTCACCCACAACAGACACTCTGGCATGCACAGTGAAACTCAGCCTTGAGTATTCTGTTCCTGTATACCCTACATCCAGTTAAAAGAATGGTAATAATCACCCACACTAGGATTTCTAAGCTTGGCCTTGGACAATAACTGGCTTCTGATGCACAAAGAGCTGTTATGAAAGGAGCTGTACAGAATTGGTGAGATTTCACTGAGACAGAGAGGGAACCTTTAGCATCCACTAGGTCCCCTGTAGGGCTCAAGGTATTTGCTTGACCTCTATTCTTCAAAGTGAGTGTAAGTCAGTTCAGAACACCTTCATTCATAAACTGTGATCCAATTAAATAGAGAATCCCTTTCCAGCAGGATTCTACAGGCAATTTCAAATTCTTTTGGCATTCATTCTTTGCTAGTAATGCAGTTTTAGTAAAGTTTGTTTTAATGAGTTATGAGTCTTAAATACAAGAATAATATTAAACTGAAAACAATGCTCTCAACACAAGGAAAGCAAATTTTAACTGCGACAATAGTTGAATGAAAAATCTAAATCCGTTTTCAATTCTGATATCTTTAAAAGAATATTTTAGGGAGGCTGAGTCATCTTGCCTACCATGCTTGAGTGTTTTCAGGGGGCTCATTGTTGGGGTTTTTTTAGGGCATAGGTTTTTATGGGTTTTTTGAGTAGCTGGGTTTTTTCTTTAGTTTGTATTTTGTGAAGTTTGGTGGTTTGGTGGTTTGTTTGTTTGTGGAGGAATTGCAACAAAACTGGCTGTTTGGGCAGGTTTCTGACAGAAATATACTCACTGATGTCATTTAAGTTCAAAACAGAGTAATTGAATAATCATGAATATGCATTCAGATTTCTGACATAAATAAGATACAAAGTTTCCAGGAGACACTTCCTACAAAGACTGATTGTGCAGAAGACCATTTTAGATTAGTATAATCTAGAAAAAAATCCCCTAGGAAAATGTCTGCACTTATTTCCCAAGGACAATATACTATATTCTGTCTGCTTCAGCTTTATCTTGCTGTTTGGCTGAGGCCAAAACTAGACAACGAAGAAGTCGTTAAAGGAATGATCTGTAGAAATCTGTTACACCACTTTGAGAAAGCAGCGACTCTCAAAACTGATTGCTACTTTGCAACCAAGGAGAGTCTTTTACCTCCAGGAGAGAGCAGCCAGTGTGTACACCCCTCACGCATGCAGGCAAGGTATATCCAATGCCTGGCACATTTGGAGGAGGTCCATCTACATTCTTCAAAGGCACCCGCCATGTAGCTAGCCTGGACCTACTTTAGAAGAAATAGATTATCAATAGTTTGAGTCCCAGTTGCTTGTAGAAACTTCTCAAAAAGCTGCACTATACACTGAGCACTGGCACTAAATATATTTGCATTCAGTGTTTTAGTTTGCATAATTCACCTATTGGTCATTTTCTAATATCTATGAAAGGCCACGAGGCTTTCAGAATGCACATTTAAAACAAAAAATCATACAAAGTGCTTCTCCAACCAAACTTAAATTCCATAACAATAGAATGTACACAGTCTTCCCAGTTAAGTTCCATACTAATAATGAGTTTGTTAACTAGAATCCTATGTGGAATTGGACGAAATTTTACAGATATGGGTCAACCACTGAGGGACACTGAAACCTGTCACTTACAGGCTAGTTCCCCAAACTGATATTAGAAGACATAAAATTCTGGCAACATAAGAATGTTTGCAACAATTGAGCTAGACAACTTTAAAATAATACTGATTACTGAGCCCTACTAAAAGTTGGAAGTTTGCCATAAGGTGCAAGTGAAGAGGCTGCAAAACCATTCAAATTTGCATTTTGAGCATCTGTTAAAGTAATTCCATTTATTTATTTTTGCATTTGGTATCACTGGTGTAACTCAGATTAGTTAAATTCCATTGGTGGGATAGGAAACACTACCCATTGAGAACATTGTTCTTCTTCCCTTGTGACCCAACAAACATCCAGATGATGAACATGAAAGATTCTTTCCCAGCACGGTACAGGGCAAAATAGTCCTATGGTAACTCATGGTCCATGAAAGTACCTGAAGCTAATGTCAACTGGGGAACAATACATAAATAAATACAAAATACTGAGTATCTTGACTTCTTCTTTTAAGTGTGTTTCTTTTCACAGGTCAAATTCAGAACAAGAAACATTAATTTAAACAGAGTTACAGGGCAAGTACATTGTACATGCATACTACAATAAAGTTTGGTCTGTCTACTTTACAAAGGATTTTGTCCTTCAAAACTAATGCTAATTAAATGAAATATTTACATCTAATCACATGAGAATTCACTTGCCCATTTTACTTCCCAAGAGAACAGAATATGGCATCAGAGCAAAGAATTTCCAGCTTTTTCTGTGGAAGCTCTCAGACATGCTGGTTGTCACTATTATCAAAAAGAAACTTTTCAGACCTGAAAACTTTTCATTTTTGCAAATCTTCCCTGAAATTCTCCCCATCAGTAGGCACACTAAGATCATTCACAGATGCATTTATCACATCTAATGATCTTCTTCCTGGCATTCAAACTTTCTTTCAACATGAATTGGTTTTCTTTGAGGAATAGAGATGTGTCTAAGAAACAATATACGTGTTTTCCACAAGAGATAAATTAATGTGAAATCAAACATTGCTGCTGTTAAGCTGTCACATTTGCTAGCATCCCCTTTAATATATTTTCAGGATCTGGCTTGTATAATAGTCCAAATATAGTGTAGCATCTCACATCCCATTCTTGCAGAATAGTAACACACTCCAATTCACGTGTGTAGGTGCTTGCTTTGTGGTTCATGCAATTTCCAAAGGCTGCCATTGAAAAGAAACATTCCACTGGGAAAAAGTCTTTGTGTGAACAATATCCTATAAATTTCTGTAGAACAGTCAGGGAGTAACCCTTTTATTGCTTTTAAAGGGCTTTGTTCACTGCAGTCAGAAGTCTCCAAGTAAAGAGATGGAAACTCAGATTAATTGCTTCATCCGCTCAGGGTGTAATTCCCTTTTGGGGAGTACCATAAAACTTAGAAACCTTATTGATGGAAACCATGTGTTTTTCCATGGAAACTTTGCTAGTTTCTTTGCAATAGACTTAATCAGTTCAACTGGGTAATTTCAGACTGGCATTTTATTAATTGGAGGAGTTACAAGCTGAAGCAATCATTCTAAATCAGGAAAGACATTTCCTTATTAATCTGCATATAACTGTGTAGTCAAAGTCTCTTATCAGTGAGTTAGATGAACGTGGAAGAAGTTTCAGGGCTTTAATGAAAGGATGGCTTTCCTTTCACTCCAAACAGGGTTTGGGGTTTTGGTTTTGTTATTGTTGTTTGGTTAGGTATTTGGATTAGAATTTTTTTTTTTTGCAGGTAGAGGGCATGGATCTAGAAGGGTACCTTGGCCTTATGCAGGTCCATAATTATAATTATGTTAACTTTCAAAAGAGATAATGGCATCTAGGGTACTGCATCTATCCCTAGGGTCCCCACACAGGAAATACATTGACTTGTCATAGTGAGTCCAGAGGAAGGTCACCAAGATGACTAGCGGGATGATTCCCTGTTAAGGAATCATGAA
>JAJPCS010000060.1:19374289-19419529 GCA_021164005.1 Willisornis vidua nigrigula | reverse complement strand
ACAGACTCAGGAGTCCATAAATATTTGGAAGAGAACTTAGTTCTCTTTAAACAGGCCTACCAATTTCTATCACAGCCATACCCTTACACATAACTAAAATTCTATGTAGCTAGCTGTGACCAGGTATTACCAACTTTCCTAAGAGATTTGTTTACTTACTATTAAAAACAAATAACAAAAACCTGTAAACTTCCTCATTTTCTGTACAAAACTTCAAAACTTAAAGATGCTCACTAGGTGATCACAAATGACCTGAAACATGAAAAAAAATTAAAAATCAAGAGAAACTAAGTACTATTATCATAAAAATATGCAGCTCAACTGCTAAAAATATGCAGCTCAACTGCTAGAAATATGCCTATATTTGGAAATCTTGAATCACAGGAATGAATCAGAGAATCTTTTAGGTTAGGCTAGGTTTTAGGATCACTGAGTCAAAGTATGAACTCTGCATTGCTAAATCCACCACTGAAACATGTCCTTAAATGTCACATTCACTACCCTGAACAGCCTATTTAAATGCCTGACAACCTTTTTGGTGAAGAAATTTTACCTAATATCCAATCTAAATCTCCTGTGGCACAACTTGAGGCCACTTCCTCTCCTCCTATCACTTGTTACTAGGGATAAGAGACCAAACCCCAACTCACTACAACCTCCTTTCAGGTAGTTGTAGAGAGCAATAAGATCTCCCTTGAGCCTCCTTTTCTCCAGCTAAACAACCACAGCTCCCTCAGCTGCTCCTCATAAGACTTCTGCTTCAGACCCTTCCCCAGCACTGTCATCCTTCTCTGGATATGCTCCAGCAACTCAATGCCTTTCCTGAAGTGAGGGGCCAGAATTGGACATGGGATTCAAAATGCAGCCTCAGGAGTGGCAGGGGGACAATCACTGCCCTGATCCTGCTGACCACACTGTCTCTAAATCAGTCCAGGATGCCATTGGCTTTCTTGGCCACCTGGGCTCACTGCTGGGTCATGACCATCTGACTGTCAATCAGCACCAGCAGGTCCCTTTCTGCCAAGCAGCCTTCCAGCCACTCTGCCCCAAGCCTGTAGGACTGCATGGGGTTATTGTGACCCAAGGTCAAGATCTGGTACTTCTCCTTATTGACTTTCACACAACTGGTCTTAGCCCATCAATCCAGCCTGTCCAGATTCCTCTGTAGAGCCTTCCTGCCCTCCAGCAGATCAACACTCCCATTCAACTTGGTGTCATCTACAAACTCACTGAGAGTGTCCTCAATCCCCTCGTCCAGGTCATCGATAGAGATATTAAACAGGACTAGCCCCAGTCCTGAGCCCTGAAAAACACAACTTGTGACCCAAACCCATGGCTCTTCTCGTTGCTGCTGGCCAGTACTGGCATAAAAGCAAGGCATACCCTTCAGCCTGACACATGGCTGGAGGCATATTCCCATAGGAGTTTTGTCTTGGTGGTGAAAACACAACAGTCAAATCAAACCACCTGAAATACATGCAAACTACAAACAGCAGTTTGATCTTTTTCCACATTCTAAAGTATTCTGAAAGGTGAAGGGGGAAGAAAGAGCACATTATTGGTACTACATTGTCACTATAACTTAAGCAATTTGTAGAAGCACCATCTTGTCTTATAATATACTTTTCTCAGCACCAGGTGCTTTAACTCCATTCTGGAAAGACTGAACTATTGTTTGACCTGCAGGTTATTCATCCGTGTTATTTACAGAGTTCACAAATATTCTCAAAGTGAGAAGAGAGAAACTGAACACACAGGTCCTTGCATGTCCAGTAATATCAAGAGATAAGGCAAAAATTTCTACAAGGCTTGATATTTTGTTCTCTGCACAATATTTTGCTTTTACATGTACACAGAAGGTTTTATTAGCTCAGGTAAAGTTTAATTAACAGGGATTGTTCAAGGACTAGAGCTACAAAAGACTACATTTTCTAATGCAACTTCATTTTTCATGGCAGGATTAAAATAAATAAATAAATAAAAGGGTACAGAGGTAAAACAAGGCCAAGTAAAATTGCACCCCTTTTCGAGTGCTGAACATTCACAGAACAGTTTCCTAGCTTTAGGATTCCTTCTCTTTAAATCGTAGGGTTTTCTTAGCAGTGACAGGTGCCCAATGGTAAAATTAGTTTGTCACCATGATCCTCCTAAATTCTATCAAAAAACTACAAGAAGCTGTTGAGTTACACAGCATTTGGATAGGTGCCAAATGAAAATAATCAGAAGATGTGAAACTATCAATCCACTGCTGTGAAAAAAAAGAGCTTGTGCTGTGATCCTTCTCCCTTCACTGCAGTAGAAGGGATGGTAGAAACCTTAAAAACAGTAAGTCATTCCAAGTAGCTAATCAAAGCAGAAAATAACAAACATTTTTAGTGAAGAGGAAAGTAACAAGATGAAAAAATATGTATTTAAATTTAAAAAATAGTGTGTTCTTTAATCACACAGTATGAACTGTGCCTGGCTGGAATAGAACAAACCTTCTTCATAACTGCTCATAGAATGCTGTGTTGCAGATTTATGACTAACACGGTGTTGATGACACAACAATGTTTTTGTTACTGCTGAGCAGTGTTTCCTCACCATCAGAGTTTTTCTTTTTCTCACCCTGTCACCCCTTCCATGCCCCAGCTGGACACAGCTGAACTGAAATGGCAAAGGAATATTCCGTACCTTGTAACATTGAGTAGCAATAAAAAAATCCCTTTGTCTTCTATGGTAGCCATTACTCCTAGACTGGCTGGGCATCAGTCTGCTTATGGGAGGTGATGAATGAATGCCTTTGCATCATTTCTTTCTTCCTCTCTCCATTTTCCTTCACTTATTCAACTGCTCATAATCAACTCTTAAACATGTAAACATGTGTCAAGCATATGTAACTCTCATGAGGCCATAAATTTTACTAGTTTTTTCCAATCGCAATATATCATATGAAGACAGCACAAAGTATAGCACTCTACAAATTTAAAGCAAGACTGAGGAGGTTAGTAAAATCCCTCAGTAAGTGGACAAATGAAGCCCGTATTTCTTTGGAAAATGGATGTGGGAAAGTTATTTTTTCTGTATAATGGCTTCCTTTTATGCTGCATAAATGGATAACTACAAGGAAGAAAGAGGTGTCTGTTTTAGCACATCAAAACTGTGCTGAATGAACAAGCAGTAAAAAAACCCATTATGTTTACAGAAAAAGTAACTGACATCTTGTGTCTGGTTAAATTTAAAAATTAGCTATATTCTCTGAGGATATGTGGACAGCTGCATCAGTATTGCATTTAATAATGATAACTAACTAATGTGATACAGCTTTACTTATACCACTATTTGTAAAATAAGGCCACTTTTTACAACTTCTTCCAATGCAGGACACCTACAATAACAACAAAAAAAAAAGGCTAATGGTAACAGTTTTCATAGACAGATAAGTATAAAAGCTCTTACTACTTTTTGCTGAATAGAAATGCCTATAAAACACCCTGATTAATAGTTATAAAAATAAAGCATTATTTTTGTTAAAGCTTACAGGGGGCTATATGAACTAGATCCATTTGAATTCTGTTTCAAAGCATGTAACTATACAATCTTTGATTGAGGCTGCAGGATAGAGTGCAAGACTGGCAGAAAGCATAGTCAGTAATGAGTTGCTACCCAAGTCAGAATACGTTTCATTTTCAGGGCCTCATTTTAAATCACTTATGCCTTAGCCAAATGTATCCATTTGGACATTTCGGTTAAACTTCCAAATATGAGATTTTTAAGCTGAATTACAAAGGAAAAATCCTCCAAGTATTGTCAACAGGGATTTAACATAACAAGGCTTTGACTCCATGGTAGAAAATCCATGTTTCCTCATCTTGTGGAAAACATTGGGCAAAGTTTGGGCAAAGTCACATATTTCAGACTTCAGTCCTCACAGATTTTAGCAGATATTTACAGTTGTGTCATTCAAAAAGTTCTCTATTTTATACTACATATCTTTAAGAGCTATAGCATTCCATGGCTACTATTTTCAAACCATATCTTCACAGAACTTTAGACTCAGGATCATGAAACCATTAGTTTGAAAAAGACCCTTAAGGTCATTGAGTCCAATCATTAATCCAGCACCAAATCATGTGCCTAAACACCATGTCTATATGTCTTTTAAATACCTTCAGGGATGGTGACTCAAGGACTTCCCTGGGTAGCCTGTTCCAATACTTAACAACCTTTTAGATGAAAAATATTTCCTAATATCCAATCTAAGCCTCCCCTGGTACAACTTGAAGCTGTTTCCTCTTGTCCTGTTACTTGTTACTTTGGAGAAGAGACAAGAGACCAAAAGTTTCCTCCCAGCTTGCAACAGGAGAAAGATTGATCTTGCTATTGTCCAGTTGCACTTTGCTCCTAACATCTTCTCTCCATCCTATATCCCAGGTAGAAAAGAGACAAGGAAAGAGATAGCCTGCCCTGAACAATCAATGCTTCCTCCTGCAGGAGCTCAGGGAGTGTGAAAGCAGCAGCTTGATGGCATAATTCACAGAATCACAGAATCAAGTAGGTTGGAAAAGACCTCTGAGATTATCGAGTCCAACCTTTAACTCAACATCACCTCATCTGCTAGACCTTGGCAGTACGTGCCACATCCAGTCTCTTCTTAAACACCTTCAAGTACAGTGACTTCTCCACCTCCCCAGTCAGGCCATTCCAATGCCCAATCACTCTCTGTAAAAAACTTTTTCCTAATGTCTAACCTAAATCTCCCCTGGTGCAGCTTGAGATTGTGCCTTCTTGTTCTGTTGCTGGTTGCCTGGGAGAAGAAACTGAAACCCACCTGGCTACAACCTCCTCTCAGGTAACTATAGAGAGTGATACGGTCTCCCCTGAGCCTCCTCTTCTTCAGAAGGAACAACCAACCCCAGCTTCCTCAGCCTCTCCTCGTAGGACTTGTGCTCAAGTCCCTTCACCAGCCTCATTGCCCTTCTTTGGACATGTTCAAGTTCCTCGACGTCCTTCCTAAATTGAGGGGCCCAGAAATGAACACAGTTCTCAAGGTGTGGCCTAACCAGTACAGAGGCAGAATCACTCCCCTGGTCCTGCTGGCCACACTATTCCTGATACAGGCCAGGATGTCATTGGCCTTCTTGCACACTGGGAACCTGGGCACACTGCTGGCTCATGCTCAGCTTCCTGACAGTCAGAACCCCCAGGTCCCTTTCCACCTGGCTGTTCTCCAGCTACTCTGTCCCCAGTCTGTAGTGCTGCAGGGGGTTGTTGTGGTCAAAGTGCAGGATCCCAACACTTCGTCTTGTTGAATCTCATACCATTGGATTCGGTCAATCTATCCAGCCTGTCCAGGTCCTTCTGTAGAGTTCAAAGGCAGAGGAAGAACAGGAATTCAGGCACATAGGGATCCATAGTAAATTGGGGCTCAGGGGAAGGCAGAATAGATGAAAGGAGGAAAGAGCAGAAAGAAAATGAAATTAAGTACTACTTTCTCCACAGCTAACTGGATCATTTAGTTTATGGCTAATTCTGACTCCAGATGTTTAAAAGCTATAGAAATAAGCTGCTGCCAATGCTCTCACTGCACAGATCTGTGCATATGCCCTCTCTGCAGGAGCGAGCACAGTTCTGTTCAGCTCCAGAGCAGGAGGGACCATCACTGCTGCTCTGTTACCACTTGTCATCCTGTCATCTACCTGGGTGCTCAGCTGCTTCAGTCACACATCTTCACTGCAGATAAGGCTGACAAAGGTGTAGTGAGCCATAGATAATGTAATGGGAGGTAAACCCGAAGCTAAGCCTCAGAAACTATCCAAAAGGTTACAACTGCCTTATAGTCACAGCTGCATGGTATGTACAGAAAAAAGAGATGGAATATAAGAAATGCAGAAAAGGTTTACTAAAACTTAATTGGCAGGTTGGCGTAACTGAGATATAACAGTCTCTAATTTTTCCTTCATTTAAAAGCATGGTTGCCTTTTTAGCTGTATTTCTTTCTCTCTCATTTCACTGCTAGCCCATTCTGATGGATAAAGACAGAATTGCTCATATAATTGCTCATATTTGCAAAGAGATTTAAAAACTAAAACAAAAACAAACAATAAACAAATGAAACAAAACTCACACCTTTTATGAATTGATTTGAAGCATTAAGAGTTAGATCATTCTGGCATCCGCACATTTTTTCTGCAGAAGAAAGGTCATGATAAAAAAGGATGGATTCCATGGAATATATAGAGCATATTAGTCTAAAGCAGGCTCAAATTTCCAGAGATTTATGCAGTGGTGGCTCTTACTTTAATAAGGTTCTATATTTTTAGAAGGTATTAATGACATGTTTTGATCGGTTTAACACTTTTTCTTCTGCCAGAAAACATGTCAGTTCATCATAAAACTAGTTGCCAAAGCATGTCTTTATGGCAAAATATTTCCCAGCACCTCTCTGAAATCCATGTAATCTTCCTCCCTCTTTAAGATTATATCCATATTGGTTTAAAAAGGAAAGACAATTTGGATAATGAAGAAAACTCAGAAGCAGCTGTCTAAATTTTAGCATTACATCAGGCCTCTAAAAGTGGTATTTACACTTGTATTGTTCTATAGGTTAAACAGTTGTCTTGAGGGTCCTGCTTTCCAAAATTCACTCAATTATAACAGAACTCTATCCTTTAAATTTTATATATCGGTGGTAAGAAAAGCATCTGTTGACACTGTGGGAAAGCGTAAAATTTAAGATAATAAATCACACTGGTCAATAATCAAATCAAGACTGGAGAACTGTGGTAGACTGCCTTCATGATGATGTTACAGAACTTGTTGTATAGTTTTCCCCTGTTGAATTATTTGGCATTTTCTGCTGTGGAAAAGGTTGATTCCTGTGATGTTGGGAGTCTGTTTCTAGTTTACCTACATATATGTACACACAGTTCTTATCCCAAACACCAGGAATCAGCTCAATTTCAGAATTTAGGGACCAAAAATGAAAAAATTGAAATTGTGTAGTATCACCTCCTAATTCCTTTGTGGATAATTTAGGATTAATGCACCTGAAATATGCCTAAAGTCATTTAAAATTCTCCGCTTTATAATTAATAAGATCAACAGAGTAAACTTTAGATTGTTCCCCACTATCTCTTTACCGGTTTGAAAATTAAGCAAAAAAAAATCCAAAAACAACCACAACAGAAAATCAACCACAAAACATAACCCACCAAAACCAACTAAAACACAAATTAAAAACAAATCCAACTACACAAAGAAACATCCAAACAACTGCTGCCCGCTCCAACCTAATATTGACATAACTGCAAAACTGTATCTTGCTAATAAACAGGCAGATCAGTGACTAAGAAAGCAAAAAGGTTGGCCAACATTCACACTCCTTCCTTTTAAAAGTAAAAATTTGATGCAGTCCCCATAAAGGTACGATCTCTTAACATTATTCACATTCTTTTTGGGCATGTGATGGGTTGAAACTCGGTTTGAGGCATCAGTTACAATTTGCTACAATGAGTCTACAAGTACTTTACCACACACTTTTCAAAAGATACCAGAGAAGAAAGGCACCCTTCTCTAAGATCCTGCAGTGCTGTGCCACATCACCCAGAATTAGGCACATAAGGGATGGGGCATGACTGCCAAAACAGCTCAGACATTTTTAACATGTATGGGTCAGTTAGTAATTTTGTTTTCTCAGCCACAGAGTCAGCACCACAGCTCTCTGCTTACATGCAAGGCCTCCCATATCTGAGCACTTTTATCCTTTATCTTTTACCCATGCAACAGTGCTGACATCTGACACTCCTTGTGCTACCCAAAGGAATCATTTTAGGTTAATGAGACCCAGACTGAACAGTTAATATAGTATTTGTGGACAAAGGTCCAGTTACCATTTTCCACTGATGCTACTTGGACACTGAAGTACAGCTGTCTGCAGACCAGCTGGGAGTGTCAAGCTTGCAAACAGAGAAGTTATGAAGGCATAAGTGGAAAGGAAAACCTGTGCAATACTGCACTCACCAAAATTACATTTCTAGGAAAACATGAGAGGCAAAAAATAAATCTAAAATAATGTTTCATTTAGACATTTTATTTCAGAACTAGCCTCATTAGTCTTCAGTAGCTCTCAAATATTTCCCATTTCAGACAGAAAAATATTTTTTTTGTTCCTTTTAACAATTTTTCTTTATTTATGAAAGCTGAGGTAGCATACAGAGGTAAGTAGCGCTGCCCCCTACCAGTCTTTTTATTTATTTATTTAATTTATTCTGTCATCAGTAGTTTCAAGCTCTGCTTTTTCTTACTCTTTCCAGATGGCCCTTTTGGTACAAGATGTTCTAACTCCACAGTGGTGTCCAGTACTTGACGTTACTTGAGATACTTGAATAAGTCCCATACAAAGCCCTCCCACTAAAATAGCCTATGCCAATTATTTACTTTTATTGTACTATTTTCTCATTTCTTATATTTACCTTAGTTGTACAGGAATCTTAGAGTCCACCAGCATTACAACATAAAGTACAGCACCAAAACCACATTCTTTTGGCTTGTTCCCTTTTACATCCTGTCATTAGCCACATGCACAAAACAACTCCACATTACTTCTTGGATTCCCTCCATGACATCAGGTGGACCTCAAATGTCATCCACTATGGTGCAGTTCAACATAAAGAAGTAATTCTCTCCTTATTTTCAGGTGGTAAGGAGTGACAAGCTTTCAATATTACATTTTAATGGAAAAGACTGCTTGCTATTTGGAAGTTTCAAAACACCACCAAAACACAGGAGAGGAATTGAATGAGTAACATCTTCACAATACTGACTTTCATACTTTTGTATTTCCAGGACCAATTTCTAACAATTTAAATTAGGACTAAGCTTATGAAAGTATTTTTTTATTAAAAGATCAGGCAGGTTAAGTGTAATACCATTGTAAAAAATTATACAAAATGATTGTAACCAAAATCTGTTACAATAAATATGCAAAAGTATTCTTTCCTGAACAAATGGAAATCCACTGTATAATTATTTTATGTTTACAGAAAATAAAACAAAGTCCAAAGTGCAGAAATATCTTGCTCCTGAGGTAGCCACTAAGTTTTCTTATGTGTTTTTATTTATACCCACACACACATATGCACATACACACAAAATTAAATAAAAATATAAAATTAAGATAAAGACTTTATATCTTCCATGACTTCAAGTGAAAAACACAAGGCCAACAGACTCACACATGCGAACTCCATCAAATACATCAACTACATTTGTACATACATTATTTCAGAAAGAGAATCCCTAAAATGACTTAATGTTCATTGATACCATAAAATCCCCATAGTTCTGGTGTAAGAAGCTCTCTTTAGATGCACAAGAAAGTTTTGGATCTGGAGGTTCCTTTTTACCATCTTTTTCTTGCTGAGCTTTGATGCCTGTAAAGACGTGAAGGATAAACTATAATGAAAACACTCAAAGCAAAATAGTGCAAAAAAAGGGGACAAAACAGGAAACACATAGCAGTAAAAAGGAGAAGCAAAGAAAAAGAGTGATATGCTCCAAAGGCAGTCTTAACCCTCTGTATTTTATTTTTCCAAGGGACAACAGGTCTCACAAGGATTTAGGTGCTAATAACTCAGTCCATCTTTTGGATTTATTTAGTTCAGTAGTTCTTGCAATGAAACAGTGTCCCCAGTGCAGGGCCAGACACTGACATACTGACAACAGAGTTGTAATGTGATGGCTTTATGGACAGTGATTTAACCTTTTTTCCTTCAATATTGTTGTTTAAAGCAGGTTTTAATAGTTGAAATTCTGAATGAGTCCCTACTTTCCCTTTTTTTGCAAACACAGTCTTCTGATTCTTTAAATAGGCTCTTAAAAATTATTTGATTCTTGTTAAGTATTTAAACTTAGAGTGTTCATCAATAAAATATAATTTTTCTTTATCTTTGAAGCAATAATTCTTATCCTGACATTGGTGAATAGTTGCTTAATCATTACTAAGTAATTAATACCCCAGTTACTTTCAATATTCAATTTCAAACATCTTTGTTCTTAATACAGAAAAGCAACTTATGAACATGGCATCAAGCAGTCAGTCTATACCCTACAGCATACCTATGTACATAGTACCTCTGTCATTTGAACTGTGAGCAAAATGTTAGCCCCTGCACTTTAATCAGAAAATATCTTCCTTCAAAAAAGTCTGTTCACAGTTAAAAACATGAAAAATTACCCTCACCCTTCCCATAAAAAGACCAAACAACTAAACCCCCAAAAAACAACTCTGAAACTCAGAGGAACAAAGGTTCATATTATCCTAATTAAATATAAAATATGATAAAATGGAACCCTATTTTTAAGTGTGTTTTGGCCAATGATCACAGCCCATCCGACATCCCTCTCCAACAAACAACTTTCCAGTCATTTAATTTCCAATTCAAATAAAAGTTTATAGATAATTTCATTACCAGAATGACACAGCATCTGAAGCTCATTCATATCTTGAAAAAAACATTGCAAGAGAACTGGAGTTAAATTTGGAGTCACCTGTAGGTAGAGATATAGTCTTTGTCTCAAAAGGAACCTGAATCACAGCATACTGATATATACTGAAACAATGCAATGGGAGAAACTTGTTCCACTCTTAGATGTCTACTAGACATTTTTTTGATCCAAATAAGTTATGATACTCAAGAACATTTATAGATGCAGATTGGAACCTTAATGTAGGTTCCCAAATAACCAAGGCACATGACTACCAAATAAGAAAGGACTTAAAACCTGTACTATAGGCTAAGCCAGTATTAACATAGGCCAGAACCAGTCAGTTTGAAAAATACAATCACCCACTCCTTTGCCCTGCTATGCCAGTCAAAATGCAGAAAAAATATGGAAACAAGGACTGGCAGCGTGGTAGACTTGTCAAAAGATCTGACAAGGCAAAAAATTGATTGCACACAAAAAGCAAGTGGTAAGGACAAGAAAAGAAACATCCAGAACAATGATGGCCCGAAGAACATGAAGAAATACTGCAAGGACCTGGAGACCCACCAAAGTATCAGCCTCTCCATGTTACAATCCACTCTCTTTCATCAGACTTTCCTTTTTATTCCTAAATGCTGAGACTATGCAGTGTCTCCTGCTGGCTTTGACAACGAAGTCACAGGCAGAGGCTCATGAAGCAATATGCAACTCTATTCAATTCCTCAAAATTTTTTTGCGGTGAGCTGAGCAGGTTTCCCCTGTAGGGATTGCTTTGCTCATTTCTTGTTGGCAGCAGCTGGTGAGCAGCTCAAGAGCACTTCTGCAGGGGCTTCAAGGACACAGGCTGGGGAGCACTCCTGCACACAGTAACCAGGGCTAACAGTCCTTACTTTGCTCACATCATTGTAACCTGGATGTTGGTCCTGTCACTTTATTAACAGACAAAAAATGTTGCCCTGATGTTGTCTACAGAAATAAGCTGGAAGCAGACATTTTCTCCAAATGCAGACATAAAAAAAACAAAATCTCTACTTTCAGTAGGAACATGAGCAAATTTGCAGTTATCTGATAATTTGAAAAATATCTTTATTAGCTTTTTTCAAAGACAAGTACCATTCCCTTTAGTTAAGAATGATCATAAATACACTTTGATGTGTCTGCAAGCAAGTGTTCACAAGATATAATATAAGTTGAAATATAATTGAACATCAGAGTGGTATGCCTTTTTCTGGAGAAAAATTATTCTGGATTTCATAAATGTGAAATTTCAAAGAAAGAATTTTTCAGCAAAATATTCTTGTTATAATAAAAAAATATTGATTTTACTGCACAAAAGGTACTGCTGTTTCCCTCATTGGTTTTTAGAGTAGTAGAAAGAGTATTTGAAATGAGGCAGTTTTTTTTAGGTTTGGGGGGTTTGGTTTTTGTGTTGTTGGTTTCTGGTTCTGGGGTGTGGTTTGGTTTTTTTTTTTTTTCAGAGGCAAATCCAGCTTTCTCTGAACATGACTACAGAGTTAAATACATCAATTGCAAGCTGTCAGATCAAAGACTGCCTGATCAGATTGGACAGGCATTTTAATTTTGCTTTCACCTATTTCTATAAACAGCATACAAACAATTTTTTATTTAATTAGGACAAAGACATATAAAATTAATCATAAGGAATATATTTAGCCCTCAATTTTTTGGTTTGATTTTAATAATAATAGAACTAAGGACTGCACATTCCATTGTTTAAGTGCTACACTATTGAACATGTTGGGGTGGGGGAGAAATAGAGAATTAGATGGAGCTCTGTCTAAAAAATCAAGGCTATGTTAGAACAAAAATTCATAAAACTCGAGTTGACTTTCTCCTTTAAAGACCCATTTTCTTGCATCAGCTCTTCATTCACCTCCTTCATGGTCTCAAAGCCTCTTCCACAAGGGTTCGGCATCTTCTTATCAGTGGTGCCTGAACTACAACCATTACTGTTCCAAACAGATCATCTCAGGGTGCAAAAGCAAGATATGCTTGTAGTAATAAATTACTGCTTTAATTATATTCATATTTCTTGATTATAGCATTTACAAGTCTTCCCATGCCACTTGTATTCCAGTTTGAAAGAATAGATCTGGGAAAGCTAAGAAATGGTGGCAGATAATCATGACTGCACAAGACAATTAATGGCAAAACTGTGTAACTCATTCAGATTTTGTCTCTCCTGAATTCTAAACTCTCTCAAGTGAGAGTTTGCTTTTCTCAACAACAACCAAAACATCCAAAAAGTGAAAAAGTATTAAGGTCCTAAATAAAGATCACTTTCTATAGTAAAGATTAGAATGACATGTGGATTCCTGTTTGAATTCTGTTTGTGCTTTGACTGGCACATGATTTCTTTTTTTTTTTTTAATTTCAAATCCAGATTTTGTGATTCCCCTCTCAAATTGTATGATTTCTATGTAGCACTGTCAAGGATATTTGAGGAAACACTTGAGCATTTCTGTAACTACTAAATTATCTTGAGAACGCCTTGAGGAAGGGAAGAATTAAGCAGAATTTAGCATAACCTTTATTATCAATGGGGAAAAGAAGTGTAAGTTGGCAGCAAATGGCTAAAATTGAGAAGCTGCATACCAGCAGAGAACCTATTTGTCTGTTCTTCTGGGACTTGAGGAAGAGAATTAGTATTACCTTTTTGAACTGAAAAAGCTAACTTTTATCCAAATGTAAAGGCTCATATACAGTTATGATATCTATAAATCTCATTATTCTACTACAGCTTAAGACTCACACTGCCAGTTAATGTTAAACATTGGTAGTACACAATGCAAACATCTGCCCTAAATGGTAGGGCAGGGCAGCAGCTCAGAATGAACCTTCTCACTGTGCAAAAAACAATTCCCCTCCTGCAGGAAAGCAAGCCATGGTAGCAAACAGGGTTGTACTTTTAGAGGCAGAGTTGCAGTTAGTGGCAGGCAATGCTCTTCTGGTTGACACTTAGTGTTTGGAGCTCCACCAGGTACTGCCCCTTTAACTTGCATTTGAGGAAGGAGGAAGCAAAAACTCAAATACAGCTGTAGCATGAGTCTGAAGGTTTAAGCAGTTTGTTAAAAACATGCTACTGCTTGAGTATTGGCCTTCTATTTTGAACCCGAAATCACTTTAGGTAAACTCTACATCAATTTGAAGTACATTTTAGCTGAGTATAAACTACTGCAGGACACGCTCTGCAAAGGCCAAAGGTTAGAAATTTTCTGCCTGCCTTAATTAAATAGATAAATTACAGTTAGATGACTAACTCAATATCAGAGCCAGAGGGATAAAATCACTGGCTAACACAGTAGAAGGACATCTTGGAGAGTTCTTTCAAATGTTTTCAAACTTGCTTGGGTCAAAGGAAAGCCATTTATTATTTCAAGATTGTTTCCAAAAGTTCTCCAAGTTATTCACAAAATTGGTGAACATGGTGGGAGATGGTAACCTTCCAGACGAATGAAAAAAAATAAATATTTCCTTCATTTCAAAAAAAGGTTTAGGAGCCATGAAGATATGGTAGATCAGCCATGTACATTTAAATTCATTAAAAATACAGAAGCAAATATTTAAAGAATGTAAAGCCTTTAGAGAAGAAAAACTAAAAAAGTAACAACAGCAACAAAAAAAATGGAAAGTGTTTTTATCATGCTGAATCAGTCTCGTTTTCTTCTAGGAAACAAGTAACATCTTTGAAATGGTGAGAAAAAACTGAAGTCTTGTCTGTTATCTTAGCAAAATCCTGATGTGGTCATGGTTTAGACCTTCTCAAAAGTCAGTCAGGTCTTTCATGAGGCTGTCATAAGAAACATGCATAACAGATTGGAGATATACACTGAACATCTTCCTATAGCACACTTAAAACAATTTTTCATTGCAGACAGATCTGAACGGGTCTGTCCTACATTCAACAGCAGATAGTATTTTTGTTAGTGACATTAAAGGTTTAGAGTACATTGGAGAACAGAACAAGATGAAAATGGAAAAGGACCTGAAGCTGAAGTGTCTAGAAAAAAAAAGTTAAACAAACCATAAATGACTAGGTTTATAGCAAGAACTCAGCACAATTGGCTAGGCGAAATCCCTTAAGGATCCAAAGCTATAATGGATCCCAAGATAAACCTAAGTAATGCACTGTATGATTGAAAAAGTCAATCCGCATGACATGGTAGAGAAAGTGAAATAAAACCTAGAGGACATTAAGCTTTCCTTTTTACCAGCCATTAACAAAGCCATCAGGACAATAACTTCCAGTTTGAGGTGTCACATCTCAAAGAAAAGGAGTAGTTGCAAAGAACTTAACACGGGGTAGCAAGACTGCTGAAAGGCTATCAGAGACATAATCTGCAAGGAAAGAGAATATAAATTTCAACCTGAAAAAAAAAAAAAAAAGAAAAAGAAGGTCTTTAATGCATCTCTGCAAGAGAATTCAAATGACGTCTTCTTCCAATCTGGAATACAAATGAAACAAAACCTGACTTTAACTGGAACAAGGGAAATTTAGGTTAGCTAAGAAAATCCACTAGCTGAATAATTAAACATGCAATAGCTTTTCCAAGTGTGTTTTTTTAATATCATATTTGGGGCTAACTAAAGTAATTAGACAAATATATAGCTAAGAACAAGTTTGCTTACTCTTTTGGTAACAGCTGAATGCAGACCTGTAATAAAGACAGTGATGCACATCTTAAGAGGTCCTTTTACTGAAGTCTACAACCTTGGCTAAATAGTTCATTACTGTTTTGTAGATTCAAGGTCATAGAGCATAGCATAAGACTATCTCAGGCTTAAATCCCAAGGTTTTTTGTTTTTTTTCTAAAGAATTCTATTTTGTGTAGAACCTAGAATTAAAAAGAATTCATAGTCTTTAATTTATTTATGAACATACATTTCTTTTTTGTTTTACTTACTGATCTGCCTGTTCATAGTTAGCATGGTCAAATCAAATAGATTTAAAAAAAAAAACAAAAAACAAAAAAAAAAAAAAAAACAAAACAAAACAAAAAAAAACCCAACCAAAAAATAAAATAATTTAAGAAAATAAAGAACTATAAGATTTAACATTCAAACCAAGAAACCCAGAACATACTCTAAACTGTAAAAGTAGCTCCTACAGAACTGGTATGCAAAACACATACCGCAGGGAAAATTTTCAAAGCAGCTACAAAAAGTAAAAAGTGAAACAACTGTAAAACTTTAATCTATTTTAGACAATTAAATAGCAGCATTGGGGAAAAAACAACAACAACAAAAAACACCTACCACCTGTATGTGTTCTTCCTGATTTCTTGTTCAGATTGCAAACTCTGAACGCTTATATGCTTTTTCCCTTCTTCCCAACATACTCTTAGACCCAATATCCAGTCCATATATTATAACAATCCATTAGGATCAAACAGAACAAACATAAAACTTGCAGTTGTGTGTGTTGTTGAGAGACAAAAGAATACTTTCTAGTAGCAGTTTCCTATTGGAAACTCTATGAGAAAGTCTTCGTTTATTTTAAGTCAGGCCTTTGCTTCTCTCAATTTTATGTTTTGTACTGAACTTCATAGTTTTAACACTCCTATACCATTTTCCCAGTAAATTTGTCTCCAGAAATTCTAGTGATAACTTAATTAAGTTCTGTTAACCACTACAAAAGAAAGTAGAAGCTCATGCCAATTCAAGAAAATAAGAGTGTTATCAAATGCATATTTTAGCCTTTCTCTCCCAAATATCTTAGAGGTCTCTGAATGCCAAGCAAGAAGCTGAAGTTTAGCACAAGAGACTGATGTTTCATTCATACCATGAGGAATCTTATAAGAACAGAAAGACTCACCAGTCAAAAGCTCATCATGCCCCTTACTAATAGAACCCTGTAACTTATTAAGAAGAGCAAGAGATGAAATACTAAGTGAAGATTTCAAGTCCCAATCAGCATGTATTAATCAGCTATTTAACAAGCAAGTGGCTAAAAAAACATAGATTAGTAATGGAGAAAGAAATAAGAAAGAAAAGCAAACAGGGAGCTGCTAAAAAAGAAACTATATACTTTGGAAGTAGAAGATGAAATACATACTTTGGATTTCAAGCTATGTATCTATTTCAAACTTTGCAGCAACTTTAGTTGCAGTAAAACATTTAAATACGTATCAATGAAATATTTAGAACCATGACACTATGTAAACTAGTTTACACAACTTTGTGACTTCATAGAATTTTTAAAGCACAGTCTATTTTATGAAGATCTGATGAAATTTGATATATGTGCAATCCTGTATTACATCTATATTAAAATGAAGACCGCTGCCCATTCAGCAACATAAAACAACTAGAAAATATGTTATTTTATAAAAAGGAATTTATTGCTTTCCTAAATAAAT
This sequence comes from Willisornis vidua nigrigula, assembly GCA_021164005.1. NCBI lineage: Eukaryota > Metazoa > Chordata > Aves > Passeriformes > Thamnophilidae > Willisornis > Willisornis vidua. Next base: position 19,402,682 of record JAJPCS010000060.1, on the reverse strand, counting down.
AAATACAGGAATTTAATTAAGTCAAGTGGATGTAGAAACAGCTCGGCACAGAACTCCGTACCTACAGCACACACATAGGAGAACAGCTCCCTTGCATACTCTGCCACGGGGCAAGTGGAAGATGCACAAGCAAAGGCACATGCAGTTGAGTTCTTTCACACTTAATTTTTTTCTACACACTATCAGAAACTATTTTCAAAAGGCTTTTATGAAGTTCCAGCTTGCTTACAAGCAACAAAAATGAAAACAAAAAGAGGATTGGTATCATGTTCTGTGGAGTATCATGTCTTTGAAAGCCCTTTCTTGATGGAAAAATAGAGGTATAAGTTACTTGATTAAATAAAGGCACCACACAATTTCTGTCACAAAGAAATTTTTGCCCTGACTGGCATCTGATGTGATAGTCTACAAGTGTTTTTCTCACCTCAGGAATTGGGAATCAATTATTATTAAAACAAGCATCAAAAATATTTATTTTCTTACTATCTCAATAGACTTTAGTTTAGTCCACTCTTTCATATCTGCTCAGACTTTAGTAAAACCTTTGACTATTTTTCCCACAGGATTCTCCTGGAGAAGATGGTTGTCTATGGCTTGAAGGAGTGTATGCTTTGCTGAGTAACAAATGTCTGGATGAACATGCCCAAAGAGTGATGATGAATGGAATTAAATCCAGTTGACAATCAGTACCGGGTTGTGTTCCCTGTTGTTGAGTATTGGGACCAGTCCATTTTCTGGATGAGGGGATCAAGAGCACCCTCAGAGAGTTTGTATGTGACACCAAGTTGGGTAGGAGTGTTGATGGACAGGAGGGCAGGAAGGCTCTGCAGTGGGATCTGGAAAGGCTGGATTGATGGGCCAAGGCCAGTTGTATGAGGTTCAGCAAGGCCAAGAGCTGGGTCCTGCACTTGGATCACAACAATCCCATGCAGTGTTACAGGCTCTGGGAGGAGCCACTGAAAGCTGCCTGGCAGAAAGGACCTGGGGGGTGCTGCTCAACAACAGCTGAACATGAGCCAGCAGTGTCCCCAAGGGAGCAAGGAGACCAGTGGCATGCTGTCTTGTGCCAGTAATAGTGTGGCCAGCAGGATCAGGGAAGTGATTGTCTCCCTGTACTGCACACTGATGAGGCTGCACCTTAAGTCCTGTGTTCAGTTTTGGGAACCTGAGTACAAGACTTTGAGGTGTTGAAACAGGTCCAGATAATGGCAGCAGAGCTGGTGAAGGGTCTGAAGCATAAGTCTGATGAGGAGTGGCTGAGAGAGCTGGGGTTGTTTAGCCTGGAGAAAGGGTTAAACCTTATTGCTCTCTACAACTACCTGAAAGAAGATTGTAGTGAGATGCAGGTCAGTGTCTTTTCCCAGGTAACAAGTGACAGGATGAGAGAAACTGGCCTCAAGTTGCACCAAGGGAGGTTTAGATTGGGTATCGGGAAAAATTTCTTATCAGAAGGAGTTGTCAAGAACTGGTATAGTCTGCCCAGGTAAGTGGTGAGTCATCATCCTGGGAGGTATGTAAAAGTTGTGTAGATTTGGCACTTAGGGACACAGTTTAGTGGTGGACTTGGCAGTGTTGGGTTAATGTTTGACCTTGATGATCTTAGAGGTGTTTTCCAACCTAGGGTTCTGTACCTCACAGCTGTAGTAACCTTCATCACAGCACCAAGCGAGAAATATCGTCTGTCATCCAGAGTGACAAAGCATTCTTTAAACACATTTATTATTAATAAATAACATTGTACACATTTTTCAAAGTATGGCTACTCTATATATCTTACTCAGTTGAGTTCACACTTCTTTATCAATTACCCTTATACTAGACATTACTTGACAAGTAGAAGATGAATGGAAGTAGTAAAGAAAAATTCTATAAGCTAGACACAGCACAATGCCCTGATGAATACATAGGATAAAGACATTATTTACTTTGGAAGTTAACAGTAACATTACAGTAACAGCAGAATAGCCATGTGTCCTCAACACACCTTTAATACAGGCTAGATGTGGCATGCCTCTGGAGTTCATTGAATTGTTTTCAGGAATAATTTATATTCATTGCTAGTTCAAATGCTTCTACAGGGTTGTATTGTTACAGGATATACTTGAAGTGAAACCTTTATAATCTCAGAATAAAGATTTTTAAAAAGCACTTCTTTGCCAGAATTAAATTGTAACATGAATGGAAAGTTTATTATCAAGAGATGACAGTATCTCTAAGACTTTAGAGGGACATTTAATAACACTTTAGGAACACAAATCTACAAAAAAAGGCCTGCCGTTTCTTTTTTTTAATTCATAGTAAAACCTTATGCATTATCTGAGCATAACTGGAATTTTAGAACTCAATTTTTGCTATGCTATTACGTAGTACTCATGGAAACCCATGTACAGGCATGTTAACCAAAAGATTTTGCACTATAACCAAGTAATCCACTGAAAATTCTTGCTCATATATGGTTTTTGACATCTCAAAGCATGGATTCATCCATCTTGACAGACAAGGTTAAGCCAAAGTATTGCTTCTTGCCTTCAAGCACACCCCTGTATATCTGTTTTTGTGCAATCCTAAATTCTTAGTCCCAGTGAACTACCACAAGAAAAACAACTACATTTAAGACTAAGAAAAGCATCAAAAACTCAACCAAATTTGTTATTTTCTTTCATTGCTTTAAACAAGTTAGTCCCAAGGAACATTGCCTTGATAATTACTAATGTCACTATGCACCCTGTGGTCTTTAAATAACTGATTTCTATACCTATTATATGAAATAATATGATGGGATCTGGATTACTGATGAAGCAACAGCATTTAAAAATAAAAGAAATCCTGAAAATAAGGTGTTTAAGTCTTCAGTAAGGTTATCTGAGATGCAATACAGAGAACATGTCAGAATCCAATGTTCAAAAGGAAGAATAATGAAAATAAAGAGAACCATTTTTTCTGATCACAAAATAAGCACTTACACATGCTTTTCTGTAACCCACACTCCTCAGTGCAAACGCTGCCAGACACAAACAATAAAGTGAATTCGGAGATTGATAGGACAAAATATTTCTATTCTTTTGAGGATGTACAAATGGTAGGAAAAAATGGGCTGGGGGAGAGTAGAGGGAAGGAGGTGGCAGAGGGGAAGTCCAAATGAAACTCAGTGTAGGAAATATAAAAAAAAAATTCTCTGACAAGTTATCCATGATTACAAGATTACTATATTTAGAAATAAGCTCAAAACATTTCTTACCGGTTTCAAATAAACTCTTAAAGCATGTCCAATTGTTTAGAGCCTTCCCAAGATGGCAAACTCTTCATGCACATGCAAAATTAGAGGGATGATATATTTCTTTGGTATAGTAAGGTCTAACTGATCTTCGATCGTCTGTCTGCCACCCAGCTGTTCTACATTTCCTTGTTCTGAATTATTGATAAATACAAATTTTTATCATGCTTCCATCTTCTCACAAGTCGATGATGAAATTACACAAATTATGAATGGATGAAGTTTTGTACTGACATTTTTAAAATCAAGATTAACCAACAATTGAGCAAAAAACACAGGCAGTGTTGGTTAACAAAACAAAGAGAAATGACTGAAAATTCAGTTCATTGGAACATTGTGCAAACTGACTCTTTAAGCCCCACATTGTTTCTGCTGGAAACAATAGGCTGAGTCATTGGTTTCTTGAGCACAAGACACATTGTGTCCATACCCAAAGCATTTATAATAGTATTTCTATGCTCCGGCAGAAAAGTTGAAGTACTTTTTCTTTTCTGTAAAGTCAAAAGCCAGCATAGTAAATGTCACTCTTGTCTCAGCATAATTCATGCAGTTCTTACTTCCCAAAATACTCACCATCTTCTGAGCAATCCCAGAAAAACCTTCTGGAATGGGCTCCATGTCACTCATGTGCTGTGACCAATGTTAGGTAGTGGCATAGCTAGTATGAAACTTCACCCTGTATCTTGCATTCCTCGTGCAAGACGTGACGGCCTGCTTGGCAAACCAGAGAAGCCACTAGCCATTCTCAGCCTAACACCTTCAATAGTTTTGGCAGAATAGTTCTGCAAGATGGGAAGAGAAGCTAGATTAAGGTAGAGACACAATTGTAGACAGACAATCCTACACCTAAACGTCATCATTCAGCACAAGTCTTACTACAGCGACAAGAGCAACAGATTTCAGAGGACAGCCTACACATTTGGGTGGAAAAAGGAATCTGTTTATACAAATATTTCACTATTATGACTAGTTATTTTGACTTATTTTCTGCAGACTAAGTAGAAGCTCTCTCTTTCATGTACGATCCATGCATTCAATATTTATGCTATTTTATCATTCTAAAGTGATACACACCAAGCAATAATTTACTACACTGCTTTCCTACATTCACTGTACTATAAAGAGTGTAAGAACAGCATGCAACTTTTTATGTGAATTTCCATCTTAAGGAAACAAACTCTTTACCTCATTGACTTTCATTTTACTGAAAGATTAATATAGTCACATACTGCATAAGAGACAGCTTAAAATTAAAGCATTACGGTCCCTAAACTGTCATGTGTGATAAGAAAATCTCCATAGTGACAGGAAAATCCCTCTTGCAACATTACAGCTAGACATTAAATTTACCATTTCTTATAATCTGGCAGTCATTTTAGCAACAATAAACCATACAAATATATGTACGTATTATATATGGAGAAGGTGGGCACAGTTACACATGCTACAGAGCTTCACCTGTGCTGCACAAATCCTGTCATATTGCTAGATGCTCAGTTAGTTTAATTTTCTATTTGGTGTCCCAGTAAACCTCAAAAATGCTAAGTTCATAAATATCACCAAACTCAATTTTGAACAGGACAAAACCACTCTGTAATGCCAAGGGAAAACTTAACTCACAGGTGTTTGCTCAAAATGCTGAAACAGCTCAGGTCTCATAGCTAGAGTTTCTGAAGGACATAGCCAAATTACTTCTGCCAAGCTTCACATTTCATGAGAACTCTGTTTTATAGTCCCAATTTAAACATGATTATATTTGGTGTTTGGCTGGATGTACCACACTGAAAATTGAGTTTTGATTTAGGACAATCATTTTAACTAAGCACAACACTAAACACAACCTGTGATTCAGGCACAGATGGATTAAGTGTGATACCTCATAAGCTAGTAATGTAATGTTAAGCCTAAATTTAAATTTGAAGTTGATACTTTAAATACATTCATTTCTCCATGCACAGAAAATCATATAAACGGCTATTTTTGAATTTTTCTTGCCATCACAATCAATCCTGGACTTCAGCAGAAAAGCAAGCAACTTGTGCAGGAAAGATTACTATTTTAATCAGCACACACATTATATGTTCTTCAGCTGGCAGCAAGAAATATATAAGTCCTACAATGTGTACTAAAAAGTGTAAGACTATCTTCTAATTATCTTATTTAATGTGTGGAATTGGCTTTGTTCATATCTTAAAATGCATATTACTTCTTAGAAGAACAACATTCCTTTTGTCATATTGCTATAAATATTGCATAAATACTTGAAATTATAAAACTTTGGCCCAGCAATGGAAGTGTTAAGAGTTTTAAGTGTGTTTACTTGGGCTGCAAACTACAAAAAGCATCCTACCACCTGAGGCAGACACTATTAGCAAAGAAATCCCTTGACATCAGGAGGAGTCCAGGCACTAGCTTCAAGATTAGCGTTTCCTAAACTCTGCATTGAGAAGCCAATCTTGGCTTATGTTGACCTTGCACTGAACAAAGAAAACAGCATCCTTGCTCCAAGAATCTCACAACCTGTATTTCATGCTCATTCAGAGTGTTCTAAAAAACAGCTGTTAAAAATTCACAACTGGCATTTCTACTTTTTAATAAGATGTCTTAGTTTGAGGAAAAACCAAAATGTTTACCAAAAAACAGAGGAGAGGATTCCTGCACAATAATCATGTCACTCCTTATTAAAGTTAAGAAAAAGGAACTTTAATTAGAAAATGGATATAAGAGGGATAACTGTTCTTAACTACTATATATATATAGGTAGATTTAGATATAACTGTAAACAGACCGAAAGAAACTAATCCCACAGCACCAAATGTAAAAACAAAAGAAAACAACTCCCAAATGGTAGGTTCCTCCTGGTGCAGTTTTATTTATGGACAGTGTCAGTGTCACACCTTGGTTGGCTGCAAGGTGAATTATCAGTCTTTTTCCAGAGAGGCAGAGACAAGGGGTGAACACTCATGTAGACTCTCTCTCTCTCTCTCTCTCTCTCTCTCCTTATCCTTTGTTCAAAAAGAAGGAAAAGCTGAGAGTGGAGAAATAGTGATAATTTCCACAAATCTCCTTGCAGTCTAAGTCAGTTCCCAGGAAGAAAAAAACAGTCTGCAGTGTGTCTTGAAGCAACCATGACTCTCTTCTCTCTCTGAAGCTCAGGGTGCCCAGAGATGGAGGGGGAAAAGCGAAGAGCAGAGCCAGAAAAAGAGCTCTCACCAGCAAGCAGTGGCTCCTTTTCTGCAGCTGCCCCAAGAAAAGCCCAAAAAGTCAAGCCAGCACACAGGGAAAAAAAACCCCCACCTCTCCCCACCGCCAGGTGCTAGGGTTCTGTTTTCTCACCTCCAACCTACCATTCAGCTGGAATCTGAAAGTCCTCAGCCATCTTTTGTCCTCAGTTCTGGCATTCCAAGCCCAAACCTTTGTGTTGGTAAGGTGAGAAAAATTCTCTGACGGACTCCTCCCAACATCACCTTCCTGTGTTTGAACTTTAACATAAGGTCTTCATCCCCCTACCCTCCCCTTGCAATTCAACCATAATCACACAAAATAGCAATAGAGGTTCTCTATATTGCAATGCAATTATCAGGACTAAGAAACAGTTTTGAAAGGCAAAAGTATTGAAGTTCCAGGTTCCCTGTGTCACAAAGATAATTTTAAGGATGATTTGTTTCCAGATACAGTTAAAAGTAGGAACTTTGAATACGTAAATACATTCATACATCTTCAACTCTCAATGTGACCATAGGCATAATTAATCTTTCTATATTCAGAATTAATTCCCTATGTTCTGTGTGTCTATTAAAGCTTGCCTTTAGTTTTATATATTGTACTTGCCTCAGTCTCTTAGTGGGGAGATTTATTATGCTTACTTGTTGAAAGACTTTCATTGTGCAGGCTATTAGTTTGATTCATCCTCAAGTTTTTAAAGGTCAGCTGCAAATCCACAAACAGCTTGACAAACAACCAACCTTTGTAGATGAATACCAGATTTACGTGATATTATATCATTCTCATACCCTTGTAATTTGCAACAATCTAGTTCATGACGTGTCACTTAAAGATATGCACGTCTTATGAATTATATGAATTATTCATGGCTTCAAACCACTGATAAATTTTCAGAACTATCCTCCTTTCTTGGATACCTCTTGGATATCTCTTCCTATTTAAATAATTTCAATTTCAAATAGTCTATTGAGAATTCAATAATAACCAACAGCACATCTGAATTTTAGTGTTTATTTATCAATTACATTATCTCCAATAAAGTAGTTCAAGAAAAGGTATTCAAATGAAGTTATCCATATATTGACCATATAGTATAAGTTAGTTACATATTGACCATGTTTTATTTATATCTGGGAGAAATAAGAGGGCAGCTTTATTGAAGCATTATAGCGGATATAATTGTCTTTTACATGTGTATAGATGCATATACATATCAGCCAATGGCTGTCTAATGTAATTGTTGGGCTCTTGGTGCAACTGGAGATTTGCATATCACATGAAGAAAACATGGCGACAATGACACCATGATAATTTTCAGCTTACATTTCATAAAAGTTAGTTTATTGTAAGAAGAAAGAGATAGGACAATGGTGAAAAAGTTGGGCCTGTGCCAAGTTTGTAGTTCTGATTCCAACACTAGTCATTTCCTCTACCTTGAGTACTCCACAGTAAATAATTCATTGTAAATTTTCAAGTTTTTTTAATAAGAAAGCAATATGCCTTTATCTATATATGTTACTTGGAAAAAGAAACACAAACCAAGATTTTACTTCTTTTATATGGGAAGCAGCAAGAGTCGGAGACTCTTTATATATATATATATATATATATATATATATATGTGTGTGTGTGTGTGTGTGTGTGTGTGTGTGTGTGCATGTGTGTATTTTTATTGGAAAAGTCCCAGATAAGATTGCATGGAAATTACTCATCTAATGATATCGTTACTTCTTCCATAAGGATGGAATTACTTGACTGATATTTGGGATATTTACAATTAATAGTTTATTCATTTTTCTACTTCTTTTTGAAAATCCAAGGCCTTACCTCTGTACGGTGATTAGTATCTCCATAGTACTTGCTTTTTTGATTTCACAAGTCACTTGACCAGTATCTCAGTGTTGCTGAATGCATTATTGATCTCATTTACTGTACGCTTGTGGTTGACGTGGATCACTTCAGTATCCTTTGAAGGTGCTGTATTTCTTCAGTATATAATTAATATCTCTAGATGTTGTAGTGTCAGAAAAAAAACCAAACACAAAACAAACCAACCAACTAACAAAAAAACCCCAAAACCCAAACCAAAACCAAAACACACACCGGAAAGAAAATTCCTGAAATATTCAAAAAGGTTCTAACAACAACAACATCAGAATAGTTTTTCAAAATCACAAATACACTCAACAGCCCTGAACTGTGGCTAATCAAGATTTTAATCACCAAAGTAAGCCACAAACATATGGCAAACATATGGCAATAAACAACACCTTTTCAACCATCCTTCATATGATCTTTATATGAAGCAATTCATTACTTCCAAAATAAACATGACTATGGAATTTCCTTAAAGGTTCTTTATGCGCCATTTATTTCTCAGAGGTTTCTAAGCACTTGCAAGTGCTCTATGACATGCCCAAAATCTGGGCTGTTACAAAAGCACAGGGGGTAGAGAAAGGAATACAATACATTGATACGACTGTAGTGCATATTATCATTTATGGGGAATAGTATTTTGTGCAGAGAATCGATTTCCATCCCACTCTTGCATTTCTCAGGAACCCACAGATGACATGAATTTATAAAATTATTAATGTGTATTATCTCTCCCCTTTAAACTGTATGTTGTAATCCTATTTGTTACAAAGTAATCCTTCGACATATTTCCCATGCATAGCAGCTTTTATGGAAAGCAGAAACTTATTCTCATTCACAGTAGGAGTATTTCATAATATAAAAGGTAATCTCAAAATTTTTTGATTTCATCCACAGCAGTATAACTTTCCAAAATTGATTATGTTTATAGGAAATACTTGGCATTCCACCACTTTTTATCCTGGTACTCCAAATTGCTTCTCTTCATAAAAATTTTTGAAAAATAAAAAAATCACATAGGGTCATGGGGTTTTGACTTGTAAGTTTCCTGAAGGTTAGAAAGAGACCAACTTACTCAGCATGACAAAGTTAGTGCTGGTCACATTTCCAAAGATCAGAGACACACTGATTTAGCTATTAGACGATGCCTTTAATATATGATAACAATAAGCTGAGCCTTTCATCATAAAATTCAAGCACAAAAGAGATGACTGTGAAACAAAACAGAAGGATATGAAAAAAAATATATATATCATTAAAGACAAAGGCACATGTGATCCTACTTTCATTCACATGCTAGGTTAAGCTTCCCACCTGGAATGTGTCACTAACTACAGCTTGAGAGGAAATCAGCATACCAAGGGAGACACAGCATGGCTGAGAAGTCAAAAGATTAAGAAGCACATGAATTACCCTTCAAGGCAACACTTAATATTTTCTGAAATGAAAAGCTCAGGTTTGTATTATTATTTGTTTTATTGTTTTGCAGTAAGGAGTCAAGTGGACAAAAAGACAAGTTTTCTAATACCATCTTCAGGTAGGTCATCTGGTTAAGGATACTCTTATTGTTCATTTATTAGACGAGAAACGCCTTAAGTTGGCCTTTCAAATCTAGCAAATTTTGGCAGAATACTCTTGGCTAGGTACTAAGGTTATTTATTAATGATAAAAATGTACCCTGAGGCTCAGGCAAGTATATGCATATAGCTTAAAGCTGTTAATAGAAATTGGCAGCCCTGAGATTCAGCTGAAGAAATACTATCACTCTCTTCCAGTGTTTTCATTACTAGACTCTCCAGCTCCATTCCTTCAAGGCTTTTCAGCCTTCTGTTGTCCTCCCAGAATTTTGATATGCTCCTTTGAAAGGGTAACCTAGAAAGGCATCATTATTGTTGCAACTGCAACATATACCATCCCCTTCTTCCTTAAAAAAATAAAAATTAAAAAAATAAAGTGGTTTTTTAAAGTACAAAGAACACAACTTTAAGGAAAGAGTTCATCTTAGAAATCTGTACAGAGAAAGAAGCCATTTCTGGAAAGCCACATTATACTATATGTCTACAAACTGCTGCCACACCACTGTCCTACCTGCTGTTCCAATTACACATCCCGCTCCTTTTTTTTTCTTTTCTGCACAACAGCAGCAAAACTAATGGAGAGCACACTCCTGGCTCAGACACAAGCAAGTTATCATGATCTTAATGTGCAATGCTACCAGGCTGAAGTAGCCATCTGCCTGCATGCTTTTAGCCTACTTCAATTATGAGAGAACATGATTTAGCTTAATCTTCAGTTTAAGAGCTAAACGTGAGATAATAGGACTTAGTTCAAATCTGAAACTAAACTGCATTATATCTCAATTTGACAAGCAAAGCATGTACCCAACTAATGGATAGCAAAGGTTAGCTGAAGGGAGGAAACTTGTTAAGCCATTACAACTCAATCATGCTAATGAAAGGTTTAATCTAATGTGCTTTACAGTATATCTGCAGCCGTAAGTGCAGTTAAGGATGCATTCATGAATAGGTACTCCAGCTCAGATGAGGCACAATAATTCACAAAGCTGTGTACTTCATTCATGGTGACTGATAGATCATATAACACTCATATATACTCCAGAAGGAAACATGGCTAGTTCCTAAGTCAAACAAACCTCAACATATGCAACACACAACCACAGACAATCCTCTTTTTTGGGGAAGTTACTAATCTATGGTTAGGAGATATATATAGCTTGCAGAAGATTTATTTAGTCTTCAAGTTTGAGGATCCTATTTACATAGTAAATAAAAGTAAAAGCTACACCCAGTTTTACTGTACTTAGTACATGGTTCAAGTGCCACACACAGTGTTCAATAAGGTTGTGGTGAATCTCAATCGCGTGCTGAGACTATACATTAATTGGCTATATCTAAAAGACATGGATGACTTCAAGTTTTCAAAGAAAATGCTACCTGTAAGAAATCACCTTTTTTACATTACACATACCCATACTTAATAAATTCCATATATGAAGCACAACACATTTTGCAAAAAATGCAGTTCCTCTAACATTAAGCTACTATGCCTGAGAAACAATTATGTTCCTTTCAAATGGTTGTTATTTGCTCAGATACATTCTCTGAACTTACATACCTAAAACTTGCCAATAATATTACCTTTATTTTCTTGCAATGAAAAACACCAAAACTTATTCTAGCATTCTGGTTCTTTAATAATATGGAAAGACATATTTTATTTTTAAAAAGTCATAGTATTCTTGACTACTAATATTACTTCATTGGCTTCAGTTTCAACACAGGTAACTGTTCTATTATGCCAAGGTTATTTGGAGCCAAATTATGGAGAATTATTACACAACAAGAGTTTAAAATGGAGCCAAGGCTTCTGTTCAGAGTGAATACTAATAAAGCTAGAAACCACCAACACAAATTAGTACACGTGCAGAAAACTCTACTGAGTGAAGATCTGATAACCACATAAAATAATGCATCTGTAGATTAATATCTTTCCATAAGAATATGTAGCTGCCACTTAGAATTGAAGCATTAGCTTCACAATATTCTCCATTTAAAAAAAAAAATCATAAAACCCCAAACAAACAAGCCCCAAACTTAAATATGTATGGATAACCAAAAACATTCTCTCTTCTACCATGGGGACTTCACATAATTCAATTGTTATAATTCTGATTTTGAAATAAAGATGAATGCAACTGTACCAATGTTATTCTAGTCTGCCGAGTCTTGTTGAAATAAAATTTGTTTTCTAAGCATTCTTTTTTCTGCTCAGACTGCCTCAACACAATCTATTCTGACATTCCTCTTCCTTCTGCCAGCTATAATAATCCTGTCATTAATTCCGTTGTTTTCTCTTTTGCCTTTCAATTGTAACTTAAATGGTACAGTGTAAATATCTTAGCTAAAGCACCAATTTTCTTCCTGTTTTCCTTTTTTCCTGCATAAAACTTACAAGTTGTAGAGTCAGCTCGCTAGACACTCCTGACAATTAAAGCATAGCAAATGAAAACTGTTCAAAGATGCCATTAAAGAGAAATTATTCAGTATTAAGAGCATGTGTGAAATCATAAGCAGGCTTTTGTGTTATTCATTCTTTTACTTACAGATCACAACAGGGAACTTGTATGTTGCATTGTTCCATGTCTTAAAATTTAAAGTTATAGTTTCCATTTCTCATATTAATAGCCACAATTAAGAGCTCACAGGCTGGTTCAGTATTACCTGATCTACAGTGAAGAGCAGACTGTTTCATATTGGGCTCAGCACTGGAAGCACCACTTGGGCAGCTGCATGGGTAAGGGAATTGTTTTGCTATTGAAAAAAAAGAAGCCTCCAAAGCAATCAGAAGTAGTACATCACACAATTTCAGGCTATTTTTTCAGCTAACAGAGAACATGGAATTTTTTTTTCTCCCCAGTTGGTATGAAAACACTTCCATGCCCAGCATTAATTCTAAACTATTATAAGTCTGACAGTGTGTAGTACATCTAGACTTTTCCAGTTAATTGATTAAAACTCTACCATTTGTTTACATGACTACCTCCTCTTTGCCTAATAGTGTGAAACATTTCATAATGTTGTACTCTTCCCAAAGCTGAAAGCTTAATATAAGTAATGAGCAGCATTCATCACAGTCCAGCAGGCATAGTCAAGTTTCAAACAATGGAACAAATTTAAATTTGTTTAATAAGCATTTCTGATGAACATGGGCGATGATTTTCTTGGGTACAAGGTCACCAGGTATGAGCATTTACTAGTTATATATGTCACCAAGAGAGACCTTTTGTTGCTGGACTTTCTCAATTAACTCAAGGTTAAAAAAAGCAGACATCAAACACAGCAGTTGCATGCCAAATCCATTTGCATAACTTACAATTTTAATATACAACAATTGGCCAAATTAAGTTCTATCTTGTCAAAAATCATTTTGGTTTATGAAAGCATGACTGACCTTGAGATAAGCAGAGCAGCTGCATTTGACTTTGAATGCTCCAGACAGAATGGATGTCCTGTCAGGAGCAGTCTTAGCATGGGAGTCAGTAAAGTAATATAAAATGGATCGCATCTCATATAGTTTACAAACATCTAATACCTATCTCAAAGATCATATTTTTGTAATAGTAGTCTACTTTTCTCCCCAAGTTTTACGGAATTTACCAATAAGTTTATCTCTTTTTTGTTGTTGTTGTTCCATTTCTGCACACTGCAATGCATTTATTCCCCCAAAAGATTTACACAGTATTTGCAGTAGCTGGAGCTTAAACACGCATGTGAAAGGGGTGGGGAGAGCAGAGAGAATCTGACCTCTTACACACATCCCAGACAAGGACCATCTTTATGCCTTAAATGGTTAACATGCACTATTCTAGAGCACATTACTGTAGCTTTCAGAAAAGTTCTTCCTGTCCCAGAACAAAATTTGCTATATATTTTCATGAGTGTGTATATGTACCTTTGCAGGAACAAGGAAGACTTTCAGAAATCCACCTCTTAAACGCACAGGTTGTAGAACATAGGGATGGATCTTTCTGAATATTTGGTTGCCCAGATTCTTCAGTGAGAGTGTCTCAACAGTTTAATGAAGGAAAGTGAGTCAGCTATCTTCAATACTGAAACACAAATTAAAGTCATGGTTTAAAGGTAGTTGTAAAGGTTTCCTAAATCCTGGAGGGTTGAATGAACATTAAGAAGGAAACTATCTCATACACACTTAAAACTAATAAAACCACGTAGAGGCTTCTCAAGGATAGAATATCTCTTCCATAGGATAGAATATAGAATAAGCTACAACACATTTTTTTAATAGCATTAAAATAGAGAGAAGCAAATCTGACATTATGCAATTCTAACTTAATTTTTTACTGAATTACAGAAAACTGACCACAAAATCCAGTATGCAATCAATATATGTTTGACAAATAATAAGCAATCACAGTTAAGAGATAAAGTATTTTCACAAGTAGCAACAAAATTAGGTGCAAAGTTGAAATTCTAAGTAAAATGTTATAGTATGGCTTCACCTATAGCATCCATGAAAAGAAACTTTGCAGAAAATATAGTAGCTGGTCCTAGTGCTCTTAAAAATTGGAAAAACATCTCTCAGTTTCCAAACTTTTTAAAAAAATACTTGAACACATCAAAGACCAGTTCTGTTTCGTTTGTCCAGATTTCAGAGTTCAGGCCAAAGTTACTGCATTGTTGTGTTATAATGCTGCTATCCATTATTTTTTCCATATTATCCCTTAAAAATCTTCTAGTCACTTTTAAATGACTCTTTCTATGAAGGTTCCTTAAACAGTTAATGCTTTTATTAGTTTTTCAGCTGTAAGACCCACAACATGATTCTTTCAGAATGCCTTTTCAATTAAATCCCTCATGCCAAATAACTCACATTAGTTAGATGGTTCTACAAAATGATCAATGACATACTTAATGATGACATTTAAAGTTGATTTCACTTGAAAACAGCAGTCACATTTTATATTTTCCATCTACAGAGGATTTCCACATCAGATGTCCTCAGCTTTCAAGTTTAATTACTTTTCCTTGCTTCTAATAACAGTAAGCTACTAAATTCAAACTGAATCTAAAGGATATATTCTGCTGGATTTAGAAGATAAAGACATGTAACACCTAAGGCCCTAGAAAATATATAGCAGCTGTTGTTTTCCAAAGTATAGCTGTTTTCTATGTAGGAAACCAGTATTTAGAAAATTTACATTGGAAGAGATTTACAGAGGAAGGACACTGATGAACTGAAATTTTAGTTTCACCTTGAATTAATGCACCTTATTTATGCATTCTATGTTAGCCTAAAAATGTTTAAATACATATATACACCAGTCACCCTTTTCTCCAGGGCTAAAGAGAATTAGGACTGTTCCAAAAAGGCACAGGAAATTACAGCATGGGTTTAAAGATAGATTCACTCAGTCTAGTTATAACTATCTTTCTAAAAACTGGCTATAGAATATGATATACATTTTTCACTACTTTCCAAATATTAAAGAAAATCCACACATTTCATGCATCCAGCTTTTCACTAGTTCTTTTGCATCAGGTTGCCATCTCAGCAGGGGCTTTGAACTAGATCTGCCTAGAATGCTTTCCTCCATGGTTAGTTCCCAGACATAATCCAAAGGCTTAAAAATAAAATGGAGTGATGAAGAGATTGAGGAAGGACTTTCACTAAATTATACTGGAATAGTTTGGCAAAATAATCTAAGCAACCAAAATAACAACAGTAAGGTTTTACATACAAGTCTTCTCTCTATCAACTGTTCAGAGCATGGCTAGTAATGACCTCATTTACAAGACCTCATGAGGTTCCTCTTGGTTTATCACCCCTGAGTGTCCCTCATCTATTCCCAGCCCCTGAGCTGCCCAGATCTCTTTGTTCCTCTCCCCTCAGACCTTGAGCTCCCAGATTTTTGACGTCTCTGTCCCATTTCCTACCACCATCCAACAAGCTCTCCCACAGCATGGACAAATGGTTCCCACTCTCACAGAAAGGTCACCTGGCCCAGCTAATCCAAAGTAACAAAACATATAGAACGAGACCAAATGTCATCCCTACATCAGTGCAGAGTGACCTGCAGAAAGTTCTCTTTTAGCACAGCCTTCACTAGAAATTCATGTAGGTTGAAAATCAGGACTTTATCCACATCACTTAATGCTTCAAGTAGGAAACCCTGTCCTTCACTGCCACAGGTATTTCATGTAAAAGCCAGAGTTAACTACCTTGAGATAAGGAAGCTGCTCAGATTTCAGGGGAAGAAGTCTGTGTTTCCCTGCCCAGCACCACCAATGGAGCTGAATACTTGCAGAGTGTCTGTTGATCTCAACAAGACTTTCTTTACCTCACTTAGAATCATGAAATTATTTATGCAGAGTACTAAGTCTTTTCCTTGAGTAACATAATATCTGACTCTAGAAATGAAAGTGTTAGTATTTTGAACAGATACTTTAATAAAATGCCTCAAAACATAGAGATAATTATTAAAGCATTTCAGTTTATGTGAATTTTGTGTCTACCCACAACCTGGGCAGAAAGTTATAGCTATGTTCAGCCTGAACAAATTCTACTTTAAAATCTAATTCTCTCTCTACTGCATTGTCTCACAGTTCAGTGAATTAATATATACGGTGGATACAAAGCTATTCATTTTTGAAGATGCACAAATATGAAGGCATAGAACCTATAACATAGGTCAGGCCCAGGCAAGTACCCCAAGAGGAGCTGAAATGGGATCCCTGCTCTCATGGGTCAAGTGGGGGTCTTCAGCGAGGCTATTCAGGATCATTAATGCTCATTAGTGCTCCCAGAGCACTCATCTTCAGCTGTGTACCTATCAATCAAGAATGGGTTTTTTTTCACCAGAGAGTTTTTATAAAACATACTTCTGGATTTCTTTCTCACAAAATTATTTTGCTTAATTCATAACTTTCTATCTTAGATGAAGGAGAAAAAGGAGTTTCTGCTAAAGTGAAAAAAAAACCAAACCCTACCAACAACAACAAAAAACCAACACATCTTTGTCATCCACAGAATGATAAAAACATGCTTTACGGAAAAGTGTTGTAACACAGAAATTATATTTACCACAGCAGTAATAATGTAAATATATATACATATATATATATAATGTAATATAATGTATTTTCAGATGCTACATAAAGCAAATCTGGTCATTACATTATTTTTTCATAGCTTTAATTGCATTTTTTCATTTAGTCCAGATCATCAATATATCTATTCACCTTACTCTCAAGTGAGCTACTTCTATTGGAAAGAGATGGCTCAAGGTTAAGATTGGACTTTCAATCACCTTCTGGATGAAGCAGTTGCTTCTCCATGCATGCCTGAGTCACTGCAGACACCTGCCTGTCCCTCAGTAGGCATTTCCAAATTAAATGAAAGAAGCAAACACCAAGAAATCAAAGGATGATGAGCCTTTCAGTTAATCTGGGAAGCATTACTGAGCTTCCTCTTCTGTTGGTTCCTGCTCAGTCTGCATTAGTTCTGTTACAACTGGTGAATAATGACTCATTTATGAATAACCTCCTTGCTAATCTTCATGCAACTGTTAGTAAAAGTTCACTTATGCTTTGAAAATAATGTTGTTTCCCTGCCACCGTTTTAATATAATCTTCAACTGATGCAACATGCAATTTTAAAAGATTACTTTTTTTTACATAGTTTAAATCAAAATGGTATTTGGTTTACAATGTAATCACTAGATGAGAGAAAGGTTATTCTACCCATTTTAAGCGTAACTTGTTCTTGTAGCTTATGTAGTAAACTTTATGTATTTTAAAAGAAAGAAGAAAAGAGCAAGCAGTAGGTAAGAAGTAAACTTTTGCAATAAAACTGTGGAAGGGTAATCTCTACATATATTGAAATTATTGCATGTGAATAGTGTACAATTCTAAATATCCTTGATTCTGTATAGTTTCTATGTCTTCATTTAATTTATCCACTTTTGAATATGGATATTCACCATTAATACCAGATATTCACCTCTACAAGGTGGTTTGGGCATTTTTTTGGTCTTATTTAGTGCTTCTCCTCTGCCTCCCCCCCCCCCCCCCCCCCCCCCCCCCCCCCCATCCCCAAGAGTAATTCAGAGTTTCTAGTTCTTACTGCATGAACTAGATACACAAACAAGTGCTGTTCCTGTACAGGAGAGAGAGAGAACTGTAAACACATCTCATTTTAGCACAAATGAATTCTACATTTATAAAGAATGGATATTTCTGGAGATGTTTTTAAAAATGGAGAACCTTAAAAATTTATGAGGGATAAAAATAAATTTAGAACTGAAATACTTCATTACTCACTTTTGGGGTGAATGTGATTCCAGCCAAAATAGACAATTAGGTATAAAAATCTATACATATATTTCAGAATAAAAGTAATTTTGGCAAATATTTTAACAGGAAAAAAACTACCATATGCTATAAATCTGTGTTCCAAAGCATATTTATGCTTAGGTTAGAATTATTTATAGCAGTATGTAGGTCACCACAAGAACTGACATCATAAAGGTTACCAGCATATTAGCTCAACGTCAGGTAAACCAACACATATTAAAAATGCATTGCAGTGTCCTATATGCAAAATGAGGATATTTCCATGTGATCTGCATAATTTTCATGCTTTGTATTAGTCTTCACCTACACAACTGCCTTTCTATCTTGTGTGTATGTTTGATATGGGGGCCTTCTACAAAATGTCATTAAAAGGTAATTGCTCAATAAAACATCACAGTTCATATTCTTCAACACAGAGTTTTTCTTGCACAAACAATTACAGATAAAACAGTGTGCTACAACTGCAAAGAAAGCCACAGATCTTGTGTGTGGCATGTATTTTTAAAAAAAGTTTATATTTATTAGCCCTGAGTATAAAATCAGTCAGTCCTATTTGAAATTACTCCCTGTAAGGATACATGTGGCTGTAACACCTTCATAAGCACAAAGGGGTGTGAAAGTCTCATCAGCCCTGGCTGTTATTGCTTCTGATTTAAAAGCATATCTAAATCTGGATTCTAAACACGGATGAATTCTCTCCTATGCCAGCATTGCTCCTACTGTGGTAACAATGCTTGCCCTAGTCTCCCAAGATAGGAAAGCATACATTATTTCATAATCCTCTTGGAACCCATGACAACCTGGGTTACCCCCCCTCACCCTCCCCGGAAATACCTGCATGAAAACAGAACACAGAACTCTTACGTTTTTTCCCTTTATAGCACCAAAGTCAACAAGACCTCATGCTCCCAGCCCTCACTGAACCTATGAATAAGGCATGCTTTTTTGGGACACTTAATTAGCACAGAATTTTAGAGGTACCGTATGAAGAGAAGGGCCTGACCTTGGGGAGAGCATCCCAAGCAGAAAACACGTCTCTCAGCAGGCACCTTTTATGTGTCTAGTGCACCAACAAGTTAATTCTCAATAATGTCAGTTTCTTTCTCTTTATGAGACACTGCAATACTGCTAAACATAAACTTGTGTTCACATAGTTCATCTTCATTAATATAAATTTATTTTCCCTTCTAAAATACAGCTGTGTTTTCGGCAACATCAAAACTCTACAATTTCCCAGAGAGCCCATGAAAGTTGAAGTAGGTGGACTCCTGACAAAGCTGTAGGTGTCTGGCTTTGATAAAGAGATTGCTGTCCTTCTTGCATCCTCCCTGAAAAAACAGCCTTACATATTTTCCATCATTTGATACAGTTTTAAAACATATCGGAATTCTTTATAATTCCAAATGTTTTTATTGTGGTGTCACAGACAAGCCAGGTTAATAAATTCCTTCTATCAGAATACTGAAAAATAAATTTCTTCCTTTCAGCAGTAGAAACAAAACAAGAGTAAATTAATTCCTAGTGCAAAATCCCAATATAAGTCTTCCTTTTCCCACTTGATGTGCAACACACTAGTCTGCTATTCACCCAGGAATTCCCTCCAGTTATGCACCCTCCATTCTATTTTTTCAAGTAGAAATGATGAAACATTTGTAATAAATACATAACAAAAAGGCAGTTTATTGTTGTTAAAATAATCGGAAATCTACATTTCATCACTCATTGACATGTTTCTTATTATCTGTCACAGAATTCAGAAAGTTACATATTTATGACAAAACCTGGCAGTGCTCCCCAGATTTATATACTAAATACAATCTCCTCCAATTTACAGCTTCAGTCAACACATTTAATGCAGTGCATGCAATTCCAATTATTCTTCCAGTGCAGCAAGGCAAATACAAGATGCAAATTAGCTGCTAAACATACAGCCCAATCCTGCACCCAGAGCTTTTGTTAGATCCCTCTAGAGAGAAATTTATAGATCAAGTTAGCTGACTAGTAATTTACTTAATTTTTTTACAGGTTAATTTTTCCAAAGCCAGGAGCACATCTGTTTCAGTTAATTCAAGGTAATTCACTTAAATTATTATCCACTCCAAAATGACTCAGCAGTTTCAATGAGTGTTCCTTGTGTATTCTGTCTGCGGGAGTAATCCCATAATCAACGTCAGAAAATTCAGCACTGCAACTACTGAACTTCAACCTTTTTGAAGGTCTGGCCTTAAGCTTAACCAAAAACTATTCAGAATGGAGGAGAGGCATTCGTCCCAGTCTTCACTTCATGAAATCATGAACGTTGGCATATTTTTCATAAAACACACATGGCAGTAAATCTATCAATATACCAGTTAACATGAACACCTAAGAGAACTTTTGAGTTAAATATTAAGATTTGCTTACCCACATAATTGAACTGCTCCACAATTCTCCCTGGCTTTCCTCTCCCAAAGTGATGTATTATCTCTTATGTCTATTTTATTCCAAAAGCGTGGTTTCCCGAAAAATATCTGAAGACAAATACTTTTCATTTCAATATCAGTTCACCTAGCTGACAATATGACTAGAAATGTAAGGGTAGGAGAATAGAAGCAGCACTTAAGTTACCTGGAGAATTAAGTTCATTACATCATAATTCAGATTCACTTTACTTACATTTATATGATTTTTAGACCTGCAAAATAATTAAAAAATAATATAATGAAGGAAATACAAGACCTTGCACAGCAACCAACCAGGAAAGATTCCCATTCTCAAGGCAAAAATGAACTTTTTCACCTTCATAAGTAAACAAAAATAAAGCGTATGTTTTATCCAATCATTCCTCTTCCCAGTAATCTCTTCTCCAGTATACCAAATATTTTTGAACTTCTTTTGAACCAGAACTTCTAGGCTCTTGAGCAGATCAGATATTCTTTTCATCAGCCTGAAGACAGGTTCTTAACATACAAGAGGTGTTCATTAACACCATTAAAAACTGAAAGTTTATTTTATCTGCCAGATATTTCAAGATACATTTCCATTGATAGATTTCAATTATCCTCATTTAAGAATCAAAGCATATCAAACTTACACAAACATATCATACTTAAACTTTATTCCAATTCATACAATTCACTTCAAAGAATTTAAATTTATTGCATGGCAAATCCTTCATAAATCTAGTTGAATCTTTTTCAGCATTTGTATAACAATCTGACATTTCTTACTCAGGAATGCTTTGTCTCAACTCTTTCACTGACAGTGACATTTTGAGGTGCCTACAAAAACTAAATTCCAGTTTTAAGAGTAGCAACCTGTGAGTCAGAAGAGTTTTGTTTTATTCCCAACCCTATCAGTCACTTTCTGTGCAAGCTAGGGCAAGTCACATCAAATCTCTCTTTTCTTTGTTTGTTCTCTTGAATTCCCATTCTGAAAGCTCCTCTGGGAACAGCCTTTCCACGTTCCTGCCAATGTCCCAAGGAGGCCTCACTCTCACTGAGATCTGCTGGGTTTTTCACTGTTAGATGCTACATATTAAATAACGAATAGGAAATACTATGTGTTTGTGGTTTACAAATACACATGGGTTAAGCGTTAGCTATGCTTTCTAAAACAGCCAGGATTTTCGGAATCTGATTTTATGGGACTGTCAGAGACAAAAAGAGTACTCAACGTGGAGGAAAGATACTCAAACCTGAGCAGTTAATGTTACTGCTCTAAAGAAGAGGTCCTCATATGAAAATTGGAGATACAGAGAAAGTATTGCCTAAAATCAAGGAAAAAAATCTTTCAAGATGATATTAGTATAGGTAAAGTAGAGAGCAGTCCTTTAATGAAAGCTTTCAGGTGCAGGGAGTATACAGACACACAATACAGCGTTCTTACAAATTAATAATACTACTTAATTATCATACCTAAGGGGTTAACACAACCCGAAAACCTTCTGCCCTTGGTACCACTCTGGTACCACGCTCAGAATTGCCCCATTGGAGCACCTCCAAGGGTTCTGGGCCTTCTATCTTGCTTTGCCTTGTTATTTGGGTCCAGGTACACGTGTCCCAAACACAATGTACTTGCTACTGTCTTTTCCATTTAAAAGGCACTTAAACAAAATTCAGGAATGTGGCACAAACCGTGAGAAACTGTTAGAAACTGTTGGCTGCTACCTCAAGTGTGAGAAAATATACAGCTATATAAAAATCTACAAATACATAAAATATTTAAATCTACAGATGTATAAAAGTCCTAATGCCTCAAAGAAAAAAGGAAACTTGTTTATATCTCCTTTTCCAGTCCTTAATGCTGTAAATATGTATTATAGACAAAGGACCAGATTTGAGATTTTGGTTAAATTCCAGCACTGGAAAAGAAATCTACTTTTTTTTTTTTTTTTTTGTTAATTACAGTGAAGGTAATTTGTTACCAAAAAATAGGAATGCAACCATTCCTGATTAAAAAGATGTGTACTGCTGTACAGTGTTTTGATCTCAGTTATGGAGCATGCTGATTGCTCACTGAAATTGTAGTAATTTCAATTTATCCTTCACTCAAGCCTCAGATTACAATTTCCAAGGAAATTCTTAGCTGATCACCATTAAGGCAAACTATGTTGCTCTTTCTTTTCCCCATTTATTTATCTTACCCAGGCTAAATATAATTTAAAACATCTCCTGAGGTAGTAGGGGTGAGGGAGAAGAAACATAGGCAGAGAAATAAGAGAGAGAAATCTTACTAAATTAACTCTGTCCAAAGAAAAGCTCTGAAAAAAGTTATATGTTCATCTAGACTGGGAAGGCAATATTAGTTTTTGTATATAACATAATAGATCAGTAAAATTTTAAAGCTCACCTGGCAACTCAGTAGTGTGTTTTCTGTTATCAGGTATAATTCAAGGAGCTGAACTGTTTACCTAAAGGACTGTTGTAGTTTGGGATTATTATGTAAATTCTCTCCCCTTCCACTAACTGCCCATGCCAGCAGTTAACAAAAAGGAGCAGTTAACTGCTGAGCACCTGGGTGGGGGCAGGTTTGTCTTTTTTGGTTTTGGGGACATTTTTTCCATTCTTAGCTCGGTGGAACACGGGAGCGGTGTGCAGCCGAGAAGGGAAGCTGCTTTTACTGGCTACTCTGCTAGGGCTTCTGGAGGAGTCGCTGTTTTTTTCCTGGCCACGGCTGTTTCTCCTGGTTCCCGGTTCCTGGTTCCCGGTTTCATCTGGGGTCTCGGCCTCTGCTCCGGCCTCACTATCGCCTGCACCGTCACGGCCTGCCTGCCCCGGCTGGGGCAGTGACCCGGGAGAGAGAGGTTTGCAGCTGCTTCTCCAGGACACGTGGTGGTTCCCCACTTTCAGCTTTCTTTTTTTCTTCATCTGGGACAATAGACACAGAGTTTCACCTGGGAACTCACCCTGCTGCCAGCCGGACTGTGACTTTGACACTTAAGTATAACTTTCCTCCCGGAGGAAAACCTGCTGGGTTTTTTTGTTGTTTGTTTTTTTTCTTTTCCTTGTGGTGTTGGGGAAGCGGTTTGCACTAGTCTGTTTACATACATATATATATATCAGTTAAGAACAGTTATCCTTCTTGTATTAAAATTCCTTTTCTTAAATTTAACAAAGAGTGGCGTGATTATTGTGGAGGAGGCCCTCTCCCCTGCTTGTGGGTACACATTTTGGTTTTTCCCTCAAACCAAGACAAGGACATATGAGGGATTTCTGCACTAATTTTTGAGGGGTTTTTTTCCACTGTGTATGGCAGACCTGGTTGAAAAACAGTAAATAGCCTCAAATTTTCTTTAATTTTTATGTTCAAAATAAGCAAACCCTTATAAATATGTTAAATTAATGGATTCAAGAACATTGAGTCTAGATTAATAAAATAAAAAGAAACAATCAAAAGTAAGTTGTAAAGACAACACTTTTAAGGTAATTTAAGCATAATGAAAAAGTGGAAATCTCGGGTGTTTTCTAATAAAAGGAAGGTAGTTGAAAGACATTTTCAGTGAACAGCTCAAACACCAAAACTGAGCAACAATTTAAAATAGCACCACTTCCCCGCCCCCCATGTATAAATTCAGTGCTCAAAGTTTAGAAAAGCGAGCCAGAAGAAAAAAAATGGTTGTCACTTGGCATCTCATATATGTAAAGATTTGCAAAATTATACAAGTGAGCAGGTCTAAAACTTTTCAAAATTTGTAAACAGAGGCATTTTTGTTATCAAATAAGTTCTGATATGAAATGGAGGATGTCCCACAACTGTGAAGATTTTTTATAATTCTAGGATGACCAAAAGTGAAGAAGTGTGGCTTAGGCAACTGCTCTAAGTAAAAAGGTAGAAGCCTAGAGAAAGGCACTGGGGAAGATTGCTTCAGCAGTGCCATGTTGGCAAAGGAACCACCCATAGGGGTTTTTTTCTCAGATAACAGAAATATGCACTGAAGAGAAAACAATCAAGTTTATCCAGGGCAATCAAGAGCTGGGACACCAAAGTGAAGCAGCACAAGCAGTTCAAGGGCAGCATGAAGCAGAGTCAAACTGTCTGTGGGAGCAGTAGCTGAGGGACTTGAAGTGTACAACCAGCTGCTGGGGTGAGTGGGCAGGGATCCAAAAATCACAAACTGAGAAAAGATTGTGGCCAAAGCAGTGGGAAGCAAAAAGCAGTCCCACTAATAGCCTTGCCAAGAAAAGGACTGTACATAATTTCAGATTTTAGGAAAGCAATTTTAGGGATGGCAAATCATCTCATTGCACTGTAAATTATCCTGTTGCCTTTCCCCCTTGATAAATTACTTTTCATCAAATCAATCGATTCATGTCTGAAAGTGGAAAAAAAAAAGCAGCTACCTTGCAGAGTTCCAGACAGCTCAGTTTCATTTCCCCAAGCTTCTAGGGAAGCCTGAAGCTGGCATTTATCAGTGATCCACAAGATTTCAATTGGGTATTTTTTTGCTGCAAATACAGTTCTAGATTAACTTTATTTGTTCCCAAATCCTCACAGTGAAAAATAATATTTGATTTCTTTTTCAAAGTAAAAATAAGGTGCTTTTATTGCAAAACAAATATTCAGTCAATCCAGGAAGAATTTGAACAATGTTGCTTCTTAACTGTGTTGTTCTTGGCCATTTAAATTTTCTTTTCTTTACTTGCAGTTGTGCACCTTGTGGTGGAATAGCCCATGGTATCTTCTTCTATCAAGCCTGAATGAGACCTAAAATAAAAGAGTGGGGGAGTCTGTTCTTGCTTTTAACACAAATTCTCATGTGCATAGAAGCCCTTGGAAGCATTTCTGGACTAAGGCTAAAATACCAGTTCAGTATTTTATACATCATAGGAGAACCCACTGCTGTTTCTCAAAACACGAGGATACATGCCTTCCTTTTAGCACTTACCCTGGAAGTGAGGGGGAAAAGGTTCCCTCCAATATGTTGTAATCAAACACCTTGCACTTCCCTGGAGACCACCTAGCACCCTCTCCTCACCTAGGCAGGCACTATACAGTATTCTTTTCCAGTCTTTCCCAGTGCAGATGAGAAATTGGTGCTCCATTGGGTGCTACTCTGATTCTCTAGCCCTTATAATGAAGAGGAAGATTTTAGCTCCAGGTTGCTGCACTAAATTATATGAGTAAACAAAACTGAAGCAAATTATAGTAACATCAACAGATGAAGTGGGAATTGTCTCCAAAATATTTTATATTCCTGTATAAATGGGGAGAAAGATTCTGCAGCAAAGGAAATTGATTTTGGATCTCTTTCACTTGCTTAACAAGTTTCTTCATCCAGAGGATGGAGAAAGAGAAATGGAAGTCTGGCATTCCCTCCTCTAGTCGCATTTTAGAAAATGATGCAATCTTTTATTTAGATAATAGTGACAGTTGCTGGTTTGATGGAGATATTCACAGGCTATGAGTTCTAAAGGTTGGGAAAGTACAACTTCTTGAAACATAAGTGAGAATTCCAAGTGCAAAAGAGTAAGTTTCGAAACTAATCTAAGGAAAAACACATGCGTTGTCCTATGGACCTTGGGCACCTCATGGCACTGTAAAGCCTGGGCTTAGTTTCTGCCTCAGATATCTAACAATTAAATGCTGCAGGTTTCACTTTACATAGCATTATAAATTTGTTTGTTTTAGGTTTTGCTTAAGTGTGCCGGAAAGAAAGATGAGCAGGCTACTTTGCAGTGGAGGCTGAGCGGGAGCTGATGGTGACTCAAGTGCAGATCTTGCCCTCCCTGATAAGGCCCATGAGGACCAGCAACCGTGGCAGTCTCCCAAAGCACAGGGATAATCACATCACTTATTACCATCATTTAGGAATGAGAGAGAGGAGAATGTAGGATAAGACCCTGTTCCCCAACCCAGCTCTGCTGAACCAACAACTATGTGATACACATCTATGTGTACAAAACCTATACAGGAATTTCATACCAATTGGATCTGTATTGCTGAGCAGAAGTAAATGTGTTATCTCTACTGACTGGATATAAGCAACTTCCAACAATTTGTCAAACAGACAAAGGCTTGAGTAGAAATCTAAGGCAGAATAGCTTATAACAATAGAAAACAGGGTTTGAAATAGTAATTAGTAAGTGACTTACCTAACCACCAAAATTATCTCTTTCCCCCAGTAATTATATATTTATAATCCTCTGTGAGTCTTTAATGTCATTTCAACATCTTCCATTATTTATACTTTTTTTTCTTGTTAAAGTCAGAGATAAAATTAAGATATAGATAAAATTTAAGCCTATGGAACATTTTCAGGCTCAGGTTTCTTCTGCAATGTCCATAGAGCAATGATAAACTGTTTCAGTCATTTACAACCGTGCCCTTATTTGAGATAACAATTTGTTCCAAAAAAATTGAGAGGCAAAATAAGAAAATATAAAATACAGAGAAAACACAAAATATAGTGAAAACACAGAGAAAATAGAGAAGTCTGAGGAAATAACAAAAGTTCTCATGAGTGCCTTCATTTGCAATCATGAGATGTAGGAGTGCTTGCTACTGAAAAAAAAAAGCCAGTGAAAGTCATAATTGTAGTGGTTCTCTTGCTGAGGTTGGGGAAAAAACAAGCCTTTCAACGGAACAGAGTCAAGCCTTGACAAATTACATAGTTCAAATGGCAGTCTGGAGACAATAACTCCAGAAGAAATCATCCTGGGCTTCTGTACAGCAGTCTCTTTTACATACTAGATAAACAGATACAGTCACCAAAATAAAAGACTATTTTGCCACTTTCGTAGCCCTTTTGCAGGTATCTACATCAAAGAACAATGAAAATGGCTTTAAATATGTTTAGTAAAAATCACACAGTGAGGATCATACATACAAAATGGATTTTAAAATATTTGAAGTGCCAACAAAACACTGAAAAAAATAAGGCTATTTTATATGAAAAGGCAATTACCTGGAAATGGAGGTAAAGGAATGCAAAGCTTGTGCATTTTTCAATTGAAATCACAAATAGTTCATATATTTCAGAAATATATGTTGAAATTTTAACAACCATATGTTTTGGTTATAATAAAACCATTTCCTATGTATTTTATTATGATCACAACTCTGAGTAAAATTTGATTGTAATCTGCTACTAGCCTTTGAGAGGATAGCCATGCTTAAGGGTATTTTGTAAATCATGCACTGGCTAAAGCATAAGTGCCAAAGTCATGGGCCATGGAAACAAAATATCTCAAAAAGTTCTTATATTTCTGCATAGAGAGATTGGTAAAGAGAACCGAGTTTTTTTTATAAGTGTAAGCAACAAGCAGGCTTTGGTTAACTGACTTTACTTTGGAAGTTATCTATATGCAAACAGCATCAGTAATATTTCATGTTTTCTTGTGCAGCCTGTGAGGGAAAGTTTGCTGACATGTCTTTCTTTAGATCAACAACATGCCATGGCACATGAAGGCATGTTATGGTTTTTGCAATGCTGTTAGTTTTACAATACAACAGTCTGGATTTAAAACCATTTCTATAACAGTAATGGATAATACACATGAAAAGTTACAATAATAAAATGAAGACACTCCAGACATCTGACCTTTATAAAATCTGCCCCCCACCCCCCCAAAAAAGCAAACAAAAAAATTTCAATGTCTATCATTTTAAAATATTGAGGGGGGGGGGGGGGGGGGGGGGGGGGGGG
>JAJPCS010000060.1:19287108-19364926 GCA_021164005.1 Willisornis vidua nigrigula | reverse complement strand
ATCTATCTATCTATCTATCTATCTATCTATCTATCTATCTATCTATCATCTATCCCTATATATATTGCATGAAATTGTGAGCACAACTTTAGTGGTAAATGGTGCCACTTTCAGTTGTCAGACAGTCACTACAGGGTATTCTTGAGGCTCTGTATTGGCCCCAGTCCTGTTTAGTGCCCTTATTGATGATAGAGGATTGAGTGTACCCTCACTAAGTTCACAGACAACACCAAGCTGGGTGGCAGCGTTGTTGTGCTGGAGGGTAGGAAGGCTCTGCAGAGGGATCTGGACAGGGTGGATCAATGGCCCAAGGCTAAGTGTACGAGGTTCAACAAGTCCAAGTGACAGGTCCTGCATTTGTGTCACAACAACCCCATGCAGCACTACAGGCAAGGGGAAGAGAGGCTGGAAATCTGACTGGCAGGAAAGGACCTGGGAGTGCTGATTAACAGCTGGATGGACATTAACAAGCAGTGTGCCAGGTGACCAATAAGACCAAGGGGATCCTGGCCTGTATCAGGAATACTGCAGGCAGCAGGACCAGGGAAGCGATTGTTCCCCCATACTGGGCATTTTTGAGGCTACACTTTGAGTACTGTGATCAGTTCTGGGCCCCTCACTACAAGGACATTGAGGTGCTGGAGTGAGTCCAGAAAAAACAGAGCTAGTAAAGAGAGTAAGTCGTATGAGGAGTGACTGAGTGAGATGTTTTGGGTTTTTTATCTTGGATGAAAGAGGACTCAGTGAAGACTTTATCACTCTCTAAAACTGCCTGAAAGGAGGTTGTAGCCAGGTAGGGGTTGTCCTCTATTCCCAGGCAACTAGTGACAGGACAAGACAACATAGTCTTAAGCTGTGCTAGCAGAGGTTCAGGCTGGAAATAAGGAGGATTTTATTCACTGAAAGGATTGTCAAGAATTGGAGCAGGCTGCCCAGTGGTGGAGCCAGCATCACTTAAGGTAGTCAAGAAATGACTGGGAGTCACATTTAATTCCAGGGTCTGGTCAACAAGGTGGTGATCAGTCAAAGGCTGACTTGATGATCTTGGAAGTCTTTTCTAATGTAAATGATTCCATGATTCTTAATATATTTAATGTTTTTATGATATTACCTTTGTAATAATGAAAACATGGCTCTGTCCCTTTTCCTGTCCACTACTGGCATCCTTCATTGATTTCTGTACAGGAATAATGTCCATTACTATGGCTACTACAATAACAAAAGCCAGTGCTTTCAAAACAGCATGCTCAAAAACTTGCAGGTAGCTGAATCCCAAGTGAGTGTGAAGAGCATGCAGTGGCAGAAGGGAGTTATGTTTGTCCTCAGTTTGATCCCTCAACTTTCACAGCAAATCTGAGCTGGTCACTTCAGACTCTCTTTTTCCCACTTCAGTGGAAAAACCTTTAAAAACCCTACCTTTAGAGGAGCAAGGACATTGTATGGAAGCACTTGCTGCTGGTATAAAAGGGAGACTGGAGTAGCCAGCTCAGCTTTCAGCATCTCATCTTAGGCAACTCAGAGCCAACAATGGTCCACAGAATCTGTCCATCCTCTCTTGGACTCTTCCTCCTCTTCCAGGTTCTACTAAACTTCCTGTTGTGCCTGAACTGAAACACCAGATTTCCAACACAGAGTAATGTGCCACACTCCCACTGTCTAGAGGGCTTTTAAGACATTCAAGTCTGTGATACCTGTAGATCACTGTAAACACTGACTCAGGACTCCTATGGAGGACAAAGATAAAATGGGGCCTGAATTCATCATCTGCAACTTCACAGAGGGAGACCAGGCTCCTCTGCTTAACAAAAGCAGTGCCCAATTAATCTCTTCCACAACCATACTTTAACCCCTTCTCTTGCAGGTAGACAGGCAAGGTATTCCACTTGAAGCAGCTGTTTCTACACAGAACTTTTGACAGTATGGTAAGGGGAAACAGAATGAAACTAGACATGGAAAGGAAGAGTGATTATTTAATAGATAGTAATTCTATTACTACTACTCTCATTGACAGAATAGATATAGTATAAGAAATAAGTAATTCTTTTTTATGCTCTTTAAGTAAAAATTTTATCCTTTATTTGTAAACCACTCACCCAATATCCCGAATGCCTGTTACCTAATCTGTTCAGAGCAAGAGAAGACTAAAAAATATATACTTTTTAAAAACAAGAAAATGAATATGTTGAAGAAATTTTATCATAACTAAAGGAAATACAGCAGAGCAATGATCAATGATACCAGAACAAGCGGGTGAAATTATGTAAATCATTCTTTTGCCCCATGATTAGTATCCTCTCTATACAGCTTCTGTCAATTCTTCTTGTTGTTTGAAATCTTGCTTGTCTAATTTGTGTCCATTTTTTCAAGAAGAAACAATTTTCAGCAGGCAAAAACCTGAAGTAAGATTTTTTAGTGGCAAGAAGCCATTGGCACTTGGCGAAGAACAGAAAGTCTCAGGGACACCAGGGCAGGCACGTAGGTTGTGCAATCTAAACTTATGCCCGCTAAAAGATCAAACGTGCTGAAGGCAGGAAATTTGATGCACAGAAGGTCTTCAGCAGAAAGGGAGAGCAACCTCTCCTCAGATTAGTGTCTTGCAGAGGACAGCTAACCCCAAAACCTAAGCAATACTGGCTTTGGAATTAGGACTAAACAGAACCATTTATGTGCTGAGTTAATATACGTCTCTTCCAACTTTTCTAGTATCATGGAAAGCTAGAAGCTGTGTTCTAGAGAGCCCTGAGACTTGCCTGCCATGATATAATGAAATTGAGGGAGATAAATAATAACAGCAGTGGCAGGAGGTACAGCAAGGGCAGGTGTAGGTATGCCAGGAAGGGGTGGAAAAGGAAACAACAGGTGGCTGGGGTTATAAAGGGGGAGGCAATGGACACAACACAAATCCAGAGCAAGTCATTAATTCTGCTGCTCTTTAGGTGATTGGGCTTTTGGTGCTCCCAAGCCAACTATCCAATAGACAGGATGTTTCCCCATTAAGGAATTAACTGATGAGGATTAAGAGCACAGGAAATTTACCACAGATGTGAAAAGCAGTTGGGAGAAATCTCACTGGATAAACTCTTCCTTCTCTGCAGAACACACTTGCTATTCTACTGACGTCCTCTGCAGAAACAAACCAATTGCAGTCCCTGCTCAAGCACACAAAAATATAATTAATCTTTTCTTTTCCCAATTGCCTTCCTCTCTGATGAACAGAACTATCACCTCTGGATAAAGAATAAGGATTTTCTGAAATATGTCCTTGAGGTAATAAATGTCATCCTCTCTGAAAAGTAATCTCACCTCAAGATAACTAAATCTTTTTTCCATTTATCAAATATCAGAGAGATAACTATCCTCACCTGCTATTTAAATTCCTCTGCAGGAATAGAATTCTCTCCTCACAAATAAAAATTGTTGCAATTACTTTCTCAAACAGTAAGCAGGATTCCTGTTCAAAAAAAAAAAAAAAAGAAAGAAAAAAAAAGCAGTGACTGGGGGAATCAAGCCCTTCTCTTTCTTTTTGGTGGTGGGGGTTTTTTTCTGTTTAGGAAAGGGAGGAATTTTCCCATCAACTGAATATTACTTAGCACTAAATTTTATATAAGGTACTCAAGTCTACCAAAGTTCAGATCAAAACAAAACAGGGTTATTTATAGCTCTGTTCTGCATTTGTATGTCATAGATGCATATATGTATGAATTTGCATCACATATACATTCTTCTTAAGCAAAACACAGATTTTATTCCACTCCAAAACTCCACAGAAAAAACTTGATGTGACTGGAGTTATAAAAGCACTGTGGTGGTCTAAGCACCATGAATCCAACGCTATGACAGTTTTCTATGCCAGGAAACAAAGCAAGAAAATTCTTTTCTTATTCTACAGTCAGTTGTTTTAGAGAAAAGAATGATAAATCATCTTTAATTCAACTGGCATAAATCATTAAAAACAATTTGCCTTCATTGCCTGAACTGCTTCAGAATATGCTGTCTCAAAAAACTGTAAATAAAATGTATGTGTTTTTCTGCACTTATATGTATTTGTCAATTCACTTTTCTCGAACACAATGAAAGAGTTCTTTGTTTTGTTCAGATCAAAGCCTTCTACAAAAGAGAAACAATGGGCACGCAATTTGCCACTTTTTTTTATTCTTGTTTATTCAGCTTTACTAGTGTTGAAGCTACATTTTCAACCCATCCTCTTACAAATGAGGTAGCAAGTGGTGAAGGCACAATATGAATTCACCAAAATCCCCTTTTTTTTAATTCTCTATTTTTTCCCCATTTCCTGTTTGTTTGGGGTTTTTTTTTAATTATTTCAAAATCTGAAAGGAATATAAGTCCTCTCCCATAAGCCACTATTCGCTCATACAAGCCTGTTTCAGAGCTATGGCTACCAAAGGCTTAGGCTGCTTAGGCCATGCAGCCTCTCTTGGCAAAGCAAGACTTTCCCAGAGGCAGACAAGAAAGCCTGGCTTTTCTGAAGACATGTATACACATCATGTACCCTGTTTTAAAAATGACACTGTCATATTTTCTACTTGGTTGGATAATTGCATTTGAGAAAAAAAAATTATTTCTATAATGATGATAACAGCTAGCCTGGTTGCATTACAGAGGCTGTGGGATTATATGGTAAGAAAATAGATGTGACGAGGCATTCCAGGAAGGATGCTTCTTACCTCATACACAGAGGGGATCATAACTGGGTGGGTCTGACAGGAGGTCTGTATTCTATTTATATTCTCCAGCAGTTCAAAGACATCTCTGGAATTTAGTTTCATTTGAGATAAAGAAAAACTGATCACAAATGTCTCATCAATAACATCTTTCTGATCTTAAGGTGTGCAAAAATTGCGAGCTTTTGGGGGCTTCTAGGACAGTGTTTTGTGGGTTTGGTTTTTAGGTTTTTCTCCTGTTTTGCATACATTACCATTATCTCAAACAGCATATTGACTTCATCTCTGAAGTTTCAGTCAGCTCCTGTGGCGATATCAGCAGCACACAAGTGCTCATAATAAGCCTTTGGAAAACGTAATGAGGAGGATGATTTCTCTTCAGTTCTTCTTGGCTCAGTGTTGGAACAAAACAATGGGATGTCGTCAGAATAAAAGTTTGAATTAGGACGTCTCATTTGCTTCCTTTCATTAGTGTTTGGGGAGGAGAAGGTTGTTGTGACAGCTGGCCAGTAGTGATTCAATTATATGCTCTGTTCTCTGGACTTCAGTTCAAGATGTCCTTTGGCAAGCTGAGCAACTGCTTGATAGATTTAATAGCTAGGATTTGATGAAGTATACAAAGGACACAACTGATTTTGATAAATTTCTCATGAAGTATGCCATTGAAGGTGCACTACAAGCTATGGAACATCCATTTTACCTAAAACTTCCCTATAAGTTTAGTTCTCCTCTCTCTTAAGTAGTGAAAGGGATCTGTAACACATGCACACACCACTTGGCATGTGTAATTTTATTGGTCACATTTCGAGAAAGAGAGAGAACTCATAAAGGACCATTTCACTAAGGATGTCACATCAGGCCTGCACTTGTACAGTAAAGGACACAAGGGGCTCCCCAAGACCTCAGTAATAGCCCGAATGTCAGATGCCTTTGGGTGTCTAGGGCAGGTGAGCTTTCCCATTTCTGTATCTGAGCATGCTGAACTGTAAATGACAATAACTTTTATCAGCCTTTAGAGTTGAAAGGAGCTTGGCTGAGAGGACTCCCACACATCTCAAATACAGAGAAAACTGAAGTCAGTCTTCTGAGAAATGAAGGCAGTGGAACAAATCATGAGTTAAACTGATATCTGCAGCAGATGAGATCTTGCCAATATTTTGCAGTCAAGCTTATCACTAGCCTTCTACTGGTCCCCCTGGAACAGCTGTCTGAGTTAAAGGCAGAATGGCTACCAAGGGAACCTTCTCTGCAGAAAATACTTCTCCCTTCTAATGCAACAAAGTCCAACTTCCATAGCTGGGAGACTCAAGCCTTATCTGTTCTTCCAGATTTTCCTGAGCACTTTAGGAAGACTGCATAAATGTTTTGGAGCAAAGACATTTACTATCTTTTTAGATATTGTTTGCAAGCACCCTAGAGATCTATTTTTTGAGAATAAGACGCTCATACAGATTCTCACGGAAATATGCTGCAAGCATTAGTAAAGCAAAATCATTCCATTAAAAATCTTAAAGCAAGAGGAAACACCATTACAGATCATCAGAAAATGAGTGAAAAATACAAAATTATTCTCTTTTGCCTTCCTTTCAGGATAGAGGTCACTTAATGCTGTTATTATGGTTGGCAGCGTTACATGAAATTAAATCTCTTCTTAATTCTTAGTTTTTCAGAAAAGAGAAATAATTTCAAAGTTATAGAATGACTGTACTAACAATTGTACTAACTATGCTGTACTATAGCTAGTGGAGCAACTATAGAGAAAAGTATACTCATACTTATTGTGCATAACAATAACTACCTAAGACTCACAGATTGCCCTTGCAAGTGTTTAAGGAAAGACTGGATCTTCCATTTAGTGCCATGGTCTAGTTGACAAGGTGGTGTTTTGTCATAGGTTGGACACAACAATCTCAGATCTCTTCCCCAGCCTAGTTGATTGTGTGATTCTGTGCTATTCTGTGATCTTTTTTCCAGCAGTATTAATGAATGTAACGAGATTAATAAAATTGTATTTTACTACATCACCTATTATTAAGGGAAATAGGCATCACAGTGCTAGAAGGCTACAAAGGAGTTTTACTACCATGAGCTCATAATTTTACAAAACAGATATTTGAAATATATGACACTTATTTAATTGATACTCAAAGGTTATTTGCATATTGCAGTCAGATTTCTTACTGAGAGAAAACTACTGTGTATTTTGATTAAATCCCACTCATTGGAAAAATGGTAAATAACTAGATACAATGGGCGAAGGATGGCAAATTGTGATATCTAACATACCTCATCACAGCATTTTGTGGATTGTTATTTAAATATACTTTATTATGATTGTGCCTTATGGCAGGAGTCACTTAGGAGTATTTTTACCACAAGATCTGCTAGAAAAGGCCAGTTTTTCAAAATATTTTTGATGTATAAATTTTTAGTACCTGTCCTGAAGTATTTCTAAAAGTCAGGATAGAGAAGGATATCATAGGGAAATTACTCCACTATTGTAAAAATACTTGTTTTCCTCTTAAACAGATGCTCAGAGTCTTTATTTTTCTTAAACTTCTATCTGTTCAGAATATTCAGTTTTATTGCTCTTGCTTAAATAAAAATTGCCTTTTTAACTGGTATACCTCACTGTTACTTTGATACCATCTTTCTTGTATTCAGCTTTATACTACTTTGATTTTTCTTTACACAACATTATTTCTTTGGAATGGTTACAGTCTTATCAAAATATCTCTTTAATCACTGCTGTTTAGTTCATTATTTTCATATCACTCTGATGACTCCTCAGGGAAGCCAACATCTGTCAGATGTTCACTTTTGTAAAATGTGCTTGTGTAATATTGCAGACATTAATTTTTAAAGTGAGATAATAGTGTTTCATCTCAGTATTTTCTGCTTTATAAGCAGAAGACTACATCTAAAGTTTCTATTTCATCATACCTAGTTTTGAACTACTGTGATATTGAAGAAAGAGTTATGAAATGGTCAAGCATAAAGCAGAAATCCTCCAGTGGAATAATTATTTATAATAATCCAGTCAGTAATACAGAGCACATATCTTCTTCAGGGAAATAACATTTTTTAAAAAATCTGTTTCATTTATTTGAGTTCTGATTTAAATTTTGTCTAGAAGGTTGAAAGGATGTTTTCCAGCACACAAAACTTTGGGACCAAACAAACTGTCTTCACACCACTTGGGTAATATGCTTCTTCTGTTAAATTTTGTGCTTAGGATGTGGCCAACGGAAATGAAATGGCTGGAACTCAAAGAAATTAAGTCAACAGAGCCCCTGGGCATGCTATTGAGGCACCTGCGAGTAGTACTGCTTACAGGCATACTGTCTCAAGCAGTAAAAACAACCACAAAAACTTCCTCAGAGGAGGTTGCATCAAATGTCCTCAGCAAAAAAGTTTAACTTCTAAACAACTGATCTGCTAACAGGAAATCAGTCTTCTTGCACCAGAAGCAGGTAGGGAGTTTGCTTCTTCACTGTTTCTGTGCTTGTGGGTAGTAATACCATAAACAGATCCAAATGCTCTAGTATTCGATACTAAAGCCATAGTTTGAAAAGAAAATTACCCCAAATAATGTTCCACGCTATTTTCACTTTTAAAGAAGTTTGAATTTGCATTTGCTCAGCTGCTGATTCACACAACTCCTCAGTGACCATTACAGGTTCCTGCTTGTCACCACAAGGAGTGGCTTCTGATGCAATCTGCTGGTGGTGAGATGGACTTTACTACTGCTTAATTATCTATACCTAGGTTTGGATTTTATGAGAGATGGAGTTCTCTGAATTTCTAGTACATGGGAGAAGCATAACTACAAGGGCACACAAGAGTTACAGAAGAAGATCAGGTGTTGAATTTTTTCCCTCTAATACATCATTAGAAGTTGGGAAAATTTGCTTGTGCTTACAGTAGAGGGCAAATCCAATCTGTTTGCCCTCACAGTGCTACAGATCTGTCAAGACTTAGATATTATCTCTCATTGTGGTATGTTTAGCTTATAGCTCATATTCTCCAAGTACCTTCTGCGCATGCATTGACGGCATGTTTTTTAGTCTCTGGGTCCCCCGGTGTTACATGTGATAAATTTCCTGATACAGATATAGATGCTTCATATTTCCTAGCTCTTTCACAAGTACTGAGGTTACATGAAGCTAGCCTGATTTTTTTTCTCTAAAATCTGTTTTACTTTCTTTAAAAATGAACACTGAGATACTTCTATGATTGCAAGAATACAAGGAAATGGAGATTTAAGCAAAACACCTTAGCCCCATGCCAGATAAAATATAATCAGAGCCCTCCTTTGTCAAATGTTCCAGTGATACAGTAGCAGCACTCTATTGGGAAGCATTGTGGGGTTTTTACACTATATTTCATGTTACAAAAAATAGACCTATATTTCTTGTTAAGGTTCTTAACCGAGAGTACAACCGCAGCCCTTCTGTGTTCTAGATCACAACTGATGATATATGAGAACCCAAAATTTAGGCTAATATAATTCTTTCACAATCACACTCAAGCGATGGTAATAGGATAAAACCCATGAGAGGGTAATTTTCAAATAAAATTAATCAAAATGCTGGATTTCATTAAAGAGTATCTTCGATGCAGCATGTAGGTGGGGAGAATTGAAATTTACCCATTGAAATTTATAAAGAATTATATTCCTTATGCTGAATCTTTAAAAAAGTCTTCTAAGATGCATGGAAAGGTATTCCTTCTATAATGCATGTTTTACTACACAAGCTCATTCACAAATCCATCCAAGGATATCCTTAGAAACTTTCACACAAGGAACTAAATTACTTAACTATGTAATTCATTTAATCTTTTAGAAATTTAACTTAATTTATTAATTTATATATTAGTCAATGACAACTAACAGCTTCATGGTGATCTCAGCTGCTCTGCCCACATTCTGTACCAAGTGTAATGCTTGAAAATTACATTACCAAAACTGCCATCTCTTTCACACACCTTACAGATATAAAAATATACACACATGCTCAACAGAATAGTTTATAAGGCTCTTTTGCTTAAATAAGCACAAATCAAGGATTCAGCTAACCATCCAACATAACTATCCAACACAAATTATTCCTATTGAAGTCATTGCCTCAGTCAAACCTGACAATTAAGGATTTAACCTGTTCCAGAGACATGAAAATATTCTACATTTGCTTTTAAGTCCTTTTGTTCAGAAACAACACTCAAGTGCAGAGGCATACTCCTTTCCAAAAAACACTTCATCATATCTGCTAAAAAGGAAAATTACTTTTGCAGTGAAACATGTTTTCTCTACAAGTCTTTGCTTTCAAAATATTTGTTGCTGCTCATTTTCTCCAAAATCTTCTGAAACAGATATGTAAAATATCCACTGTAATTGCTTGAACTAGAATGTGAGACTTAACTCAAACTGAAAATTGGAAGAATATCAAGAAAAATGCAAAAAATATTAAAATCTCAAAAGTTCAGTGTTTTTCACAGGGTGAAGTGATCTAGAAATTAGAATTAGAAGCTTAGAACTGCATGAAGGACTACGTTTTTGTAACAATTCATGTTTCAATGATATTGAAAAAGTACAGTGAAAAGGAACATTGAGTTATACATTTGTTTTTCATAGAAAGGATAAGCACCAGCTGTAGTCATGCAATGTGAACAGGATTCCTAATTGATGTTATTTTTTTCACCTTTTCTCTGTGCCTGTTACTTAGGCCATATTCAATCTCCAAATTAGTAAATGAATAAAGTTTTTTAATGCTAACAGAGAGAGACCATTAATACAATAGATGAAATACTCTTATGTTTCGTGGTGTCTCTCTAAACAGTGTCTGGACTAAAAAATTTAGACAATTGATCATTGTGGCTTATGTGCATAGAAAGTCAATATTTGCTCTCTGCTCTGAGACATTTGAGTGCAAAGTGAGTGTAGTATTGCCTGGACAGCTACATCTGATACCAGGCTGTTGCCTTAGAAAGCAGGTCCCTTCCAGATATTTAATTTTCAAAATGATGTGGTTTGTAATGACTCACTTTTAAATATGGGGTATACATGTAGTATAAATAGCTGCATTTTCTAAAATGAAAATGCTGCATACAGAGAGATCAAATTTTCCTATCTCTATAGCAGCTGCTAATGACTTCACACTGAAGAATGGGGTAAAATATCATGCCTTGACTATGACACAATTTGGAAAGCTAGGTTGATAAAGATACTACCTCTTTCAAAAACAACAGTTTTACCTGCACAGTTTCCCATTTCTTTGGTAGTAGTAAGCCCCAAAATTAGGACTTTTTGCTAATTCTCCCTCCTTTATCCATCCCTTTTGCCAGTCATTTCTCTTCACAAGACAGGAGTCATATGCCTCTAGCCTTTGTCTTTGACACAGCAACATTTGGGTTTGCCTGTGCCGTTGAGGAGACACAAACCAAATCTGAAAAGCAGTAAGAGCTTGACAGGTCTAATTTGGGTGTAGATGTAAAAGTACTGAGAGAATGAGAAAGGAACACCCCCTTCAACAATTGTCCTTAGGACTTGGAGGAACTAGGACAGGACAAGTAGTTGATTCAAATAAATTAGGAAATTGTATGCAGGGTTAAGATAGATATCCTTTTTATTTTTTTTCTTTTGAATTGACATACTCCTTAGAATCATTTTAAAGCATACACCTCTTGGGTTTTGTCTGAATATTTTATGTATACCATTGCTGTGAGCCCATTGATCATCATTTTTGCTCTATTGCTTTGCCCTGGAAAGAATCAGTCTGTAATTGAAAAGGCAAATTTAGCATTTATATTGGTAATAATGCAGTTTCATTGCCATTCTCCCCAAAAAGAATTTGAACATTATGATGAACCATATCTCATTGATAAGTGAATAGAAGGGAAGCAAACCTTTCTCATTACTAGGTCCCCATGAGCCAAGTCATTTTTTTGTTGAGCAGAGCCTTCTATTGTGCTGTAACAATTATTTTTGCTCCCAGATATGATAACTCTTTGAAGCAGTACCTGGGAGACACACGTGATCTACATTAGCAGGGGATTTACACAGTGTCCGCTGATAAACTAATCTCATTTGCTGTGCACCTGATATTTTATTGTTGTAGAGGTTTTTTTCTTCTAACAGTGAAAGTCACAGACTCTGGTTTGAATAATTTAACTCAGCAGAATGAATTACTTAAATACAAGATGCAGTTTGAGATTATAAATTTCTTTTAGAAACTTCTGTTGAAAACATACTGCTTTAGCACTTTTTAGCCAGATAAAGATTACAACAGAGTTTGAATAGAGTCGTGTTATGCCAGCAGGTTTGCATGTATGTTATTCCAGGACACCTTTTCAGACTAAAAACTTTCAGTAAGCTCCTGGATCATGCTGTGATCAGAAGGATGGTGTGGATAAGTGCCACAGCAAGGCAGGGAAACTGTCTTCATGTATTTTAAATTACAACTAGCATTTGAAGATAAGACACATGAAATACAAGATGGAGGGTTCATTCTGAGAATTTTTTTATATCATATAGTCAACAAAATTACAGACTGTCACAAGTGGGTTTGCTACTTTTCAGTACTCTATATGCAAAGTAAATGCATAAGTATACCTAAATTGGCAAAACAACCTTTAGCCACAGGCTTAGGGAAGTATTTTCTGAAGTAGCGTGGATTTTAAAATATCTTTCTGGCTAGGACCATACATGAGTGGTTTTTGTTTTGTTTTGTTTTTTGACCAATATGTACTTGTGATTGATAAAACCCCTTATTGTTGTGTAAAGTAACAGTCCCTTTATACAGTTGTACCAGGGGACCCAGGTATCTCATGCATTCAGAGTCAAGCAGTACACATTGCAGGAGAATGTAAAAAAAAAAAATTAAAAAGTAAATTTAAAGCTTTTATGTGCTCATAGTCAAACAAAAAATCGATACAGATTCCAGTACGAATCTCTGTTTTGCTGAGACATTCTCTGTTTTATTCATTGTACAGGTAAAAGTGGACCCCCTGACTTCAGACATTGATCAATATGCCAATATACTTGATGACAAAAACTTGTGCCCTGAATATTAAATCAAATGAACCTGACAAAGAAAGGAACAGATTACACTGTTACACAACTCCATAGTTCTAAAGAACTTAAAAGCTTTTTATTCATTTTCTTTTCCCTGGAGAAAATGAATAAAATAGAAAAATATGCTATGCACAAGATACTGACCTCTTATACCTTTATCTGCTCAAATGAGCAAGTGGACACAGTCTCTCTCTAGTCACTGCTATCTAGCCTGCAGAACAGCACTGTATTTAAATGTGTGGAGGCAAAAAACACCCCATCAAGTAACTGGAGAGTTCTGGCCTCTTACATATCCCCTGATTTTCTTCAGGCAACAGAGCTATTATATCTGTTCATGGCCACTAAATGACCTCTTTGCATGCATCTGGTAGATACCCAATTTATCTGCATGAAACTTTCTTCGTGCTATCCAGTTCATTCCTGCCTCACTCCCCCAGATACCGAAGGTACGAAGGGAAAATACTGAAATGCTGTTCATATGACAGTATTCAAGCTATACCAGTTGCTAGCCATCTTCCCCATTACCTGCCACTCAGAGTTTTATATGCCTGGGTAATGCGGCTGCACATTGGACAGAAAAGATAATTTTTTTAAGAGTTTCCCACAAGTCTGCTTCCTTTCTGAATGATATGTACTGGCGCACTCTTAAACCAGACATGCACATATCCCAAGAAGTCAATAAAACCTGTATGTGACACCTTTTCTTAGCTTTGCCTCAGAGAGCACAGCATGGTGCCACACTTCAGTTGTCCTGGCTAATTTTATGGCCCAGTGGGGTAGGGCTCGCCACTCTGCTCATGAGAACCGTTATGCATTCACAGTGCTGAGGCTCAGGAACAACTCTGCCAATGAAGGGGTATCTACAGCCCAATCCCTCTTTCTTTGAGACTGTTAGGACCAGCAGTTCTTTTCAGTCTCCTCACTTTTTTCTATTCCAGGCAACCCCATTATTTTGACTAACATAATTTCCTAAAAATCTCCATCTGTTTCATACTCATTCTCCTCTGATCCCTACCAGAAGAGGAAAGAAAATTCCCTGTTCTCCCTATGTGTGAATGAAGCTGCATCCAATCAGGGAAAATTTAAGTTGGATATCAGAAAAAAATTCTTTACAGAGAGAGTAATCAGGCATTGGAATGGCCTGCCCAGAGAGGTGGTGGATTCACCATCCCTGGAGGTTTTTAAACTGACATTGGACATGGCACTGAGTGCCATGATCTAGTAAATGGACTGGAGTTGGACCAAGGGTTGGACTTGATGATCTCAGACATCTTTTCCAACCCAATTGATTCTATGCTTTTATGATTCTATGATTCCATGATTCTATGATTCTATGATTCTATTCTATGATTCTATCCCACACAGCTAAGGGTCTGAGCATCATATAGCACTTGTAACTGTGTACAATGTGACTGTCACAATAGTTCCATGAAAGAAAACACATGTTCATGCTGATGCTATCTTGTGTCACCATAGGCTGCGTGCTCCGGACTCTACCTGCCCTAAGTTAGGTACCAGCGTCGTATGACGAACAAGAATAGGCAGCCTGACATCTGCAGCGGCCTCAAAATGTGGTCTGACTATGGTTGGAAACAACCACTCATGTTGCCAGACCCTTCTAGTAAAGTTTCAGGTGCTGATGATTCTCTCAGCCCACCACCAAGTTTGGTTTTCCAAATGATATTGTTGACATTCATACTCCTGAATAGGAACAGTAAATTACTAGTACTTGTCTAGTGAACACTGATAAACCAGACACTGTCATCATACTTCATGTTCCACTTCCATCAAACTGTGTATACTAGAGGCTGATGCAAGCCTTTATAGTTGGGCTTATTCAGAAAGAACTTTTCCAGTTTTGAAGAAATTACTCTGTGGTTTCTCTCCAGGTTTCCTGGGTAAACTAAGATTTCTTAATCTCATTTATGAATACCTGTGACTTAACAGGAGACAGCAGGTGTGACACTCTCTCTACAAGTATGCAAAGATATTCAGTATACAGGTAAATAGATTAAGTATTAACTTGTCCTTCCCTAAGAACTAGTGAAAATTCTCTGCAGACTCACAGAAAGACACATTAGCAATCTGTTTTCAGATGATGATTGCAATTAAACTTTATTCCACTTGCTTCAGGTAAAAATCATCTTCAAGGAAAACTCAGACAGAAGCACCTTACCACCCAGCAGGCTATTAAGCACAGAAGCAGAATCCTTCCAGAGAAATTTGCACAATGACAACAGTTATAATATTAAATTACTCACAGACAAGTAAAAGCCATCACATCTACAGATGTGGACAAACGTCCGTGTGACTTCTAAAGTATTCCTCATGAGCTTGGAAGGCACAGCAGACTGACAAGATGATTGCAAAACAATAATTTTTCTCCCTGAAGTATTTTGGGAAAACAATCCTGTTCCTGTGTTTCATCTGTCTTTAATAACCTTAGTGAGCTGTTTAAAAGTAAATTTGTGAACTAAATTTATTTAATAATGCAAAAGAGAAATTTAAATATGATTTGTTGAAACAGAGCTCCTCTGTCCATCTAAGGTCTGCAGTGAAATTCAGCCTTCTTACACAACATTATGAACTTGCAAACCAAATATCATGAAGAGCAGTATTCCTTAATGAATCAAACTTACCTGATAGGAAGATATGCTGGAAAATACTTGCAAATGAAGCCAATGAAGTGTTGTGAAGAAATCTTAAGGTTTCCTCGGAAACATAGAATGAAGGGGAGAGTGACTGCACGAATTTTTTAAGACACTGCATATTACAAGTGTCCTGCCCTGTGTGTGATCAGATTTTTATGCTTGTGCATCTTATTTACTTGCTCTCTGATGGAGATACTTCATACAGGATGTTCACTTGATGTTTATAAAACACTACACACACTATGTTACTTTAATTTCAAAGAATATATTTCACTGCTATTGTAAGGCAAGAAATGGCTTTTCATCCTATGACAATCCCAAATTGTCCTTCTAGCCCCAAAAGCTTCCTTGCCTATGTAAGGCACTGAGTTGCAAAAGCTACTAAGAGGTCTAAGTGTCTTTCTAGGCTACTGGGGCAGTTTTGAGACCTAAAAAGATAATCCAGACAGATCCTCAAAGGGATTGGAGAGGAAGCCAACAAGCTGATCCTCCTAGGGAAGGGAAAT
The DNA here is from genome assembly GCA_021164005.1 of Willisornis vidua nigrigula. Lineage (NCBI taxonomy): Eukaryota > Metazoa > Chordata > Aves > Passeriformes > Thamnophilidae > Willisornis > Willisornis vidua. Next base: position 19,349,013 of record JAJPCS010000060.1, on the reverse strand, counting down.
AACAGCAAGTCTTTCTAAAAGCAAAAAAAATGTCCTTTTTGGAAGAGTCTCTAAGGGGATAATCCTCAGCTAACCTAAATTATTGTTGTAATATGTATTCAGGGGTAATTCAGTATTCCAAGCAGCCATAAAACAGAGTTCTAATATTTTTCCAGCATTTAAAATCATGTACAATCCCTATATAAAATGTTGGAAAATAAACAGTTTTCTGTCAGCAGTGTGCAGCCTGCATTTGATTACAGCTAAGTCAAGTCTTTAAATAAGTACTGAAGCAGTGTCAGTGTCACTGGTCCATTCTGAGGGGCTCCATTAGAAACACCATTAGTGAGTGAAGGAACAGAAATACTGATCTGTATCACTTGACTCAATGTGAATTGATACCACTCCACAGATAAGATGATGCCTTTCGTCACCTTGAAATCTGCAAGAGGGCTAAGTTACACAGAGCTTCTGCTTACTGAATCTAATCTTATTTGCTTTATTTTCTTTAATAAACCTGTTCCTCAACAGGACAAGCAGGGGAAAATTATTTCATGTTAATGATGTTCCAAGTGATCCTTTAAAGTCATTAAAAAAGCCCCAAGCATTTAATAAAAACATTGATTCAGGAAACTAATTTTCACAAATCTTTTTCTCTTTGCTTTTATACCATTAATCAATACTTAATAATGAAAACATAGAGTTTCAAATTTATTTCTTTTTCCAATTCATTTTATTCCTTATTGTAGAAGACCTGAATAATTACTTTAAAATAAATAATCCAGAACATATTCTTCATTTCTAAGTCTGTATTCACTAGTGCTGTGGATACAAACCCATCTTTCTTCTCTTGCAGGGTTTCTCATATAGTACTCTACAGAGCTGACTCACCTTCAGAGAAGTTACCAGAGTCTTTTCTACTGGCTTTACACTGCAGCTCTTCAGTACTTTAGGGAGAAGTCAACTACTGGCTTTTTTTTTCACCCCAATTTCCTTGAATCCAAGTGAAATAACAAAGCTGGTAGATATGCAAACCGTGAAATTCAGTTACCTTGTCTAATAAGATTGCTAATTATTACATGTCATTTTTAGTACCTTTTCAGAATGGCAAACTTTTTGGAAAAAATTTATTATTAAAAATCCTAACTGAAACCTTCCTCACAAGAACAATTTTCCTCTGTTTCTATTGCATAAGTAGTAATATATTTTGCACCAGACATAGTTTCTATAAATTGTACATTATAAATTTAGTAATCTAGTCAAAAAGGAGCATTCAGACATTTTTAAGGAATAAACTATACTCATTGGGAAAAAGTACAGTTTTAAAAAATATTTTACTCATCAGCATCATGAAAAGTGATGTGAATTGTCTTTGATACACACATGCCCCTTTGCTTGTACTACTGTTAGTTTTTTTATCCCTTATGACTGGTTAAACTGACAGCACCTGGCCATTGTTCCAAGCTATTGTTTACCTGACAGCTTGGCTTTCTTGCCTGCTTACTTTAAAAATGACAACTTGATTTCTAGCTGACCTAAAAACTAGACTGAGATCTCCCCAGCCATACTGATTGTACTTAACTCTTCAGATAGTTCCTTGTGACAGTAGTTGAATTTTTATTCATGTAGGTGCAATAGCTCCAACCAGCCACATACCTGGAACACTCACTTCATTGTGATTTGGCAACAACACAACTGCATTTATTCAAAGCTAAGTTCATAAATTACAACACCTTCACATGCACAAGCATGAGGCCCTCCTGCAGCCTTCCATGCCTGCCTGTTCCATGCTGGAAAGAAAAATACAGTAACATCATTCCATCATGGAGGCACACAGCATATGCAGCTGGCTCACAAAAGTGCAAGTTTAAAATAATATCTGAGCATATTCAGGCATTCCAGTCACATTATCTCATCAGGTTAATTTTCAAGAGGGTAAGGCCATTTGGAGGAGAGCTTTAGGCAAAACAACGTAGAAGCTGAGGATGAAAGCTATGGCGCATGGCAGAGAGGGCAGGACAATGGGATCAGAACTGCTGGGCACACTAAAGATGACTTGAGACTTGACTGCAAGCCATCTTTTCCCACTCAGACTTGAATTTCCCTCCAGGAAATTCACATGTTGAAATGGAATACATCTTCTTCTTCTCCTAATTTAGACAATATGAATGAACCTAGAAAACAGGGAAAGCATGACTGCCTGTGTGAATCTCTGGTCTCTTCAGAGCTCGGTGCACTGTAGCTTCCTACAATTAAAACCTTTAGGAAAAAGAAAAGATCTAGGATATGAGAAGGTCTGCTTCCCTTCCCTCCCCTCCTTCTGATCAAAAAGATAAATTTTTAAATAGGATTTGGGAAATTAATGTTTGACTAAATTATAAAAGACTCACAGTTTCAATTCAACATCTGTTGCTTCTTTTGAGAAGTTTGGGGAGGTGTCAAATATTTTATTTTTTTAATTGAGCAGGGGTTTTTTTAATTGCTATTGCTTTATGATATTGGTATAATTTAACACATTAGGATGGCATAATGACCAGACACCACACTGCTGCTTCACAGAAGAATAGCACACAGCTGCCTGTGCTTTGTGCAAGTAAAGCAATGAAAATAATAGCCTTGTGATGAAAGCACATTGAGCTGTTAATCACTTTCTAATATTCTGTGCACAGAAATATTCTTGAGATATCTGAAATTAGACACAAGAGGCAAAAGAAGGCATCATTTCTGAGTGGCCATGTGACAACTATGACCATCTAACAATATGCATGTAGAAATTGCTCTACTCGAATCCACAGTAGAAAGAATACCTAAGCCTTTCCCTGTTTGACATATCAATCAAACCTGTAATTTTCATGTCAGAAGAGTAAGTCCAAAATAGTACAGAAAACGAAAATTCAGATGTGCTAGTGTTTAAATTATATAAGTTATTTGGATAACTCCAGATATTGGGAAAAGTACAAAGATATCCCAGAAGAGACAACCAAAGACAAAAAAAGTTAAAAAAAAAAATCAAAAATCCCCCCAAAGGATCTGAACAGATTCAGAGACAAACAATTACACTTTCTTTCTATGGCTCTACTGTGAAATATTTCAAACATGAAGTAATTTCCAGACAATTTATCCTTCTTTAAGAAAGTTAAGGCAGCATTCAACTGACACTGATCAGTCTCTTGTGTGCCTTAAAAGGAATAGTTTGGACAAAGAAAAAAATCAAGTTTTCTATAAAGGACAAGCATTAGTTATATATATCTGTTTATTAGAATTATCTCAAGATTTAAGATGGAGAACATTAGCAATGCCCTACTGGCTCAGGCCTATGGTTCATCCTGCCCAGTATTTGCTCTCCAGAGCAGATGCTGTATGCCAAAAGCATGCAAGACTCCCCACTCTCTGTTGTCTATCCCCTCCACACTTTCTTAGCACCCACAGTGTGGTTTTGGTTTTTAGGTGAGGCTTGCTAAAGGTACTCTCCCTGCTTACTTCTATCAGTTTAGGAACCTACTGCATGTGATTGTCTATCCCAATTGGGTTTTTTTCCAGCCTGCTGATATAACCTGCCTCCTTATCCTCCCATCAAATGAAGGTCACGAAGTTTATGGCCAGATAAGGACAGTACTTTCTCTTATCCCTCCTGAACTGCTCTGCTTATTTCCTCGTGGCCTGTGGCTGTAGTGCTTTGGGATTTGATCAACAGCAGTTCAACATTCATCACTGACCTCATGGTTTTTGAGCCTCAGCCACATAGCCTCTCCTCAGGACTCTCTGCTTTAAGATGAGCCCTCTTCTACTTTCCTCAGACCATAGCTCTTCCAAGCTCTTAACCAATTTAGCTGCCCTTATCTACCTGCTTTACTTCTGCTACATCCTTTTTTCATTCACAGGCGACACAAAGTCATGCTAGCACACCCAGGACTTGGGTGAAGGCCAGCAGGCAGGATGTTTGCAGAACAGGAAAAAGTTGGGAGGAAGCAACATGGAGTCACTTGGGAGGTGCTATGTTGCATCCCTTCCAAACACCAGACTACCAAGACCAAAGGAAGGAGAACTTCTGTTTGACAAATGTGCATATTTTGCTATTTTATTATAAAAAGTATGTTGCTACAGTAAAATCAAAAGTGAGCAATTCAGATCTATAGAAAAGCCCTGTGAGACTCAGCTATCAGCCAGAGGCAGCAAGGAGCTCAGCTGCTGCTGGCTGATAGGGAGGAGGTTACTCCCTAAGAATTCACATAGTAAGAATTCACAAGACTCTGCAGGTGCAGGAAAACAGCCAGGATGAAATAATATAAACATGGGACTTGTGAGATATGGGTTTTAACCAATTGAGGTATCTGGCGTGGTGGTGTGTTAACTCTTTTAGCCAATAAGCTGTAGTCCTAACCCTATATAAACTGTGTGCTTTGTGTAATAAATGGTCTTCACTATAAACTTCATAAGCTTGTTGGTGAAGTCCTTTCTCTCCGCCAATAAGTTTGTTTACTTTAAAAGTAAACTTATGGATGGGGCTATGCAGGTTCTCCATCCTTTCCCAATCAGTTACAAGTGCTAGACTCCTCAGCTTGCTGGGATCTGTGACTTCCAGAGTTAGTAAGACAAACTTATTAGGGGCACAAAAGTAGAGTCCCACGATATGGTCTCTTTTCTGATACTGCACTAGCAAGTCTCAGCTTACTCTTCTTTATGGGAGTCTCTAAAAGATATAATACAGTAATATGAACCTTTCCAAAAAATTAGAAATTAAATTGACTAGCACACAATCATTTGCAGATTATTCAAATGCATTTGTAATACACGGTTTGAAATTCATGCTGCATTACTCAGTCACCCAGCTTATTCATACGGGAGTAATGAAACTGTCATCTGACTTGCATATTAACTAGTCCAATACAGATCAAAGTATACATCTGACTTTCACCTAACAGTTTTAGATTGAGCTGCAAGTTTCAAGATTATGAACCAATTTAAGTGGAAGGTGATTTGCAAAACTAGCCATCAGAACCCTACTTGTAAACTTTTATAGTGTGCCTGTAATTAAAAATTTCCTTCCAGTTTTGAACATTCATACTTCAAAAATAAGTTTTCCACAACTCTTATTACAGAAAAAAAAAAAGGCATTTTTGGACAAAGGTTATCACAGTCAAATTAAGACTAGACTTCAATTCAAAATCCACTGGGCATATTGTAATGAATATGAAGTATGATTGAAATTTCTTTTAGAACTTTAGTTGCATGCTTAATTTGAAGTAGGGTATTCTCCAGTGATGACTACCACAGAAAAAAAAACATAAATAAATTTGAAGTAAGCTGCAAGAATGATCAATGTTTATGTTTTTTATCAAATTCGGAAACTTGGTCAGACTATACAGACTTTCTGAACAACAGACACCTGTTATGTGACAGACAGCCTATTTTTACCTATAACTGTCACTCACAGAGAGCAGTCAGGCATGCATGCCATTTTCCGGAGGTGCCCTAATGGCAGTGCTTGATTCAAAGAAGAGTACACAAGAGAAGTTGTAAATATATACAAATAATGAAAAATCATTTAAGTTTTGCACATTTTTGGCTGTTAGAACATTTCAGAAGTTCCTTAAACTGACAATATAAATATGAAACAACTACTGAGTCACTTTATTAAAAGGCTAATAGACCTGTATTTTGCTACTGCAGACTTTACCACTGCATTCCAAATATTTATTTTCCTCTACTTCCATCTAATAAAACTGATTTCAGTCCAAAACTTATGATGGATTTGGGAGGAAAAAAAAACAAAACAAAACAAAAAAAAACCCACATCATGAGATCTCAATGTACCAGTACCCAATTTATGGTTTACAGGACACCATTTTGCTTGCAAAATCTTCTGATCTCCTGCAGTCTCAGCTGCAGGAAATTAAATGGCATAAAGCAAAGCCAATAGCATTTTCTAGAGCATTAGAGGCTCAACATTGCAACCTGTGAAATAAAGGAGCACAAGAACAATATTGCAGGGAGCATTAACTCATACACTCACCAGTCCTCTAGTATGTGTGATCAGGTAGAGAAAAACAATATCCAGCTATTATTATTTTGTTAATGTTTTGCTGTTGTAATTCAGAACATTTTTGTGCCAAAATACTTTGCAGTGAGAAAGGAAACCATTCTAATAAGAGTAGAGGAGGATTTACTTGGGAAAGATGAGCCAGGATATTGCCCAGAACAATGACTCACAAAATAGATGTCAAAGGCAACATTTATTTGCGTCAAAAGCATTATCAAAGATCCCTCCTACTTTTCTAATTCTTTCTTTTGTTCTGCATGTCACCTTTATGGGACTGAAAGTCATGCTTCATCCTTTGTGGAGGACAGCACAGGGACAGACATAAATGACATAACACTTCAGAGTAGGGAGAAATAACTCCTGAGTTTTAACAACAGCCCACAGCAATCACCTACATTGAGGATATTTGAAATTTCAACCCACAATTTTAGGTGAGTTTCTATATCAAAACTGGTCGCAAAGTCCGGTTTTGTTCTAAAATATGGCTATGAATAAATGGCATAGTTGCCATAGAGGAAGTGACTCCAGTATGTATGGGTCAAGCTCTGTATGCTACTGGAGACTACACATGGTAAAAAGTAACAGATAGCAGTGGTAAGTGCTCTGTTTCTGCTCTGCTCCATATTTAACAGGGATAATACAGAATGTCACCTTCCCTTTGCTACTAGGCATTTGTGTAGGTATTAGTCAATTAGCTAGTTATCACATTAACATGGACCTACATAAAAATAAGGAGAAGGGCTTACCCTTAATGAGTTGCAACATCTAGGGCATCAGAGAAAACCAACTCCAAATGAAGAATTTCTCTTTGCTAATATAAACACTGAAATACATCACATATTCATTAAAGCATAAGGAGGCTTTGAGAGAAAGGGATGGATCTCAAAACCCAACTTTTGACAAACAGGTCAGGCACCTGCAGCATAAGCAGAGACCAAGTAGATTCCAAGCAGCAACAAAACACAGAGCTGTGCCTTAGAGCTTATGGAGAAGAGATTTTTCTGGAGATCTGAGCTGCATTTATTCTTTCCTTTAGAAATTGCCAGACATATCACAAGTCTGAGAAAAAGGATACATTGAAGGCAGCTTATATAAAACTCCTTTTTCTTTTACTGTCTTGCCCTGAAGAAATGCACTTTCTGCATTTTCAATTTTATCTTAGTTTTTATTCAAATCAAAGCCAGCTTTAGGGACTTCAAACCTTCCTGTGGTTTCTGATGAGGTAAACCAGTCTTTGGGCTATGTGGGAAGCTTCTCACACAATCCCAAAAGCATAGCTACACAGGAGGTCATGAAGAAGTCATGCACTGAGAGTGGAAAAGTTGATAAAAAACATATTGCTAAAAGAAGGTGGCGGTGCATGTGGACACTCTTTCAATTTGTCATCCTCTTCATTGGGCCACTCATTCAAGCATACTCCCTTTCATAGCATGAAGTGTTAAAAGAGAAGTGCAACCAGAGACAAGGGTCTCCAGCCTGATGGAGCTGAGGTCTTCTCCCTTGAAAATGACAGACCAGGTGACAGATGCTGCAGTGCATGGTCTGATATTTAAAAAATAACATCTGAAAACCTATCAAGGAACCCAAAAAAGGGTTAGTGGGACAGAAACAAAAGTATTAGATATCAATTATATGGTTGTGGCAGGTTAACACAGATTTAAAGCCAGTATTCCACATCATACAGGGAGAGCTTTGGTTTTCTTGTAACAAAAGCATGGATGCACTAAAAAATACCAGGTTTCTGTTTCCAATATACAGTGAATTGACATATTTTTAAATGCAACATCTGATTTCTTTCAGGACCAAATATGGTGAAAGCTCATCAACAACTCCATGCAAGAGCATGATCTCCATGAAAACTCTGTGTTGGACAGGTTCATGTTGTTTGAACAAAAGTCCTGCACCCCAACATTTGGGGCAACAGCTTTCGGTTTCCAATTTCAAAAAAAAAAAAAAAGCACTGTGTTTTTTCTAAATAACATTTTCTTAAATAGAAGTACTTAAACTTTGTTGTGACCAAATAATAACTTTTCAACTGTGTAGTATCACAGCAATACAGTATTCAAAATAAGCAGTTATGAGGTAAGATCATAAAATCATTCATTATGAAAAATTGTAAGGATCTCCTTACAAAATTCCGGGCATCAGCCTGAAGATCCCATGCCAGGCTGAGGTGGCCAAGTCCTTCCAGCCACCCCAGCCAGAAGCTCGGTAGCCCCTGTCCTGGGCATTGGGCACAGCCCTGGCCATGGGATCAGTCACCAGATGGAGCTGGAGTGAAACCAGGTGAGGACCTCAAGGGCAGAGGGTGACTTTGGGGCACTGGCACTTCCCTGTTCCCCCTGCTTCAGTAAAAAACTACAGGGGTGGCATGGCACAGAACCAGATGAGGAAAGGAGGTAGGGAAGGGAAGGTCTGCCAGCACTCACATGGGGCAGTAACAAGCTCATGTAGCCCCAGGCAGCCTCTCCTGAGGCTTCCTCCACATCCATGGGCTCAGGAGCTCTATTTCACCTCTGCCACGAGGCCTCCACATCTTGCCTGAGTTGTGTCAGAGGACTGTTAGGTTCTGTCTCAGCTATAGCACCTGCCTGGCCATGGAGCACCTTAAATCTCGGACTGAACCTCAGCCTGGCCCTGTAGCCCTGCCTGGTGTTTGCAAGACCTAACCTTGTCCTGTGGTTTGATTTCCAGCCTGGTCTCACACTGGTTTCACCACTGCTGTATTTTCTTACAGTCTAGGTGTGTGGTTCAATCTGGCAATTATTTCCAGGTCTGTCTTGCTTTTCGTGCTGGTTGTGGTAGGACAAGCTTAAGCTGGTGAGCCCTGTGTCCTACAGGCCCAGAGGTGCCCCTTAGCTCCTGACTTGACTGCCCTTAGGCAGCAGCCACGCTCTCAGTGCTTTCTGGTGCTAATTGTTTGTACAAAACTTCATATTTGGTATTGCAGTGTATTTCTTCCAGGTGTGGCTCAAAGAGCTATTCCAGGCACAGCTGGAGCTTAGCTCGTTGCCAGCTGTGCTATTACAACAGGAAGGTGATTTTGTTACTGTCTGTTTGGGGGAAGACTGTATACTTATGGTGTTTATTCCACTCCTTTTCTTTACAAATTTTACAGAGAGTGTGTGCCTATACATATATACTTGAAAAAACTCCACAATTCCCATGCCCTTATTAAATAACTTGCAATTTCAAATTCTAATTGTTGAATTCAGCTCCTGCATTTATACTTCTCCATTGAGCTAAATAGTAGAGCATTAATATTTTTAGAAAATAGTTTTACACATCAAGGAACAAAACTGCATGAGATGGTTGCTATAGGGATAGTCCAGAGTGTCTCAGTTACCAGTTATTGCTAACTAGTTCTGGAATTCCAGGTTAAAAATTACATCCTCTTAGTATCAGGCCATCAACAGGACTCAAAAAAAAAAAAAAAAAAAAAAGGAAAAGAAAAAGAGCACTGGAATTATATTGTGATGATTCCCAAAAATACTCTCCAGGCCTTAGCTGTGTAAACACATGCCACAGCAGTAACGCTACTACTTCCAATATACCTTGATTTTTAAAAAGGGACTTAGAAATAGTAGCATGCTGAATGTGCCCTGGAAACAAAACACTTTTGTATCCAAAATACCATGCTACCAAAAAATCCACAAATTATAATCATGGTTGTATGTAATATGACCACATATTAATTCCATAATTTCAATAGACACTCTCTGCTGCATCAGCAGTTGAACAAAAGTTGTGACATCTCTCAATACATAGTCTTCAGTTGTTCATAAAATAAGGCAACACATTTCTCACACTGGGCAGCCAGCCCTTGCTGTTTTGTCCAAATCTTGTCCCAAGACTGTCAGCAAGAGCTGCACAGCCTCTGCATAGCTCTACAACATCTGCTTGGGTTAGCTTCAATATCAACAGAAGTTAGTCCTGTGCCATTTTATTAAATTCTTCAAGGCAAATGGTTAGCATTTCTTTTAGACCAGATGGAGCCTAACATGGCACAATACCCCTCACATTTAAACCTCATCCATTTGATAGACTCCAGCATAATGACCAATATGTGAGGCCCATTGTTCATTCTTCTGTATCTATTGCTGCTTTGGCATGGCACACTACACCAGCTGGAGAGGGAGCTCGTTAATGGAACACAAAGTGTACTTCGCTGCTCTGCACCAAACTGCAGGAATCCTCCCACATTCCCATTCCTTTACCCAGGTATGTGAATGACACAGCTGTAGTGTTCTGCAGGGCTGCTCAGGGACAGAGATCTGATCAAGAAGAGATTTAGAATTAGGGCTACACTTAGCTTGCTAACTTTACCCTTCATCTTGAGTCCTGAAGCAGCAAACTTGGTCCCCTTGGATATCTAGTCTTAATGCTGTTAGAGGCTAATTTAGTTGCAAGGGAGCATCATAGCTGGACCATGGTTGTCTGTGGTTCTCAAAAAGTCAGTGCATTTGTTGGAAACCCGGAACAAGTTCTGTTTTATGGCCATCACTCTGTGTCTAGGTAGATTCTCAGGAAAAAAATCTATTAATCTTGGGGTTTCACACCCTGAAACGTTCTTCCTGCATGTTATTAGACATTTGCTGTAACTGCAAGTAATAAAGTATAGACATAGTTTCTGCAGGTGTTGAATCTGAAAAAAACTCTGCCACTTCCATTCCAAACAGTTCCCATATGGCTCAGAGTAGGTGAGAGTACAATACACCCATTTAACTTTTACTGCCTATACCTGCTGTCCTATACTCTACTTAGTAGATGCAGAGTGTGGAAGAGGAGTGTATGCTTCACTTTGCCAAGCTAACATCTGAGAGTTTTTTACTAAATTTCACAACCTAACCTCTGGCCAGCTGAGCCCACTGAACCCAGTTTGAATTCCCTTGCATTTTGCACATCTCAGTCAAGGAGAATTTTCTCACACCACAGAGCACAGGAGACCAGGACTTTTCCCTGTGAAATAAAAATGCACGTTGATGTGATAGTGGTTGACTATTCCACTTCACACTAATAGAAGACATATTGGCCTCCAACTGATTCAAGCTAAAATTTTGGGGCAAAAGACTTATTAAGACACCAGCAAATGCCATATAAACATACCTATAGCAATGGCATTCTTTTATTTTTAGAATTAATCTTATAGTTGTTATGGATTTCTGAATGTTACCCTGGTATTCACAGGGCACTTTTTCTGTGGGCGAGCAGAAATGTGGTACCTCATTTGTCCAAACTGGCCTTCTTTGTGCTAACTTGGAGCTTACCCAGTGACTCACCTTTGATGAATTCATACCAGGAAGGTCTTGCAATTTCTGTTCCAGAAATGTCAGACACAATTTTCCATAGATTCAATGACCCTAAATGATATTGCACCTTCTGCCTGGTAAATAATTGATATTTGTCTGATAAAGAAAATGGAGCATGAAGATTTCTCTTTCTTGACTCTTCAGGCTGCTGTATGTTTTCTGAGGTTTTGGCAACATTAAACCAATGAAAAAATATATATTCACTACAAGCTCAAGCAAGTCATAGATTTCACACATGAAAGAAAATTAATTCTCCAAATTAATTCTCAGAATGAAACAATTCAGAGGATTAATTTGCCATTGTTAGCCTTATGATTCTAAAAAGCCAGTAGACCACAACAATTTTAACAAGAGATTTAAATTTTAACATTTTTCTATGTTTTGTTTGTATTGTACACAAATAAAACACATGTTGAAAGCATTAGCTTGCAGGTAATCAAGAGTTCTGAAGCATGTTATATTCTTAATCCAGTATCAATGATGAAGTTATTCCCTCAGTTTCGTAGTACTTTCATTATAAAATTGAAACAGTCATTTGCCCTTGCAATTTAAGGAGGCATAAAAAAGGATTAGTGGATATCCCTCTCTAGATCTTCTTACTGCTACATCTACAACTGAAGTAGTAACACTTCTGAGTGCCACAGCCCGAACACTCATACAATTTCACCACCCTTTTACTTATTTTCTGTCTTGAAGATGTACTGCAGAATTTAAAGACAGCATAGGAAATCTCTGACCTTGTAATGTCAGCAGTTAAGTCTAGGAGAATTACTTCTTCATTTAAAATTAGTATAGAATTAAACAATAATGTAAGATGAAGTTGCCAGTTTAAAATGCAGGACAGAACAATTCAAATCATATGCTGGTTTGTCTGGAACCCAGTTCTGTTTGTCTTAAATCTTGTACTATTCTTTCTTTAACAGATTTACAAGAAATAAATATGTATATTGCTCAGGTCAAACATCAAATGATTATGTTTTGTTTCAGCACTTCCCAGAACATCACTGTCACTTGCTCTGTGTGTTAGCTACCAGATGAATCTGAGAGATCTCTGTCAGACCAAAATTTCTTAATTCCCATGCTTCTGTGACTTCTGCACAGGACTCCTGTACCTCTGCTCTGGTACTTCAGCATCACAGGTTCTCAGAAAGTATGTTCATAAGTGATGTTCCGATTATCATCAGTTTCAAAATCCACTCTAGATACATGTCCATGCTAATAATGCCTAAGTGCATAAGCAGTCATTAAAACAGGTGTGCCAAAATCATAGAATCATAGAATCATAGAATCAATTGGGTTGGAAAAGACCTCCAAGATCATCAAGTCCAACCCTTGATCCAACTCCAGTCCATTTACTAGATCATGGCACCCAGCGCCACGTCCAATCTGTGTTTAAAAACCTCCAGGGATGGTGAATCCACCACCTCTCTGGGCAGCCCATTCCAATGCCTGATTACTCTCTCTGTGAAGAATTTTTTTCTGATATCCAACTTCAATTTCCCCTGGCAGAGCTTAAGCCCGTGCCCCCTTGTCCTATTGCTGAGTGCCTGGGAGAAGAGACCAACCCCCACCTGGCTAGAACTTCCCTTCAGGTAGTTATAGACAGTGATGAGGTCACCTCTAAGCCTCCTCTTCTCCAGGCTAAACAACCCCAGCTCCCTCAGCCTCTCCCCATAGGACTTGTGCTCCAGTCCCTTCACCAGCCTTGTTGCTCTTCTCTGGACCCGCTCCAGCACCTCAATATCCTTTCTGGACTGAGGGGCCCAGAACTGAACACAGTAGTCAAGGTGTGGCCTCACCAATGCAGAGTACAGGGGAAGGATCACTTCCCTGGTCCTGCTGGTCACACTATTTTTGATACAGGACAGGATCCCATTGGCCTTCTTGGCCACCTGGGCACACTGTTGACTCATGTTGAGCTTCCTGTCAATTAGTACTCCAAGGTCCCTTTCTGCCTGGCTGCTCTCCAGCCACTCTGTACCCAGCCTGTAGCGCTGCAGGGGGTTGTTGTGGCCAAAGTGCAGGACCCGGCACTTGGCCTTATTGAACTTCATCCCATTGGAATCAGCCCATCTCTCAAGTCTATCCAGATCCCTCTGCAGAGCCCTCCTGCCTTCCAGCAGGTTGACACTCCCTCCCAACTTGGTGTCATCAGCAAATTTGCTGATGATGGACTCAATTCCCTCATCTAAATCATCAATAAAGATGTTAAACAGGACTGGACCCAACACAGACCCCTGGGGAACACCACTAGTCACCGGCCGCCAGCTGGATGCAGCTCCGTTCACCAGCACTCTCTGGGCCCGACCCTCCAGCCATCTCTTAATCCAGGAGAGGGTACACTTGTCCAAGCCATGGGCTACCAGCTTTTCCAGGAGTATATTATGGGAGACAGTATCAAAGGCCTTGCTGAAGTCCAGATAGACCACATCCACAGCCTTGCCCTCATCCACCAGGTGGGTCACCTGATCGTAGAAAGAGATCAGGTTGGTCAGACAGGACCTGCCCCTCCTAAACCCATGCTGGCTGGGTCTAATCCCTTGTCCACCCTGAAGGTGCTGTGTGATTGCACTCAGGATGAACTGCTCCATAACCCTGACAGGCACCGAGGTCAGGCTGACAGGCCTGTAGTTGCCAGGGTCCTGCTTGCAGCCCTTTTTGTGGATTGGGGTGACATTCGCCAACCTCCAGTCATCTGGGACCTCCCCAGAGAGCCAGGACTGTTGGAAGATGATGGAGAGCGGTTTGGCAAGCTCTTCTGCCAGCTCCTTCATCACCCTGGGATGTTTCAAATCAAATATTTTCTGCCATTCCCTAATCTGTAGACATCCACATACTTGGAAATGGTAAAACCACTTGATGCTAGCCATTGTTCTAAATTATCTGGTTCTGCATTGAGCTCATTTGAGCTTACAGTAAGGGAGTTTTGTTCATTTTTAAAATCAAGGTATTTTTTCCCATTACTTCAGACTACCCATCCTTCTGAAGGGTTACCACGCAGTCTGTTCTAAAATTACTAACATTACGTTAATTCAAAGATCACAGTTCCCATATTATTTCCTCCACACTTTTTTCAGGCAGATTTAAAAAAAAATCTTCAAATACTTAAACCAATGATACTTTTATATCTTTGCCAAAAGTGACAAACTATCCTTTTCCCTGTAAAGATATGAAAAGATGTGGTCTTGCTGCTACTGCTGATATTTGCTCTGTGGGAAAGGAGCTGAAATAATGTTCTAAATGCAAATAGAGTATAGCTGTCTTGGGCCTTTTGAAAATAACTCTCTGTATTGATTCTCTTCAGAAATAAAAGACTGTAGGACTGATTGAAAGTCAGCCACAAGTATAGAGGAACCATTGCAGATGTTTTGCACAATAGGATTGAAGGTTTTAACAAATGTCAGCTGTAGATGGCAGGTAGGGGAAATTACCCAGCAGCTCTTGTATTCCCCCCCACCCTCAAACCTTTTATATTCCTCTCCTGATGACATTTAATTTATTTGAAAAATACCCTCTTTCTGTTTTAGGTGAAGATTTAGAAAGTGAGGATGAAATCATTGTTTAATAAAGTGATCATCCAAACGAGATAAAAAGAGAATGGTAGCAGTCTTTTTAAGGAACCCTTCACTAGTGTTTTGTACTGTTTAAATGCAGTCAACAGATTACATACTTGGGTTCCTTGAACATACCTCTAATGGAGAAAAGGGTTTTTTTTTTTAAAAGACTCATTGTGTATCTAATTGTTTAACTCATCACTAGAGAGAGCACATTGTTTCCAGAGCTTTTGGTAGAAACCTTAGTTTATCTTAGTTAATATTTAGTATGAAGTCATAGTTTTGACCTTCTATAGCTACCTCTTGCTAGCCTGTTTGCTTTTCACAGTTAGGCACAGGATACCTAATAGACCTAATGGAAGGCATGATGGCATTTTGGCTAACTGTCCTGTCTTTGTAGAGCACTGGGCTGGTGTTATTGAGGGAAAACTGACTTTTTCCTTGCACACATCACTTTTTATCATGTATGTTCCTATTGCTTTTCAAGAGAGGGTGTCTTGTGGGGGGAAATGAAATATCCAAGGAGAGTCAAGAAAGCTCTAAATGACAAAGCTGATACCCATCTAGCTAGTTGGCTGACTAATAACAGCTGATCAGAAAAGTATGGCAGGCAGAGGCCATCCACAAACTGTTCACTGCAGACTGAGAGAACAATTTCAGTAGAAAAATTATAACAAGTACGGACTGTAAAAGAGAGAACAGTATTCCTCTTTGTCTCCTTTTCTAAAAGTGTAGCTGCATGTTTAGCAGCTGCTTTTTAAAGCACCATCATTATCATCAGAACCTTGAGTACAGTTCACCAATGTAGATAAAATATTAGAGATTTGATCTTCTCTGACATTCCTCTGTCTGGGAAGATTCTCCTCCTTGTACATTTCTCATGAACAGTAATTTTGCTTAAAATTCACCACACACATACCAAAGCTGTATTAAAATATAGCTGTCTGAGCAAGGCATCAAAAATCTGCAAATTGTGAGGCTGACAAGAGAAGATCTGTATATAAGCCTGTGACAGTAATTGTCAGGTTTAACAAGGATAAAGGGTTATATATTATATTCTCCATCTCTATTTTGCAAAGAAAGTAATAGTCTGTGTGGCTTTTGTTGTATAATTCTGAAAAAGTAAGATTGGCTTTATACTCAATGATCATGACATTTATTTATTTTTCTAAGGTTTTACAAGAGTTCTCACAGCCATTTTTTGTTTCCCTGACAATATAAATTAAATGCCTCAGGTGTACAGTGTTCTATGATTTTAACAAGGATGATTTCTTCTTGTATAATTTCATTTTCACATTACAGATTTTGTGACAAGTGTGATGTACCCATATTTGCCTCCATGGTTTAGTTTATGAAAGACAGTAGTAAACATCAGAGCTTTTGCTTTCTGACAATCTTGTTATGTTTTCACTCAGAGCTACTATCTTCCTGGGATTTACCCATAGGAAAGTAGACTAAATGCAGGAATATTCTGAAAAATCTGTTACATAGTAAAGAGACTTTTTTATGGTGTATCAAATATTAAAGCAATGAACCTGCCTTCCTAAACCAAGACTGTGCAACTGTATTTTAATGGGGGGGGGGGGGGGGGGGGAATACCCTGATAACCCTTTTCATTAGACTAGTATCAAGTGTAAAACTGCTTCAAAACAAGGAACTTGTGATGTGTATGTTGTAGTTTTTCTTCTTTATTTTCAAGGTAGAAATAGGCTTTCCTACCCTTGCTGATATTGAATAGCAAGCACCAAACACCGGGAGTAGGTCCACTGATCTCTCCTTTGTTGTTTCCCCTTGACTGTTTCAGAGCTCGCTGAGTGTTAGAAGAGCATGCACACAAGCTGGTACTGTAGAGCAGTTGATACCACATAGGCTTTCATCCCTGCTTATTCCCCTGATAAGTTGTAGCAGCAGGCAGAGGGGCAGCTGTTTTTCCAAGGTTTCAGTTGTTGAGTGTCTGCCTTGCAGTGGCAAATCAATGGCACAGGCACAGATGGTTTTGTAACCATGAAAGACTTGCGATTCTAAATATTTCTTCTGTTTCTTTTTTCCTTTCTTAGGAACAATTTGCCATCTGAGAAACAGAATCTTTCATGAGCAGTTTAATTGCAGCACCTGAAAAATGAGGCATATGCAACACCAAGTGGGCTGGCCAGTTTCTTAGTCAGCTGTTTCATCATTAGTCTTCTGCCTGACTTTATGTATTTCCTGTGTCTTCCATTCCTTGGTCATAACTGTCTAAATTTTCAGTTTTTAACAATGAAAATACTTAATGAAATTCTCCATTTTGAGGAGAGGTCAAATTCATCCATGTGGATATTCTGCCTATGCATATGTTAAAAATCAAAAAAAACCACATTCTTAAAGTATCAGTTACATTTACAAATGTCTGATACATTTCTTTTAAGCGCATTGACTTTAATATGAGTCAATACAGCTGAATGAGTTTGATGAATTTCAGAAACGTCAATTCAACTTCTCTTAAGAAATGGAAACATATCTGTTAACAAATTTTTCCTCATACACATTTTGAACATTCATTGTCAGTGCACATATCTGTAAGTCAAAAACTGGTTAAAAGCCAATGCTTTATGCTGCCTGGGAGTTTGAGAAGTATAGTTAATTACATTCTTGATCTCCTTGGACATGCAAAAAAAAAAAAAGGAATATGTTGTTGACTTGTAAAGCAGGATATGTTCAATATACAAAACCATATCATTCACAGATAATGACGCCATGGTTTCAATATAAATAAATTAACCATAAGGTGAACAGTATTAAGATGGCAGGGCAGTCCCATTGTGTAATGAAGAGCACTCTGGACTCCGAATCCCAAGGACCTGAGTTCGAGTCTCAGTGGGGACCATCGCCTGGCAGTTAAATGCTTCCCTGCCATCTGATCCTATCAGATCTTGGATGCTAACAAGGGTCAGCACCGGTTAGTACCGGGTGCTGTAGACAGTCCCAAGGACTTCACTTTCACTGTCCAAGCTCGCTCAGCCATGGCAAATGGACCTTAGGACTTAAAAAGCACCAAATGCCAGTTGCAATACATATCCAGTATGCCTGTTGTGCTCATGCTGTGACTCACTTAAAAAAATCACTGCACAGGCAGGAAGGGCATACCCACGTAGGGAGAGCCCTTCCCAAATCTCCGCTCATGAAGTTCGGCCATACATACATACATTAAGGTAGCAAAGAAATGAGCATTTATTATCATTACTGTCATTGTTTTGTGACCATAACATGAAATCTCCAGAAGACTTCACTTCTGACACTGAAAAATTACTTCACCAGAGCAAATTTACCACATCCTCTTCTTTCTTTAACTCCAGTAACTTGTCTGCTTTGTACTTAATCCAAAACCAGTTTGAACAAATAGAATCAGCTCTTCCTGAAAGGAGTTCAGGCCAGGCTATAAATTAAACACAGTAATATAATAATAACATAAATTTAGCTCATTGCGGGGGGGCAGGGGGGATATATATTGCAACTGGCATTTGGTGCTTCATCTCTTGGATGTATGATTTTCAAGTTTGTGAACCTTCTAAGTGGAAGAACAGAATTTAGCGTTTTTTATACTTAAAAGCAGTAAAATAATGCAAAATTATATTAATTTCTTTATTCACTTTACACAACATCTATTTCAAGCATCAGAGTCAAAATATATGGGTATTATATTATAGGATAAAATTGCCATTGTATAACCCATATTGGAGGTTTAACTCAGTAGATTTTTGTTTCCCTTTTTTTCACTGAGTTATACAAGTATTAAATTGATATAATGGAGCAGTGGATGTGGCTCAGAGATTATGCAGAGTTTATTGTGCCTTTATGCTAGATAAAAATAAGGGAATTGAAACATGTATATTCAGAAAAAAAGCAACTCAGCTCTGATAAAATGAAACTCAGCAACTTTACTTTTGTAAGAAAGCATTTGTTCCTTTCAAAATGCCAGAAAGTAAATTACACTTAATTAATCAAATTTTGAGTGATTCCCAATTAGTTTCCCACAGTTCCTCTATGACAGCTCTTCCATTATTACAGAGTGTGAAAACAATAAGAGAGTGACAATACATAACAAACAGGAGAAATTCAATATTTTAATTCATCAAACATTCTCTTTCTCATGTTCTGAATGCTTACTTGAAAGTAAAAAAACTTGTAGAGTCCAAAATTAGGTGAAGGGACTGTCACAGGTATTGACACATACTGCTCTCTTGCCTTTGTGACATACTATAAGATGGGAAAGATAAAGTATTTTCATTAAAAAAAAAACAACCAACAGAGCAAAAAACCCCTTAATTTCAGTGTGTTCTAATTTCCTTAAGCAAAAATATCTCCTGGATGTAATTCTGGTTGTTTTTTTCTTGTTCATCCTGCTCTTGCTGCAAAAGCAAACAGAATCATAGAAACTGACCCTCAGTGTTTTCCTTTCTATCCTGTAGGGAACTGAGACATTTAATCTGAGATAACAAAATCAGACAGGAAGTAAGTAAGAGTCAATACTTCCACTAATGATAGCTAAGCTGAAAAAATTGAGATATTTGCAATATCAAGCCATTCTTCCTACTGCATAAATGGAATTTGCAGTTATTCTTTGTAGAATGTCAGCTCTGCCACTGTAGGAGAAACATTTCCAGAAAGGAGCATTGTATTTTCTTTCTCTGTGTCAAAAGTTACTCGTGTCTTCCACTTGAGATCACTGATGAACTCGTTTTTTGAATTGCATCTCCCTGACTTTGAGTCTTCTCTGTAGATATGCAAGTGCTTCAGCAAATGATGAGCAGAAACCAGCTTATTTGTTTTAAATAGTATAATGTGCTATTATAATTTCATACATTTACTACTTATTTTTCTAAAAACCAAGCCAAATTAGTTCTCAGCAGTTCTGCATTGCTTTTGACTGATTTTGTTCTTTTAAAAAAAAGAAACTAAAACTTATAATATCTTGAATATAGACTATCTTCAGAGTATTTCTGATTCTCAATGCTTAATCATTTCCATCTTAACCTTTAGCTGATTTTAATGGTAGCATCCTTTGCACTATTGTTCTGGTTCCTGTGTTGGAACAGTTAATTACTATATGGACTGCATATGTGCTTGCAACCATCTAATCTAAAAGTAGCATCTGGGAATTCAGCTTTATTTTTATTTTGTTCCCTTTACAGGAAATCTTTTATATCATACCCATATGTGCAGCAACTTTCAAATCTCTGTATCACTGACAGCTGCTGAGTCTAGAGAGGAGGCTGCTGAAAACTTGTGCATCGTAACACATGTGCAACTTCTTTACTAAGCACAGATTCTTGCTGAACAGTGTCTCCCCATGGAGCAGGATAGAAAAATATGGAAAATTATTTGTTAGGAAATGGACAAAAGAAGGCATGTGGGGGAACCTTATAGTTCCCAGAGAAAATAATTCACAAATGATGAAGACCTGGCAAAATTTCTGGAAAATTTCTGAGATTACTAGCAAAGCAATAATAGTTATCCACTGCCTTTCTCTGCACTTGCAATCATCTCTCTGCTCAAGGATAAACATCAAAGCCATAGCAACTGAAGTGTTCTAAAACTTTCAGCACTGAAATTTTCTAAAATTGTCAACTCACCTTAGGATGGAAAAATTTAGGTAGTTCTTCCCAAAGAACAAAAATGCTATACAGTCACACTATGAACAGACAGACATAGAGGCAAGAGTAGCAGCATATCCTTGTCGAAAGGTGAGGAGCACCTTACAACTTGCATGTCAGGATCCCCTTTCAGATGGTGAATGGAGCACTTATAGTGACAGGCAGGAATATGAGTGAGTTGAACCTACAAAAATAATCTGATTTGTTCAGTGAAAAAAGAGTGATTTATAAAATATTAGTCTTTGGCCATTGTAAAATTGACATTCAGGAAAAGTACCATTCAGCCTCCAAGCTAAAGAAGAGGCATTTTACTATTAGATTTGTTTGTACTCCAAGACAGTGATTGTTGAAAGGCTGAAATAGTTCTGTATGTACATTTCTCCTGCTTGTAAATGTTAAGGGAGCCATATCCAACAAACATAGGTTCAAACTTGTAATAATTTTGATCAATCTTAAGGGGGAACTTCTGTGAAAAAAAAACCAGATTTCTGCAAAATTTGGGTGAGCCTCTCTTGACACTTTTGAATTAGAGATAGTAGGTGCAAAGTGTGATCAGACAGTAGCAAGATTTATCCTGTCAGCAGTTGCAAGCCGGGAGGAAAGGTGTCTGTCTCTTTTCTTGAGTAAACAGTGATAGGTCAAGAAGAAAAGGACAAAAAGAAATGTCCTGACCTTGCTCCAGAGAAGGTTCGTCTGAATATTAGGAGAAAAATTCAACACTGAAAGCATCCAAGCATTGGAAGAATCTGCCTAGGGAAGTGGTTGAATCACCATCCCTGGAGGTATTTAAAAGATGAGTAGGTGTGGCACCCCATTTACTTGAGTGAGTTAGAAACTCTTCAGGTGGAAGAAGGAACAGTGACCTGAAGTTTCACCTTATGGCTCCAAGTCTGACACTGAGATATTTTTTCATCTAACAGGCAAAATCACAGCAACAGCTTGGAGATGAAGTCAAGAATTATTAATGGTCTATATTTAACTTTTAACAAATAATGAGGGTGATCATCTTCCACTACCTTTTTACAGGACACAAATATTTCATCTCTGGGAGACTATGAATAACACTGGACTTCCTTCAGACCCAGATAGTCTTGGTAGTATTCTCTATAAAAATTTTTATCCTAAGGGTGTCTAATAGTATTTATGTTTGACTTTTTAAACATAATAGTATCCTTCTATTACATACTCTTCAACACATCTTGCAAAGAATGGTAAACAACATCTCAGTGCTCACATTTGGCATAATCCTGGGAACTCTCTCTCCATGTGGGTTTTTTTTAGCAAATACATTGTAAAGCAAGACTTTAGCCCTATATTGTGGGAAAAAAAACCCCAAACAAACAAAACAAACAAAAGAACAAAAAAACTGCAATGAACCCTTATGCAGCAGTGTCTGCTGGAGAGCAAAAATGATTTGGAAAAACAGGATTTTGTGGCCTTCCCATCTGCCACTGGTCAAGGATGTACTGGGAAATGATCTTTCAATAAACAAGCTGAAAACTTCAGAAACTGTTTCATTCTCTGGGATCTATAACCACAAAACAGATCTAATATAATTCCTCAGAACAAGGAGACAAAGATTTAGGAAGCACAAAATACTACTAAACTTCTGATGCTTCTAGAATTTCCAGAAACTATCACAGAAGCAGTAGTGAGCAGGAAAGGGACACTAGAAACACCATGAGTCTCAGGAGTTCCTATAGCTCTTTCCAGGTGGTCCAAAGCCATTAGCCATGTGAGGTTTTCAGAGAGAGGCATGTAAGATTTAGCTAAGTTTACATTTTTTCCATTTTGAATCCCTTTAAACAGCACGACAGACTTGAAAATTTAAAATAGATCTGAACGCTCAAGATTTATCATGGATTTGACCTAATTATCAAAGAGACTCTGGATCCCTACTAGCTGTCAAAATGTAGAATTTTGTGGACATGAAGTCCTAGACATCACCCTTAGTGTATGTTTACTAGGGATGGTTTCCTCATTCAGCTAAAGATCTTGTTGAGTTCTCCATCTGACTTAGAAAGGATGATGAACCAATGCAGCCATATATTTCTTTTGTGGTTTGATCCAGTCATGCAAAACAAATAAAAGGAAGATACGTGGCAATAATCTTTCAGAAGGAAAACTGTTAGGAGACCTAAAATAGTAGAAAATCCCCTTGAACTTCATAGCATTAAGCATGGAAAAATATCTAAAATAATTTCAATCAGATATAGAACTATCATGTAGAAGATTTAGTACTCAAATACTAGGTTGCTGTATTGTGACAAATAGAATACTCAAGAGGCCTTTTCATAAGTATGGAGTCTAAAACATCCTTCTCCAAAAATGAAAACTCTGGGTAAGAGTGAAACTATTGGATATTTCTGGCATACCAACCAAGCCGTAGATGATGCAAAGGAGCAAGAAGAGGAAAAAAAAAAAAGGAAACATAATAGATTTGGAACAATATGCTAGTTTGTGCTTAGCAGATAATGTTAGAAATACTTTAAAAAAATCCCTAAAAAGTGAAGTTATTTTTGTTCTGTCCCTCTTTTAGAAAGCACCTAATTCTCTCAATTAATTGGTTTGAATGACAGTTGCAAACTAATGAGCTACAGATGTCCAACTCTATAAGCTGCAGTCAGGAAAACATGGCTTATTTATCAGTTCTTTACAAGGGAAAAGTAAACCCAAAAACTTTTTATCTATTCTTTTTATTGGTGTGTAGTTCCTTGCAACTTTGCAAAAATCTTTAGCTCCATCTTCAGAGCAGTAATGTGTATGCATCTTCAAACCAGAGAGGTAGGAATCTGTTAAACATTTGTTAAACAGGGCACTGGAAAGTAAGACAGCACAAATGCTTTCAAATAAGGTTGGAAACAAGAGAGAATTTAAACCAAGTATGAGGCAGAAAACTCTAAAGTACAGCCCTTTCCATGGATTGGTCCTGATTCTGACAGCTACTTGTGCTAACTTGGTTTGAGGAGTTCTCATATGGTCTAAAGATACATTTGAGTAAATACTTGCCTGAACAAAGGTACGTTTTGTTAAGATGCACCTCAAAGATCACTGAAAAATTCTTGGCTGGTTTTGGGGAAAGGTTTATGAAGTGCAGTGAAAAACAGTATTTAATCCAGTAAATTACTGGGTAGTGAGCTGAGGGAAGCTGCTTCTGCTGAAAGTTGACACTCAGCTGTTGATAGCAGAAACTGAATACTTAAGAGCTGACCATTTGTAAATAGGAAAGCCACCATTTGGCAGATTTAATGGGCCTGTTGTCAGCTGCCTGGCAGCTGGGTTGTAGAGTAGTAAGGCTAAGGAAGTCAGAGGTCTACAGAATAAACTAATTCTCAGCTGAGTTTTTGGTTGCTTTAAAAGTTAGTACTTTAAAGGATTTCATCACTTGGCTCCAAGTGCCAGGTCTGCTTTTAGAAATGGCTTCTTGTTATCCCCCATCCCACCAGTACAGCTTCAGTCTGATATCAGGTGGAGCTATGACCATACTGCTGAGAACTTTTCACCTACCTGAACTGCCAGTGAACAGGGGCAAGTTATTTGATTTATTACTATTTCAGTTACTCAGTTTCCAATGTTTCCAGTACCCACATCATGTAAATAACTCTTGCAGATCCTTAACCTGTTTGGGATCCAGCTTCACTGTAACCACATGGGTGTTAAAGAACAGATTTAAATCCCTACAGGCTTGATGTTAACATACACATTCAGTATAATATGCTTCAAGTCCAACTTTAAAAAACAGACTTCCTCTTCTCAAATTCAGTAAAGTATTGCACACTGTAATTAAAAAGCCGCTGATGATAAAGAACATTAATGTTTGCATTGTTTTTTGAATAAAGGCTAATTAAAGCGAATTTAAGTTTTAATAATAGCTAGGAGAGTAGTACTTAATACTATTCAAATTAAGCTGGACACATTATGTTCAAGACAAATGTCCCAAAGCAACCCTTACTAATTGCCAATTGTCCTCCTTCCTGCAGAATGTAATTCTTTCAGACTTAGGATGATACGTGTTGCCGTGGAATTTGCTTGTTATGTCTTCATCTCTCCCCCAAAGTAAGGCTGTAAGAATAGCTTTAACACTTATGAACTTGCCCTTGCTCCCATTGATTCAGGGTTGTGCAAAGAATGATTGGACTGGTTCAGCCAAACATTAAAAGGTGTTAAAACCGTAACAAGCTTCTGAGCTACCTAATGAAATCTGATTCTGACATATCTGTTGCTACTGATCTCTTTCTTCATGGGTCACAAATAGCATGTTCAGCTCAGCCAGTACTTTCTTCTTTACCTGTCAAGTACAAGTTTGCCTAACAATGGAAGGACAGATAAGGTGACTGAACCACTCTAACAAATAAATAGTTAAAATAGAAAGTGGAGAAGGAAAGTGTATGATGTGCCAAAACAGCAGGAGCTCTGGGACTTCACATTTACCTCTCTGTAGATGCTGGAATATGCCAGACTGTAGGGACTACATTAACTCATCCCTAAAAGTAAGCAATACTCCACCAATGAAAAAAGACAGCAAACATATGTGGGACTTCTCCTCTTCTTAGTAAAAAGATGAATGTTTCCTCAAAATGAAAAAAAAAAAAATCCAAGTAATCTCTGACAGTATTTCAGGGAATTGAAGGGTCTTATGCAGAGGCTTGGAAGTCACCTTTCAGAGGACAAAGTTTTAATAGGAAATACATCTGCTCTCCAGTCCTACACTAATGTGAAGAAAAAGCACAATCTCTTGGGAAAGCACATAAGTCAATTCATAAAGACTGTCCTGGCCAGCAGAGAGTACATTTCCTAGGATTCACCCATTCTCATCTCCTGCTAAGATTCTCTACACTGTACCCTAAATTAGAGAGTGTGTGTAGTAATATTGGCCCTTCAGAAATGCCCAGAAACCTGATATAAAACAACTCTTCCCATGTGTGGAGTGTAGTAAGGCAAATAAGTGATTGAAACAGTGGTCAGTGAGGTAAATTACTTATGCTGTGTATACAGATGTGATGCTTGTGTCGACTCAAGCTACTACAGGACACAGCCTGATGTTGTTCAAGCTGGGGAAAACTGTATCATTTATTAAATGCAAGTGCAACAATTTATACTTGGTGGAGGGATATACAAACTAGAGGGTCAGGAGAACAAATAGTATCTTCTATCATACAACTAAACAATTTTCAAAGTATTCAAACACTTCACAAACAAATTTTCAACATTCTTGCAACCATGAGTTGACTGACTAAAATAGTCCATACAGGAACTGAAACAGTTCTTTTGTTTCAGGATTGCTCCTGGTCCCAGGAAGATATGGCACTGCCTCAGACTGACAGAGTCAGCAGTTCTTCCTCACTCTTGCTCAGATTTCCAGGGTTTCTTGCTGAGTTCTGCAGTCATCTCTGTGGCTTCTTTCTGAACACCTACTCCTACAGATACTCTTAATATCAACTGGACTTATTTGATACTTGCATTATTTCTTTGTTTCATATAATGCCTTTTTTTAAATTGTAAGTCATTGTTTCTATGTTATGTTTATTTTTAAGAATATTCTTTCTAGAAGAAAGTTGGTGTTCTCTGCCTCTTAATTCTGGTTTTAATTAGTCTGAACTGCCAATCTGCTTTTGTTCACATATTGCTGTAAAACGAGAGGGATACACAAGAAAGAACTTGTAGCTTGCTGGCTGATGGGTGTTAATGGATACATTTTTAGATGTATTAATACTACTGTGATCTAGTGCATGTGCAGTGCATTACAGCTGTCTGCTTATACTATTCCAATAGCTATTAGAATCTCATGTCAGAAATATAATGTGGATGGCTGAAATAAGGCAGTTATTTTATTTAGCTGTATATAATAATTTTAATATTTTCATGACTGGTAGGTTTTGGGTGAGAGGAACATTCAGTAAATCTTCTAGAGACATCTATTCTAGACACAGAAGTATGTCAATAACATGGTTCAAACTGATAAAGAAAATGCTTATCTGGGACAAACACTGCTACATAGGGCATGTCAGGAGCTGGGCTTAATGATCCTTGGGAGTCCCTTCCAGCTCAGGATATTCTATGATTCTAGAATTCTATGCAAATTCAGGAACAACCAGAATAATTGGGCCTGTCATTTTCATCTTGTCTCCAAGAAAAAAAAATAAAATTAGGGAGCAGAAACTTTATGATTCTCATACATCTCATATATCTTCGCATATCTTTCTATATCTCATGCAATGAGCCAGCCTGCAAACTCTCTTCTATAAAGATGTTTTCATATGGCTTCAAATTTTCAATACTTCAAAATGCAGTAGTTTATCTCCTCTAGCACCTGAGATGCATGAGACACAAGGGAAGTCACAAAAGAGGGAAAGCAGTGCCTCACAGTCCCCCTGAAATTCACTGCACGTGGGTTGATGCAAAGCTGCAGAGTCTCTTTCAACACAGATGTTATGAATCTGCAAAGTAACTTCACAATTTCTAGTTGCACTGCCACAGACTACATTGATGATGCAGCTTGGAAAAACAGCTTGATGAGACAGTTTTCAGGAGCACAGACAATGTTTGTTAACCTTAAAAAATATCAAAATAGCAATATACAAATGTTTTCATCCTTTGACCCCTTAATATTTCAGGATAAAAGCAAAGTAAAATCTAACCTTTCAGTGGGCTACTTCTGTTTCATACCACCACAAGTTCATTTTTACTTGCATAACAGACAGCATTTGCTCCTTATCAGTTTGAGTGCTTTGAACAGCAGGTACAAATCCCCGTCCACATCCATGAACAGAGGAAACAGAAATCAGGAAATGTGAACCAATCTGAGAAAATTCATTCTGGAAATCACTCTAATAAACAGGAATATTGGTTTAGTAGGAGAGGGGTTCTCTATTTAGCAAAGTATGCTGCCTTTGATTAAAAATCCTTTTAGGAAGTATGTTCCAATTCACTTGTTTAAGGTGACTATGGGAAGGTGCTGTGATTAAGTAATATGTCTAGCTATAAAATGTAGTTCATATCAGGCACAAAAGGGTGGCATTATTTATTATCAACCTGAGAGAATAAACTGATTTTACATATGCAATTCCAACATACATTTTCCTAAGTGAAGCTGCAAGCATGCCATGGATTAAGTTATAAAAATTAATAGAAGCTGGAAAGTGCATAGTTTTACCTATGCTGTTTTCCTACATAATATCATAATGTGTATGTATAGAAGACTTTTGTCCCTATTTTCCCCCCACCTAAGGATGGAAAACTAGGAGCTTTTACCAGGTTTCACAGAATCAGCTTGTTCTACTAAGAAGCAGAAGTTACAACAAGTGCTTAATTGCTCCTCACCCTACTGAATTTATCTTTAGAGATTTCACAAAGCTCGACTTGCTTGCAAACGTGTAATTCCTTCTGTTGTTTCCCCTTGTTCTTACATTGTACCATGCATCATTCCATTAGTCCACAGCTTAGTGCTCATTGAACTCTCATCGTTCTTTTTGTGCTTAATAATGTTTACTAAGGTTTTAACAGCATTCCTGCACACGAAAACTGTAGCTAACAGATGAAAAACACAGCCATTTCAGTGCAAAACCATTAGCTTACATATCCTTGAGACACTGTGTTATAAAGCACAACTTAAAGAGGAAGTAACCATGCATGTTAATTGGAAATAAACAAAAAAATATATTACTGGCATGTATTCTGATGCAGCAAAATGCATCAGAATGCATCAGTTGCATCAGAATGAAACTTAAGCACTGTAATTAATAGGTTCACTTTATAAGGGGTATTTAAGTGCTTTATAGGTCTTTTTTAGAGGTCTACATAAGTAATTCTGATCATCACAAGTAATTTATGGTTTTCTTGCAGTACTTGAGAGACTGACAGAAAACTATGTGCCCCTTTTTTTCTTCACTGTACCAAGTTTCATAGAACATCACTTCTCTGCATTCACGCAGGCAGTCTTCCAATGAAGCCAGCAGTATGTAATTCAGTGCCAGGTGACTGGCATACCTGGCATCACCAGCAGTTGCCCAGTACCAAGCTTTCTTTGAAGTCTAGTAGAAAACCTTCTCGGAAGAGTCAAAGCTATTTTCTGCAGAAATACAGAGCAAATCCAGGAGGCAAAAAGTCGTTTATATAGCCAGAAATTGTTGCCAGTGAAGCCAGAGGAGGCTGGAAGCATGACAAACTGCTGCCACCTGCTGCTGGTTCATTTTCAGCCACTGAAGCTCCAGCAAACCAAATTCGCAGCAGCCAGAAGAAATTGCAGATCATCTCCTTCTCTAGGGGAAAAAGGAAGAAACAACCTGCTATATTTATCCCAAGAGTAGGCAAGCACTGATTAGACCTAGGCACTAGTGCCAGTCCTGTGGTTGTTAGTATTCGGTATCCTGGCTTTTCTACCATGCAATCGTTGCTCTGTCAGTTAAGTGTGTGACCTTGAGAAAGCGAATTAAGCTTTTTAACGCTATTTTCCAAACACGAAAAGGGAAATAAAATTTCCCGAGTGTGGGCTGTTGTTTTTGCTTTGTTTTTTTCATGAGTTTAAAAAGGTGCTGAATATATTGATGTGGCTGCTTAGGAGTGTGGTTTTTATTATCTTTACATCTTCATTCTTTCAGAAGGCTATTTTAATAAGCTCCCACTGTAATAAAATGTTCAAGCTTTATTACTAAGCAAGAATTAATATTGAACTTTAAGGCAGTTATTCTGCTCCAATTGTATTTATAATAGGGAGCAAAGAGAACAGCCTGGATCAGCTGGGGGAGGTTAGATAATACAATGTTTTTGTAAAGGTTTACATACATGCATGGTATATGGCTCTGTGCAATTGTCAGTAAGGTCATCAGAAAAATGATAGGATGCATCTGGAGACCTGCTTTTTAAATATGTCAGCACTGATTAAATTTCAGCTCATTGAATCATTGAATTTCAATCAAATTCAGAGCTCAAGCTAACCTGCTCCATGTTTACTCATAGGTGCCAATACATGAAGCCCCCAGTCTACTAGAGGCAACACAAATGTAGCATATATTGGCCAGATAGGTAAGAGATCTAATTATTTTACTACCTGTAGGTATCACATGCTTTTAAAGGAAATCCTACCCTATTGGTGACACTGTAATGCAAACTGTCCTGATCTCACTGTCAAGGGTGGAAGAGTGAACCACAGAAGTAGAACTGCCAGCAGTGATTTTTCTGTGATGGAGATGGGTGTGGGGGGGGGGGGGGGGGGGGAATTTGATGGCCCTGCTAGTGTGGGCTGAAGCTCTGCTTCCCAGGAAGTGGCTGGACATGGCCTGCTGATGAGAAGCAGAGAATAAAATCTCTGGTTCCTTCCTTAGCTTGTGTGAGTGAAACCTTTCACTTTTGCTTTAGTAAACTGACTTATCCAGACTTACAAGTTTTTTACCATCCTATTTTCTTCTCCTGTTGTGCAGAGGAGGAGGAGTGATAGAGAAGCTTGGTGGGCACCTACCATTCAGCCAAGGTCAACTCACCACTACAGTATTTGAAGTGCTGTCTCACCAGTGCCGAGTACAGGGGGAGAGTCACTGCCCTGATCCGTCTGGTCACACTATTTTTTGTACAAACCAGCATGCCATTGGCCTTCTTGACCACCTGGGCATGCTGCTGGCTCATGTTCAGCTGGATATGTGCACCCCCAGGTCCTGTTCTGCCAGGCAGGTTTCAGGCACTCTTCCCCAAGCCTGGAGAAATGCATAGGGTTATTGTGATCCAAGTGCAGGACCCAACACTTGAACTTGTCAAAGGCCATTCAACTGGTCCCAGCCTTTCAATCCAAACTGTCAGAACCTTCTGCAGAGCCTTCAAGCTCTAAAGCAGATCAACACTTTCATCCAACTTGGTGTATTCTGCAAACTTACTGAGTGTGCACTCAATCCAGACCATTGATAGATACTAGACAGGACTGAACTCTGGAGAATACCACCTGTGATCAGCCAGCAGCTGGATTTAATTCCATTCACTACCACTCATTGGACCCATCCATCCATCCAGTTTTCTACCCAAGGAACAGTACACCCATCCAAGTCATGAGCAGCTTGAACACTCAGATTTTTATTCAGTTAGGCTTCTGAAGGCTGGATGTGCTTACTAGAAGGTAAGTATTGTTTTGATCTGAAAAAGATCAAAATAAACAGGAAGTATACTAAATTTATCTCCATGAATATGGAGATAATAAAATAATAATAAAATATGTTTGTCCACATATTTTGAAACATTATTTCAAACCCAAGTGTTTCTAAGATCAGTTCCACTGAAAGATGCTCAGGCACGTCTGCTATACATAAAACAAGCTGCAGATACTAGGCATTCTGTGACTGATTATGTGTGTGATTTCTTTACTGGTTTAGGTAAATGAGCAAGTTTGGACAATGCAAAGTGCACTCAATAGCACTTGAATAAACACCCTGGGGAAAAACTGCCCACTGGCAACATGCAATGTGCAGCTACTTTATGGAGCTGAGCTTGTTATTCCCCATCTTTATGTCAAAAACAAGGCCAGTGCCTCTGCCACTCCTTTGATTACTTTAGTTCTCAGATACAAAACTGTATTTAAATGGTGGTATTTCTCCCATATGTTTTGGGGTTTTAACCATAACCAAAAGGAATATACAGAGGTTGCTGTCTGTGATCAGAGCATCAGAAAGCCTCTTGGCTTTTTTAAATCAAAATTAACTCCAGGAAAACTCAGGGACATTCATGATGTAGCATCAAACACTGCCACTGTTGTAGGATGAGTAATTCATTTCTCAGCATGACAAATTCTGCTATTACTGATTTTTTTGGACTTCCTATCTGTGGGGAATTAAAAAAATGCAAGTTTATTTTAAGAGATAAAAAAAAGGATATGCCTTTTCTTTTTACTGTGGAAGAAGCATAATTCATCCCCTGTGTACAAACAAGTGATAGCAGAGCATTTTTACTTTTAGCCAGGAAAGTTTCCATTAGTCAACTCAGTACCAGAAGCTAGAAATTTTATCTTTATTTGAAGCACAGCTGAGGTGTGAAGAAATTGCTGTTGCCGGTTCCAGTAAGGTTTTTTGTAATCTATCAATGTCCTGAGTATAAAACAAAATCCTTATCTAACATCTCAGTAATATGGAGATTCTAAAATTAGGACAAAGTGATTAATTTTTAATGTTATTTGAACGCACACCAGAAGTCTTTTTATTTTCAGCTTGGAGCACAAACATAAAAAAATAAGGGAGAAAGACTTCTGTTTGCTGGTTATCACACTGAAGTAAGGCATTGCCATTCTCTACTGCCAGCCACCTTTCTTACCTTGAATGTGTCACTTGAATCTTCAGTACCCATGTTTCTGTAAGAGACAAGCCTGCATCACTTTGTAAGCAAATCTCTCTGAGCTCTAGATAAGTACTCAATATTCTCTGGTTAATCTGTGAAACCTTCTAAGGCTTATTCACCTCAGCTGAATATTAATAAACACCAGAAATTCTGAGAAAATATAATTCTTTGAGATTATCATGGAAACTGGTCATCACATGCCCAAATGCCTTGTAGAATAGTTAATCTAAGCCACTGAGATATCTCAGGTTTCTCACTGTAATCCTTTTATGGTAAAGGTAAAATAGTTCATGTCCTCAACCTGTAGGTCCACAGAAGAACACACCTGTCTGCTCTCTTTGGAGCTGGAAACAGCACATTTCAGAGAAGAGATGAACACATACTAGCTGTTAGAAAGTTGTCCTGGGTCTCATTCTTTATTTTTCCTTTTTTCTTTTCACAATCCTTACTGATAATGTTGTAATTTTTTTCATTTTTATTCCCATTACAAAGTTATATAATAATCCCTATTCGTGAGAGGAGCAGCAGAACAGGATGCAATATTGGCATTAGACTAGCCTACAATAGGAACGGTGAAGATCTCAGGACAGCTGCAGATGGATAAATTAATTGGAGTAAATCAGACATCAGCTCCTTCTGTTAGAGTCCTATCACAGTGCTTTATCACACTGAGGTAGGGACACCTCTGGAAATGTTCTAGTCCAAACCCTCTGCTCAGACCAGGGTCACCAAAAGTAGGCTGCTCAGGTCCATGTCCACTGGGGTTTTGAACACCTTAAAGGACAAAGGACAGGCTTTTTAGTGTTGAACTACCCATACAATACAGTGTTTAGGTTTTTTTCCTTATGTTTAAGTGAAACTTTCATAATTAATTTTGTATTTCTTGTTTCTCTTGTTCTGTCACTGATTCTGTCTCGATTAATCTTTTTTTACTGCTCCCTACATTGGGTTCCAGTTTTCTCAGCCCTTTCTCATACAACACAAGTTCAGTGCCCTAATAATTTTTCTGACCCTTTGCCAACTCCAGTACATCTCTGTGTTCCTTACACTGGATCTAGACTCCAGATGTGTCTCATCAGGGCTGTGTCAATGGGAAGAATCCCCTCCCTTGAGCTCCTGGCAAAACTTTTCCTGTTATAGGCCAGGATACCACTGATACCCTTTACATCAAGGGGGAATTGTTGGTTTATGTTCAACTTTGAATCCACCAGGACACCCTGGTCCCTTCCTGCCAAGCTGCTTTTCAGTCACTTGTCCCAAACCTGTGCTGTTGCATGAGGCTATTCCCTCTGAGTTACAGGACTGGACATTTTCTTTTGTTGAACTTCATGAAGCTTCTCTCAGCCCATTTCTGCTGTCTGTCAGTGTCCCTTTTGAATGGCAACAAAACTGTGTAGTGTATCAGCCACTGCCCCAAAGTTTCATATCAGGTACAAACCTACCAAAGGTGTGTTCAGTCCGATTATTCAGGTCATCGATGATGCTGTTAAACAGCACTGGCCCCAGCAGCAGGCCCTGGAATACACCATTACAGGCAAAGCTCCAGCGGGAGGTCATGCCTCTGATAACAATCCTCTGAACTTGGCACGTCAGGCAGTTCTCAACCCCCTTTGTGGTTCACTTATCTAGCCTGTTCGTCTGAGTTTGTCTATGAAGAAGTTTTGAGAGACAGTGCCTTACTAAATTTGAGATATCTAACATCGACTTGTTACTTACTTATTTCAGTGTACTAAGTTTGAAATAAAAGATTATATGAGATGTCATAGGGGAAAACATAAAAAATGTGTCGAATTGAAATGCATGACCTTTCTTAGATCTGTTCACTCCATCACAGACAGTGTTTTGGGATAGTCAAACTAGCTTTACTGGCATGCAACAAATTTGCCTGATTACAACAGATGAAAAATATTGCTCAGGCAATTGGAAGTGAGGGCTGTCAAGGTCATGGTGCTGATTATGGAATGCTTTTCAATGTCTCTCTCCTGATGTGCTAAGTTGCTATAGTGATTATCCATCTGCTTTTACAGCAACTTCATAAACATCAAGGAAAGCTAATCCATTTGCCTGTAATATTCATTCTGAATATTAAACTGTTATATGAAAGAAGGTGATACTTGACATGTCTAGTTCATTAAAGATTTCCCTGGACAGATCTGAAATGATATTACAGGGCATTTTGAGCTGTAGACAAAATTTTTTCAAACCTGCTAAGCAGAATATGGAAATTACTCATGAAAACAAGAACAGCAACTTGTACTTATAAATCTTAATCAAAATTTCTGAATGAAATTGTGGTCTGTAGTACATATATAACAAAAGCAAACACCACAGTGTAATGTTTATTCTTTTCAGGATATGGGTGTTATCATAATGTAGTATAAATGCACAATTTGAGGATCATGTCTCTATGCCAATTTAGTTATGGAGCCCTGCGTACTAGGGCCTGACATCTATTGACCACAAAAAAAGGTGTAGTGACTTAGAATATTTTGTAGTTCAGGGAATATCACAAGGGTCTTAGTGGACAGAGATCCTTTTTTCCCCTTACCTTGTTGTGTTTCAGTTCTCTTTCTTTGTAACATAAAGTATTGACAATATAATAATAACTTTCTTGAGCTCTTGTAGAGCCCTTTAATCAATAGATATCCTGACAGATTGCAACTAAGCACTTCTGTATCATTGAAAACATAGTAGGGTAGATTCTAGAATTCTGAGTAATTTCATAACATATATGTATGCTTGTGTAGGTAGTCATGCAGATAAGAATATTTTGTTTGTTCCTTTTAAAACATTGGCAGAGTTGCTTTCAACTCCTGCCAGTTACAGCTATAACTTGAAACTACTCTGCACAGGACTTTGGAAATAATAGGTAAGATTTTTCAGATAACTCTTGGATAAATAAGTCGCACTATGATAGATAATTTCAGTCCCAAAGAGACTTTCTGGTTTGTGTTTTGGCTTCTTGCACAGAATGGTAAAGCTCCAGAATTGCAGATCCTGAACATTCCTGTAATGTAATTAATAATAGTCGTGCCTGATCCAAACCAATTAAAAGCAACTCAGCTTTAAGTCATGTTTAAGCAGAAACAATAAATTGGGAACAGATTATAGAATCTTGCAAGACATCCAGCTGTTAGAACTTGATAAATATATTTCTTCCTAGCAAGGCATTACATGGCTTATAGTTTCACTTCAAGCTCTTTGATGAAGTTGACAAGGGACCTCTCAAAAAGCAAATAACTTCTCCCAGTCCCTAAAATGAAAGGGAAAAGGAATCAGACTCACTTTTTGGCAAATTGTCAACAGCAGCTTGATATTTTGCAGCCTGCTCTGAGGAATGTGAAACAACTTAAAATGTTTAAAACTGTACATCTTCCTGATGAAGGAAGGTACCCACACTGGAAAGCAGGATGATGTTAATTTATTAGAATACTTAAAATACCAAAAAAATGACAATCCTTTCTTACAGCTAAAGACTTTTTTAAATCAGATTTAAACCACTCAAGTAATTTGAATTTTTACATCACACAGCAAGAACCCTGACTGAACTAAGATAATGTAATGCAAAGACATGTATATACAAAAGCAAATCTAAAAAGTGGTTCTGTTTTGGGGAGAATTGTGTAACCTAAGTCATATTCACTTTAATCAGCACTGAAAACAGAGAGAGAAATGTCAGAACTTCTCACTCACCCAGTCAATCTCTTCTTTATTAAAAAAAAAAAAATAAACAAATGGCAGTGAGACTGTACCCAGAGAAATAATTAAGATGCCATAAATGATGTTGTGTGGTGTTTGCATATTAGGGAGTAGGCAACTGACATAAAGAACAGCAGAATATCTGGACAAGGATCTAACAAAGCTAAGAGTTAGTGTTCTAAGAGTAGCAGAAAGAAGATGCTTAGAGGAGAGAGAAAGAAAAGAGAATATGGGAAAATGGGCTTTTAGTAGCCCTCTAGTTTGTATGGCAACTGGAAAAGCATCTGGAGGCCCAGTGGAGAGAATACTTAGAAATAAGAGCAAAGAGTGTCAGCAGAGATTGATGATGCCTACATATGCCTGCTTGGGAATGATGTCTTCCAAGTCCTATGATGAGACATATAATTGGCATATGATGAATTTTTTTATTCACTGAGATTGCTATCTAGAAAGCACTACAGGCCAAAGATAACACAGATGACCAGCAGTTTACCTGCGCAGGGACTTAGGTGTTTTCTTCAATAAAAATTGAGTAAATTAAATAGTTTAACATTAAGACTCGATGGAGAAACTGAGTTCTCTTTAGGCAGGTGATGGACAGATACAGCTACTGGGATACACACCTGTGCAGGAGGTTTCCTTGTAACCACTCGTTTGAAAGTCTTCAGAGCTTTACTGTGCAAGAATACCCATTTTGTTATCCTGGAAATAACTATTTACTACACATCCTGTTATACAGAAATGTCAAGCAGGGACTAAGGGACAGTGGGTCATCTTTCTCATTTTGGAAGAAATATGAAGATTAAATGAACATATCATAGCTCAAAAAGTCTAATTTTCTCCATTTGGCTTATCTTTCTAGAGTGAAGAAGTCTTCTAAGACAAGTAGGAAATAAAACAAAATAGTCTTTTTGGGCTTGCACTAGAAATGTGAGTGATACACAGGTAAAATTCCCCAGATACAGATCAGAAAACATGGTTTGTTTTTTTTCCTATCTATGTGAAGGAAGCAGGTTTTTAAGCCTCAGTGCTTTGTTGTAGATTGTTATGATCCTGAGCTGTACTATGGGCACAGCTGTCACCAGTAAACAGCCTGAGCCTCAGTCTCACAGCTAGATGAGTAACATTCAACTCTTACCTTTCACGCAGTGTGCAAACTCACTGTATTTCATGTTCACCAAAGCAACAGGTATTTGCAGGTACCTGGCTCTTCAAAAGGCTATTTGAATTTCCAAACGCATGCAGTTGAATTTACAATTAAAAGTTAGATGGTAAAAAATATTCCTGCCTTAAGCAATAGCTTATAGTTCAGACTTATCTTGGGGTTTTGTTCTCAGGGACATGGAGTTGTGCAGACATCTGCCCCCTTGTAAGAGATACTGTAGCTGTCATGCAATATTTTTTTTCTGAAGTCCAACTTAGAATTTCACCAGGATAAGCAAGGGGAGGGACTCTGGCATCCTGTGGAAAAGCAATTTTGGGAAGGTTCAAATTCTCTGACAGGAACTATGTAAGAATTTGCTACATTTCACTCTATTATAAATACTCTGAGACTCTCTTCATAGTTTGTCTGTCAAATGTTTAAAAACAGATTTTAGAAGCTGAAGCCATTAAAAAGTTGTTGCCTGGGACTCTTCTGAAAGTACTACACACACATCAGTGTTTCAAACCCCACTTTTTCTGCCTCTGTTTGCATTGCAGTTTTTTTTCTTTTCCTTCTCTCTCTGAAGTTTTGTTTTGGATTTGTTGTGTTGTTTTATTTTATTATAGCCGATCCCTGCATAGCAAACTCTGTACCTAAATCAGGTGTTTGAATTTTTCTGAGAACTCTATTTACCCATTGTTCCTCTTTTGCACTTGATACAGGTCAAAATTGTTCAGCAATGTTTTCCAACATCATCAATGACTCACAAAGTATAGTGGAGCCAAGAATCATTTTTTATTCATAAAGCTTTTTCTGGCTTTGTGGTTTGGGTTTTTTTTAGCCTGGGAATTTCAGATTTGGTTTGTGTTTAGCAAGAATAATGCATGGCAGGGTATGAACTTTAATGTCTAAAGAGCATGTAGGCCCCAGATATATTGTTGAACAGAAGGCTGTGATGTCCTTTGCACTGGAGAAGAGAATCTAATTCACTGTCATGGTTTAAGCCTCATCAGCAGTAAAGTGCGATGCAGCTGCTCACTCACTCCCCCACCAGTAGGGTCAGGTAGTGAATAGGAAAAATGAAAGCTGGAAAACTCATGGGTTGAGTTAAAAACAGTTTCATAGGGAAAGCAGAAGATGCTCATTCAAGCAAATTAAAATAAGAAATTAATTATCTGCTTCCCATCATCAGGCAGGTGCTCAGCCATCTCCAGGACAGCAAGGCCCTGTCACACATAAGGGTTACTTGGGAAGACAAACGCCATCACTTCAAACAACCCCCTACCTTCTTCTCCCCCCCACTCATTGAGCATAATGCCGTATGGTATGGTGCATCCCTTTGGTCAGTTGAGGTCAGCTGTTCTGGCTGTGTCTCCTCCCAGTGATCCATGCATCCCCAGCCCCTTACCACTATGGCAGTATGAAAAGCAGAAAACCCCTTGGCTCAGCAATAGCAAAAACATATCAATGTTATCAACCCTGCGTTCAGCACAAATCCAAACACAGCCCCATAGCTGCCACTGTGAAGAAAATTGACTCTACCCCAGCCCAAACCAGCATATTCATTAGCACCATAGATCCATAGACTGTAGCTGCTTACAGAGATACATAATTTCTACTACGTTGACCCTGTCAGGAAGTGTAGCCTTAACATCTCATCTGCTGGTTCCTAAAATGTTGTTGGAGAATATGTCAGAGAAAAAATCCATCTATATTGCTTTCCCTGAAAATATCACCCTGCCTGGAACTAATATCTGCTTTAAACTCATCAGCAGTGAGCCTGTGAGAGCCTAACTGTGTTGGCACACAGCCCCAGGGTCCTCAGTGGCATGCGTTAGGGAAGGGAGAAATCCAGTAGAAAAACTTTGAAACACAAGAGGACCTAACACTGTGTCTATGTGGTATGGTGCTGTCTGGCTGCAAGAACGTCAGGGGTCATTGACACCAATTTTGTGCGCTCTGATGTCCTTACACAGACAAGATCAAGTGATGCAGATGTTGGTCTGTTATCTCTAGAAGCCATGTGGCCAGGCATGCACATATTTTGGGATATGTGAGGAATCACCATAAATGGCAGGGTTTTCTTTGAATACACAACAAGGAATTAACATCTGGTTAACAGGAAACAGTCCTTCATCTATGCTTTTCCTCTGGCTCTTGACTGGCCAAAATCTATCATTTAGATCATGATCTGTAAGTGAAGGCAAATATTACTAATGTACCTCTGTGTTCTCTACAGCTGTCTTTGTGACAGTTCAGAAACCCTTGACCTAGACATGATTCATAATGAGGAAAATTTAAAACCAGATAAATTTTACAGCTGAATCTTAGAGAGCTGATTTTTCCATTGAAAACTGAGTTCTCGGTAGAAGAACTGAACAGCAGTTCATATCACAGTTCCTGTACAGAACACAAAGTAAGCAATACAAGTTCATCAGCTTAGCCCATGTATATAGAATCCAGAAAAGTGACTTTTTCAGGTTTCTAACTAAGAAAATAAGAATATGAATTGTGTGTAACATTCTTTACTGTAGAAAATAGCATAATGTAATCATCAGTCATGCAGTTTGCAAAGACAAATAATTGGTCTGTTTTAATTAATATTTACTGCTTTGAGGCCTAGCCTGTATTTCTGCAGTGGAAAGTTGAACAAATTAATCTATTCAGCTGACAACATTGAGTTTGGCCATGTCATCTCCCTAAAACTTCTCTGCTACTCAATGGAGAGACAAATAATTTTCCTAGTGAAAACAGAGTACCAAAATCTGTTTTCTCCACCAAATCACCTCTGAGAGACACCCATTTTAAGTCTAGTTGCTCAAAATTTGGTGATCTTAATCCTAGAATCATTAAGGCTGGAAAAGAGCTCCAAGACCATCGAATCCAACCTTTTATCAAATACCACCATGCACACTAGACCATATCATGGAGTGCCACATCTACTTATTTCTTGAACACTTCCATGGATAGTGACTCCACCACTTCCATGCTTCCAATGCTTAACCACTCTTTCAGTGCTGAAATTTATCCTAATATCCTACCTGTACTATCACTGGCACAACTTGAGTCTGTTTCCTATTGTCCTATTGCAAGTTACCTGGCAGAATAAGCTGACCCTATATGATCTTACATTTCTTTGTATTAAATTACACTTACATTTGGACAGCATGTCAGTGAATACTCCTTGATATGTTTCTCATCTGTTTTATATCAACTCCTTTCCAAAAGAATAGCATCAATATTGTGCACTGAGTTTGGATGTGATGCTACAATCCTAGCAGTTGATTTCACGTTCACAAAAATGGGGAGAATGGAATTTCAGGATGGCAGTCTAAGCAAGAAAGTCTTCTTTTCTGCAGTCCCCAGCTGCCAGATGGCAGTCACCAAAGGAACACAGCAGGAAAAGCTGAAATTGTGTCCCCTAAACTGGAAGATCCTTACCCAAAATCTGCACATATTCTACTGTCAATCGTACTATTTAAAAAATCTCTTTTTTTTTAAATCACAGTGCTGCTAACTCACTGTTCCTGCAAGGTCACTTTCTATAAATTGTTAAGTATTTTAAGAATGCTATGTATTAGATTGAATGTAAAAGGAAATGTTTGCCATTTGTTTTTCATGAAACACAGAAATACTGTTTGGTTCAAAGTGTTACCTGGAGTTAAGCCATTTACTCATGAGTCACTTGTCTCAAGGCTTTCCTAAATTTCTCCAGGGACTGAACAGGAGGTTATTTGGGCTGCAGATATTCTGGACCATAAGCAGAAATAGCCAGGGACTGATGAGAACTATTAAGGCTGAAGGCTGCAGACAGAGGGCAAGTCAGCACAGAATTACTGCTTCTTTAGTCTAGGCTTTGAAATAGTCTCTATCCCCAGTGCCTCCAGTCACCAGCCACACATGTAACCTGTATACGGTCCTGAAGCTAACAAAACATTTCAACAGGTTGTTACAGATGGTTGAGACTGCACATAATTCACAGCTGATGATAGGATAAAAAAGAAGTTACTTACAGACTCAACCTGCAATGCTGGCAGTCTGAGCAGAGAGGGTCAGAGACGGGATTAGTTTAATCAGATTCAAGTTATTCAACTTTTCTCCCCTGCTGTTACTAAGGAGGGAAGTTGGCAGTCAGGTAGATTTTAAGGAATATAAATGGGTCAGCAGTTCCATTTTATGATTTTTTTTTAAATTAATCTCTTTCCTTAATAGCATTACCATTGTCCCAGAGCTTTCACTGGGATGATATTAAATATTTTGGGTTTGTTGTTTTGTTTTTTAATTCTCCAAAATCATATAAGTAGAGAAACTAAGGGCTGTTTATTCTCTGTCACAGATAAGTTGAATAGAGGAAAGTATCCCACAGGAAGGAGCTGTGCTGTTGTCCTGCTGATAGTAGACAAATTCAGAATTCCCCCCCAGATAGTAAAAATTAAGGTTGAAAATACCCCAACAATACTACATTTATGATCCCTGCTCTAGCCCAGGTTTTCAAACTAATCTCAGTAAGTCACTGAGCCTAGATAATCTTTTTAGGTGACCAGTTTCCCCAGGTTTCATCAGAAGTAGTCATTCATTGCTTTGTGGCTTTGGGATTTAGCTTGTCTATACCCTATATCTTCATTTGTGAAATGAAATAAAGATAATCAAATTTTCACTGTAGCCTTCCCTTCCCAGCATGGTATTATGAGGGTGAGCAGTACAGAGCTATTTACCTGCTCCACTACAGCAGAGGAAACTTCCCTGTCCTCAGTCCCTTCCCTACCACCAAAACACTTAAAGAACATGTCAAAGTGCTTTTCTAAATCATAACATCTGGTACAAACTAGGAGGAGCATCTTACGTTATTTTTTTTACTCCTCTGAGAAAAATGAGAGGCAATACCAAGATGAAGTGACTCAAATGAGGAGATATATAATCAATAACACACAGTCCCAGACTCCTCCCATCTGGAATTAATACTCATGGCAATCATTTGAAAGCAGAGCAGCTGGAGGTTGAAGCAGTGGAGGGGGAAAAAGAGTATATTTCCATCTTTAAGATCATGAAATGAAGCAACACAGAAGATGCAGAAGCTTAATTTGCAAATAAAAAATAATAATGAGCCTGCAAGTGAACTGTACATTAGTCAGCACTGTGCTGTTGTATAGCAGAACTTTGTGCCTTTAGTCACTGATTTTTTTCTACATTTGACAATGATATACAACTACTGGGTAAAACCCTTAAGGACTGTTTTTTAAATCTATATTTATACTGAAGCAGATAATTTATCTTTTTGACAATATTAATCACTCACAATATAATCTGTAAATTAAAAATTGTATAATATTGTTACCCAGAAATACTTCATCCAGCTGAGAACATTTGTTTTGTGTTGCTTTTCTAGTAGAAAAAAGTCATTAAATGATTCACTTAACTATATCTGTGTTAATTGTATTTTCCAAGCTTCTGTAAATTAAATAAAGAACCTCTACAGAATCTGTGTTTTCAAGATTAATATATCTTGTAAAGTGTTTGAATATACAGATATTTTAAAGTCTACAAGTCTTTACTAAGCTGTACAAAACAATCTAGTATAAAGCACCCAGCTTAAAGCTCCTGAGTAGCTGTGCTAATTAACATTCCCTTGGGCCATTTTCATACCAAGAGCCT
This sequence comes from Willisornis vidua nigrigula, assembly GCA_021164005.1. Classification (NCBI taxonomy): domain Eukaryota; kingdom Metazoa; phylum Chordata; class Aves; order Passeriformes; family Thamnophilidae; genus Willisornis; species Willisornis vidua. The sequence goes on along the minus strand of JAJPCS010000060.1, from coordinate 19,306,699 downwards.
GGTATAAACTATTTCAATAATACGTGATAGATGCTGCTGCTACTCTGTGCAGATTCTCCATTTTCTCCACTTCTGCCACCAAAGTAAATGTTCTACAGTTGGATTCAAGAAATGATCACCTGTTGCTGTAGAGCAGAGAGCCACCACAGGTTCCTTCCTAGGCATCTGTAGTTCTATCACAACAAAATCCTTGAAAATATCAAGGGGAAAGGAAAAGAATTAAACTCTCAGGCTCCTACTTTATCTCCAGAATCTCCGCATAGAAATTTTGAGAGATTTTCCTTGAAATCTCAAAAAAGAAAAAGGCAAAAATAAAATACACCACTAAAAAACCCCCACTACATTAACACTCTCCTAATCAGTGAGGATTTCACATGTAGCTGCACTTCAGAATTTGAAGTTTTTGCAAACCTAAATACAAATTAGATTACAGAGATAAAATATGATTAATTTGTAATCCTCAGGCCTATTGTACCACATAAATTCTGATTACTTTTAATTCTTTTTTTTCATTTTAATAGTAATTTTTGATTGACAAATATCAAAGCCCTCTGAAAATTTTGCAAAATAAGATTTGTCTTTAGATCATACAGTATGTTGTGCCTAGAGGCTAGAAATAATTATCAAGTGCCATGTAAGATAACTCTTTTTTTTTTTTCTGTAGTTTCAAAGTGCAAGCCTCCATTTTCCAATAATTTAGTCAGTATGGCCATATACATTCTTTAGCATAAGGAATTAGCACTGGAATATATTTTTCACCAAATCGGTTCCTTTTAATTTTAACCCATTAGAACCATTGTTTGGAGAGCTACGGAAGAGTAAAACAGTATCTCAGCTTATCAGGTCCAGTTCAAAGGCCAAGTAGGAAGCAAATTATTAGAAGCCAGGTTTCACTTGTTTTTCTACTCAGAAAGTGAGGTGCTAACTTTCAGATTTTAGTTATAATCACACATTAAGCTCCACTTTGACTGTTTAAAAAGTTTAGCATCTGATTCGAAAAGATATTGACTTTACTCCTAGTATTTGGCTGACAACTAGCAAATTAATGGTCTTCATCTTTTGCATGTTTTCTATAGGTTCATAGAAGTAGTTGGAACTTATTTAGTAATTAAGGCTCTGTTGAATTTCAGAGTTTGGTAGAATAGAATAATCTTTCTAAAATAACTAAGTCTTCCATTCAGGTTTTTTGTCCTTCTGTAAAAGCTGCAAAAGATAATATTCTCAGTTGAAAGTCTAAATAAACCAATATTTGAATCCTTAGCAGGCCACAAAACATATTAGTGCCAATACCTTTCCATTGCTACTTTTGTGCATTTTTGACAGAACCTGCTTAATGGGACATGGAGAACTGCCACCACTCCCACTAATCACAATGCTATATTTTCATAGCATGCTCTGTAGAGTAGGAATTTGGCTCAGGAGTCTCTCTAAAGTTCAAAAGATGTGTTTCAAAGAACTAAAAGGATATCTTAACCAGATGGTTGAGAAACAATTTCAAAGCTAACTGGATCTGTCAATTTTTTTCTCTTTTTGAATCAAGTCTTTCTTTATTTTGTACAAAAAAAGCAGATAGTAAATGTCTGTATCATTAATTATCTTTATTAGGCCTGGTGCAGTTAGCAATCATTTTACTCTGATTTTTCTGCCTCCTTTGCTTCATCTTTCTCCAACCTAAGGTTCACTTTTTTTCTCGCTGTACCTCTTTGGTCTGTACTCAGGCATTTTATTTTAATGTGAGACTCAAGGTGATTCAGTTATATTAAATCACTATTTTATTTGTTCTCCATGAGAGATTACAGCATTACTCACATGACTAGTTCTGCAAATCAGCAGTTCTAAAAAATTAAGACCTTAAGAGACCAGAAGTAGTTTATAAACCATAGTCATGAATACTTTTTATTACACTAGGCTTGTTTTTAGCATGTCCATGTGAGACAACTAGGTTATGAATACAGGTCAATCAAAAGCCCTCCTCAAAATTCTTCAGTAAATTTGTTGTCACTTACATAGAACACTAGACAATATAACCAAAATTTAAAAATTATGATCTTATCGTTTTCTAAGATGTTAAAGGAAAATAGTTCATAAGTAACTTGTACCAATAGAAAAAAATCTATTAGCTGTAATGAAAAACAATATCTATGCATGCATTTCTACTCATTTTCTATCAATATTTGTAAGTGAAGAAGACCGATTTTTGAATATATATATATACACACACATATATATATGTACATGCACTTACAAATGAGGTATCTAGCATGGTGTTTCATTCCATAGCTCAGATAAACTGCGATAAAGAAAATTTCCCACTTGCAACTACCTTGTCAGTGTGAAAAGCTTTTACTTATCCTTGTAGTTACAGAAGATCATACCAGAAGATTTTCTTTTTGAGTGCTCCAGAGATGTGTGTTCATAATTCAATAGGATCACAGAACTGTGAAATGATCATGTAGGGAAGATTAACATAGAGTCAATCTATAGCAAATATACTCGCAACAGCCTTAAAGATAAAATGCCAGGAAATGTCAGAAAAAATAAACAAAATAAGCATTTGTTCACTCAAGCATCTCATGCCTGTATTTTCAGAAAACTGTGTGTTTGGTTTGGTTTGCTATTGTCAGAGTATTTTCAAGACTGTGTCAGAAATAACTATTATGAGGACGTATCTCAAAATACAACTTTTCAGATCCTTTCAAAATCATTAAGTAATTGTGGAAAAGAATTCTGTTTTTCTCCAAGAATTTAATATAGGGAATAACAGCTAAGCATGGAAAAACAAAATCTACCTGCAGCTACGGGTGGGCAGCTCAACACGGCTTTGTGAAAGAAGGGCACAGACCTGCCTTGTCCCCCATTGATATAAAGGGGAGTGAGGTCAGCTAAAAGACAGCTATATGAAAGGAAACTTCAGCAAGAGTCCTTACTCTCTAGTGGCCACGTGTATGGTAGGGAATAAGCTACTTTGGGGAAAAAAGATTGCATAAAATCCTCAGTTCTCTCTGTAAACCAAGAGTCAGGGAGAATGAGAAAGCATCCCTTCTCTGGCCTCCTGCTGGATTTATTTAAAGTCTTACAACAGATCTTAAAGCTTGAATGAATGTGACAAGGTAGCCTTGCCTAAGGGCAGGGATATTTCAAAAAATGTAGGCAAACACAGAGGCTATTTGGATTATGAGAAGCTTAGGGGTTTCTTAATTGGACACTTGAGCACTCATCCAATGACCACTTAGCCACCTAAAATAGAGAAGTTAAGAGTCTAAGTATCTTTGAGGCTGTACACGTAGAGCAGGGATTAATAAATGCAGTGATATATTAATAAATGCTGTGTCACTGCTAACAGAGAGTGGCTTCTGTTTAAAATTAAATGGGACATGCTTGATCTAGGGGAAGATTAAAGAGAGAGGTCTGGGGCCCATTAAAAGGAGTAATAGAGGTGAGAAGGAGACATGAATCTGAGATAAACATGTCTCCTTGATTACAGGGAACATGGATGAGAGAGAAAAAAAGACAATTATATAGATTTCCTAATTTTGGATTGGTTTTAATAATGCCCATGCTTATTGTTTTATGGGAAGATTTTGAGCTGTGTATGTATATTAGAAATCACTATTGGTTAAATGTGTATTGTTAATGATTCTAGAGAGTTTCATCTAAGGAAAATAAATAATGTGTAGCTTTGGATATAGTGAAGCAGGGGACTGGATTCTCAAAAGCTTCAAATCAGTAAAACTTATATTTGAACTGCCAGCTATCAGCAGAAGTTTGTAGCCTAGCTGTTAGGAAAAAGCTGGAGAAAAAGCAGGTGTTTGCTCTGAATTGAGTTCCACTTTGAATTATATATTATTTTTATGCCAACTGATTAAACCAGACTGATTTCCACTGCTGGCGTCTGCAAATACTACCAAGTTATTTTCCTAATTAAATCATATTTTTCCTTCATTGGACTGAATTAGACATTCTGTAGACCTGTCAGAATGATCAGTGTGATCAGCAGATGGCAAAAATGTAGGCCAGGTTTTCTTTCAGACTGGTCATCTGGAGACCAAGTAACACTTCTGACAAGTTATACAGATTTACACTGTGGAGGAAGCATTTCATGTAATATATTTGATCTTGTGGATACTACTTAAAAACTAAAGAGTTTGTGTTGTGGTTTGGGATTATTATGTAAATTCTCTCCCCTGCCACTAACTGTCCATGCCCGCAGTTAACAAAAGGAGCAGTTAACTGCTGAGCACCTGGGTGGGGGCAGGTTTTGTCTCTTTTGGTTTGGGGACATTTTTTCCATTCTTAGCTCGGCGGGACACGGGAGCAGGGTACAGCCGAGGAGGGAAGCTGCTTTGCTGGACACTGCTGGGGTTTCTGGCTGAGACGCTGCTTTTTCGGCTCGCCACGGCTGTTTCTCCTGTTTCCTGTATCTGGGGTCCGGCCTCTGCTTCAGCCCTACTATCGCCTGCACCGTCACGGCCTGCCTGCCCCGGCTGGGCAGTGACCCGGGAGAGAGAGGTTCTGCAGCTGTTTTTCTCCAAGACACGTGGTGGTTCCCCACTTTCAGCTTTCTTTTTCTTCATCTGGGACAATAGACACAGAGTTTCATCTGGGAACTCACCCTGCTGCCAGCCGGACTGTGACTTTGACACTTAAGTATAACTTTCCTCCCGGAGGAAAACCTGCTGAGTTTTGTTGTTTGTTTTTTTCTTTTCCTTGTGGTGTTGGGGAAGCGGTTTGCACTAGTCTATTTGCATATATATATATATATAGCCATAAGTTAAGAACAGTTATCCTTCTTGTATTAAAATTCCTTTTCTTAAATTTAACAAAGAGTGGCGTGATTATTGTGGAGGAGGCCCCCTCCCCCACTTGTGGCTAAACATTTTGGTTTTTCCCTTCAAACCAGTACATATTTTTGGCGCCCAACGTGGGGCTTGTAAACAAAGAAGGATAACTGTTTCTTGTGCCACCATGTGTGTATTGAGTTTAGGGTTCATCAGGACCATCCTGTATAATATATTGGCTTTTTGTTGGTACAAATTCATGCCAAAAGGAGCGGCAGGTTTAAGTCTTATCAACAAATCAATGAGTAGAACTCAAATAGCCGCAATTATTATTGAGTTCTTACTTTGGATTTATGGTGCTATGAATTCAATGCCTGTGGGTGTCATTTGGGTGGTGGTGTCAAGGCTGTTTTCCTGCCATAACCTAAGTTGCTACCTCTGGGGATTTAGTGATAATAGCACTGACCCTTGGGAAGGAACAAAGGGGAGTTTTTTCTCCCAACCCTTCATCCATTCCCCCTTCAAGTCTGCTACAACAGCTTTTGGGATGTTTAAATTCTCCCTGGATGCCAGAGATATCTTGCTCTTTATGGTTTTTCTGCAAGGTTGTATCCCTGCGGCCTACAGTATGTTTGAAGGGGGGGCCAGGGTTATTCGAGAACGCATTCAGAAGCCTAGCCCAGTGAAGGGGGAAAAGAAAGGGAGTAGAACCCCTGATGTCACAGTGAAGGGGGAAAAGCAAGAGAGTAGAACCCCTGATGTCACAGTGAAAGGAGAAAAGGAAGAGAACAAAACCCCTGATGTCACAGTGACACAGGACGAGGCTAAAAAAGGGAAAGGGGGTAAAACCTCTGATGTCACAGTGACGCAGGACGAGGCTCAACCAGGGGGACAGTCCAAGCCTATGGAAGTTGCCCCTATCCAGAAGAGGAAATATAAGACCAAACCAGTCCGTCCAGCGGATGATGAGGGGGCGGCTGCACCTTCACAGCAGGCAGACCCAGAGCCTGAGATCATCACTGAGTCATTGTCATTTGATAACCTCCGTGGTTTGCGGAAAGACATTGCTCGACACCCAGGCGAGCCCATCCTGACTTGGTTGATCCGAGTTTGGGACCTTATGGGTGAAACCCTACAACTGGATGGTGCTGAAGCCAGGTTTTTGGGGGCTGTGGCCCAGGATATGGCTATTGAACAGGTGTTTGTGAGGGAATCAAAGCCCCTTTCACTCTGGGCACGACTTCTAATGAGTGTAAGAGAGAAGTTTGTTTATAGAGAAATCCTGCAGGACCATCACATTAAGAAAACTTGGAAGACGATGGAAGAAGGAATTCTACGTCTGAGGGAGATGGCAATGATGGAAGTGCTTTTTGGAAGGGGTGGGCAAACCAATAATGACCCTGACAAGGTCAGATGCACACCACATATGTGGTGGAACCTTTCACACTCGGGGCCAGCTGAATACACCGATTTCCTGGCATCCATGTATAGGGAAGAGAACCAAGAAACAGTGGGCGCTGTAGCAAATAAGCTCCGAATATATGAAGGCATGACCCACAGCCCAATGCAGGCCCGTATTTCTGCTGTAGAGACATTGATTGAGAGTCTCAAGACGCTGCCTGCAGAGGTAAAAGCGATTAGAGAGGAAATTAGGGAAAGTCTCCAAGTGGCACCAGTACGAATGAGAACCTCTGAAGTCAGAGCCAGACGCCCCCCAACCAGAGGGAGTGGACAGACCTCGCGAACAGAGATGTGGTACTTCCTGGCCAAACATGGAGAAGACATGGGACGGTGGGATGGGAAACCCACCCGTGCCCTTGCAGCCCGAGTACAAGAACTGAAGGAGAATGGAAGAAGGTCAGTGAGAGTAAGTGCGGTCCCAGTTTCCCATGGGCAAGAATCTGACCCACAGGAGGGCACCTCCCAGGTGTACTCATCGAGAAAAGGTTCCGACTGCTACGACCAGGATCAGTGTTAGGGGGGCCCTGCCTCTAGCCAGGTAGAGGCACGGGACAACCGTGTCTATTGGACTGTGTGGATTCGATGACCTGGCACATCAGACCCACAAAAGTATAAGGCTTTGGTTGATACCGGCGCTCAATGCACATTAATGCCATCAGGACATGTGGGCTCAGAGACTATTTCTATTTCTGGGGTGACAGGGGGATCTCAAAAGTTGACTGTGCTAGAAGCTGAAGTGAGCTTGACAGGGAGAGATTGGCAGAAACACCCCATTGTGACTGGTCCAGCTGCCCCATGTATCCTGGGCATTGACTATCTCAGGAATGGATATTTTAAGGACCCAAAGGGACATAGATGGGCTTTTGGAATAGCCACTGTAGAGACAGAAGGGATTGAACAATTGAACTCATTGCCAGGTCTCTCAGAAAGTCCTTCTGCTGTCGGACTGTTGAAAGTTGAGGAACAGCAGGTGCCAATCGCCACCACAACAGTGCACCGTCGGCAATACCGAACGAACCGCGATGCTGTGATTCCCATCCATAAGATGATCCGTGAACTGGAGAGCCAAGGGGTGGTCAGCAAAACCCACTCACCCTTCAACAGCCCCATCTGGCCTATACGTAAGTCTGATGGAGAATGGAGATTGACTGTGGACTATCGTGGCTTGAATGAAGTTACCCCACCGCTGAGTGCCGCTGTGCCGGACATGCTGGAGCTCCAGTATGAGCTGGAGTCCAAGGCAGCAAAGTGGTATGCCACTATTGACATTGCCAATGCGTTCTTCTCCATTCCTCTGGCACCAGAGTGCAGGCCACAGTTTGCTTTTACATGGAGGGGCGTGCAGTACACCTGGAACCGACTGCCCCAGGGGTGGAAACACAGTCCCACCATCTGTCATGGACTGATCCAAACTGCACTGGAGAAGGGTGAGGCTCCAGAACACCTGCAATACATCGATGACATCATTGTGTGGGGGGACACAGCAGAAGAGGTTTTTCAGAAAGGAGAGAAAATCATCCAGATCCTTTTGGGAGCTGGCTTTGCCATCAAACGGAGTAAGGTTAAGGGACCAGCCCAAGAGATCCAGTTCCTGGGAGTGAAGTGGCAGGATGGACGCCGTCAGATTCCAACAGAGGTCATCAATAAGATCACAGCAATGTCTCCACCTACCAGCAAAAAGGAAACACAAGCCTTCCGGGGTGCCATAGGGTTCTGGAGGATGCATATCCCAGCATACAGTCAGATCGTAAGCCCTCTCTACTTGGTCACCCGTAAGAAGAATGATTTCCACTGGGGCCCTGAACAGCAACAAGCCTTTGACCAGATCAAGCATGAGATTGCTCAGGCTGTAGCCCTTGGACCAGTCAGGACAGGACCAGACATACAGAACATGCTCTACTCCGCTGCCGGGAATAATGGCCTGTCTTGGAGCCTTTGGCAGAAGGTGCCTGGTGAGACTCGAGGCCGACCACTTGGATTCTGGAGCCGAGGCTACAGAGGATCCGAAGCCAACTATACCCCAACAGAGAAAGAGATCCTAGCCGCCTATGAAGGAGTTCAAGCCGCCTCAGAGGTGATTGGCACAGAAGCACAGCTCTTTCTGGCACCTCGACTACCCGTGCTGAAGTGGATGTTGTCAGGACAGGCTGCCTCTACACATCACGCCACTGATGCTACCTGGAGCAAGTGGATTGCCCTGATTACGCAGCGCGCCCGTATGGGAAAATCAAATCGCCCTGGGATCCTGGAAATCATCACGAACTGGCCTGAAGGTGAAAATTTTGGTCTAGCAGATGAAGAGGAAGAGCAGGTGACACGTGCGGAAGAAGCTCCACCATACAATCAATTGCCAGAAGAAGAAATACGCTACGCCCTCTTCACTGATGGCTCCTGTCGCATTGTAGGGACTAATCGCAAATGGAAAGCAGCTGTATGGAGTCCCACCCGACAAGTTGCAGAAGCTACTGAAGGAGAAGGTGGGTCGAGTCAGTTTGCAGAGCTTAAAGCCGTGCAGTTGGCCCTGGACATTGCTGAACGAGAGAACTGGCCAAAGCTTTACCTCTACACTGACTCATGGATGGTGGCCAATGCTCTCTGGGGATGGTTAGACCGATGGAAGAAAACCAATTGGAAACGCAGAGGGAAACCCATCTGGGCTGCCGATATATGGCAAGACATCGCCACCCGAGTAGAGAAGCTGATTGTGAGAGTCCGCCATGTAGACGCACACGTGCCCAAAAATCGAGCCAATGAGGAACATCGCAACAACCAACAGGCAGACCGAGCTGCACAAGTGAAAGTATCACAGACAGATCTGGACTGGCAGCACAAGGGAGAGCTGTTCCTGGCTCGATGGGCCCATGATGCCTCGGGCCATCAGGGCAGAGATGCCACTTATAAATGGGCACGAGACCGAGGGGTGGATTTAACCATGGACATTATCTCTCAGGTTATCCATGACTGCGAGACATGTGCTGCCATTAAGCAGGCTAAGAGAGTGAAGCCCCTGTGGTATGGTGGACGCTGGGATAAGTATAAGTACGGGGAGGCCTGGCAGGTTGACTACATCACACTGCCACAGACCCGCCAAGGCAAGCGCTATGTGCTCACCATGGTGGAAGCAACCACAGGGTGGCTGGAGACACACCCAGTGCCTCACGCCACCGCACGGAACACCGTCCTAGGCCTGGAAAAACAAGTCCTGCGGCGACATGGCACCCCAGAGCGAATTGAGTCAGATAACGGAACACATTTTAAGAACAGCTTAGTTGCTACCTGGGCAAGAGAGCACGGCATTGAGTGGGTGTATCATATCCCCTACCATGCACCAGCTGCCGGGAAAGTTGAACGGTGTAATGGACTGTTGAAAACCACTTTGAAAGCATTGGGTGGAGGGACTTTCAAACACTGGGATCAACACTTAGCAAAGGCTACATGGCTAGTCAACACTAGAGGCTCTGTCAACCGAGCCGGTCCTGCCCAATCAGAACCCCTTCACACTGTAGATGGAGATAAAGTCCCTGTAATACACCTGAGAGGTATGCTAGGGAAAACAGTCTGGATTAACCCTGCGTCAGGCAAAGGCAAACCCATTCGTGGGGTTGTCTTTGCTCAAGGATCTGGTTCCACCTGGTGGGTGATGCAGGAAGATGGAGAGACACGATGTATACCTCAAGGGGAACTTATCTCTGGGTAAACAACTCATATTGCTGTATTTGTAAACATTTAAACATTTGAAAGAAAATTTAAGTTTAATATAGAGTATTGGCATGGAAGAGAATTTAGGGGTGGATAATGTTGTGGTTTGGGATTATTATGTAAATTCTCTCCCCTGCCACTAACTGTCCATGCCCGCAGTTAACAAAAGGAGCAGTTAACTGCTGAGCACCTGGGTGGGGGCAGGTTTTGTCTCTTTTGGTTTGGGGACATTTTTTCCATTCTTAGCTCGGCGGGACACGGGAGCAGGGTACAGCCGAGGAGGGAAGCTGCTTTGCTGGACACTGCTGGGGTTTCTGGCTGAGACGCTGCTTTTTCGGCTCGCCACGGCTGTTTCTCCTGTTTCCTGCATCTGGGGTCCGGCCTCTGCTTCAGCCCTACTATCGCCTGCACCGTCACGGCCTGCCTGCCCCGGCTGGGCAGTGACCCGGGAGAGAGAGAGGTTCTGCAGCTGTTTTTCTCCAAGACACGTGGTGGTTCCCCACTTTCAGCTTTCTTTTTCTTCATCTGGGACAATAGACACAGAGTTTCATCTGGGAACTCACCCTGCTGCCAGCTGGACTGTGACTTTGACACTTAAGTATAACTTTCCTCCCGGAGGAAAACCTGCTGGGTTTTGTTGTTTGTTTTTTTCTTTTCCTTGTGGTGTTGGGGAAGCGGTTTGCACTAGTCTATTTGCATATATATATATATATAGCCATAAGTTAAGAACAGTTATCCTTCTTGTATTAAAATTCCTTTTCTTAAATTTAACAAAGAGTGGCGTGATTATTGTGGAGGAGGCCCCCTCCCCCACTTGTGGCTAAACATTTTGGTTTTTCCCTTCAAACCAGTACAGTTTGGCAGGTACATTTTTGTTTTTCCCTTTCCTTCTGTTGGGACTAACTAACAACAGCAATTGTTTTCAAGGTGTCAATCCATAATAGACTTGATTTTTACCCTTGCATGTATTCTCTTCCAGTTTGATTCTCTTCCTTTCATGAATTTGGTAAAACATACTTTGAAATCTGATTTGACAAAGTGAGGAAAGAAATCCCTTTATTCCAACTGTTTAGAGATATAAACCGGAATTATGGGAGGCACTTCAAATCTGGGAAAATCCCTTGCTTTACCAAAAAGCTCTTGACTGGATTCAGCTAAAAAGTAGAGCAGGTAATAATACATTATGGAACACATCTAACATAAATGGAAGGATGTCAGGCCCCTCTACCACCTAGTAAATCCTTTGCTCTTTGAATTGTCATTTCTCATGTGAGTCACTTATTCAGTATGCTGAGTTGACAAGTGGGGCAAGAGGTCAGAGATATGTTCTGTGTTGGTTTCCTGATGCTGTCCTATATTTCAAATGTTAAAAATATAAATATTTGCTCAAGCTGATAGTCAGTGAAATATTAAGGAGAAAAATCTTTCTTATTAACTCACTTTCTTTTGCAGACTATCCTTCTCTGCATGTCTTTTTGTGTAATGCTAATCAAGTTTTTAAAATTTCTAAAATAAAGAAATATTTTAATAATTAATATTTCAAACTATTTTAATTGTAGAACTACAAAGTAATTTTTTTCTAGAGATTAGATCCAAAATAACTCAAATTGGCCCAAAAATATATGCTGAAAGGCATACCAAAAGAAGTTCCTCAATACTGAATATCAGGACATGGAAGCATGATACAAAACACAAAATATCCAAACATTCAGATTTAGTTATATCTCATTAAATGATCTGGCTGCACACTGAGGAGCAAGGATGTATAACTGGTAGACAAGTACAAGACAGTGCACAGATATTCCAGCTCCTGGGCAGAAAGATAGGGAAGCAATTTTTCTTAGGTGGTAGTAGAACACAAGTGTCAGTCATGTAACCACAGAAGCATTTGCCAAACCCACACAACCTGACACATTTGCACTTATCTCTTTGTCACTACTTCAAAATCATGGGGTTTTTTTCAGCTGCAGTGTCTGCATGTGATTGGTCAAGGTGTTCTTTAAGGGATGGCTGAAGGTCAGACTCCACAAATCCAGTATCATATCAAAATGACTGATTACTGTCAAGCTGGCCTGAGTCGAGTCAGAAAATGAGCTGCATTTATTTATCATGCTGTGGTGTGTGTGTAAGGTGTAGGGTACCAACATACATGGAACGTAAACTCAAAAATGTGTATGGGCTTCAAACTGTGACAAACATTTTTTCACTAATTGGGAAAATGCACTTACCCCTCTATAGGTTAATGACTTAATAATTCAATCAATCATGGAGACACTCAAAAGGGTCTTTAGTAATTGCCAGAAACCAGGAATATCCAATTACTTTCTATAGAACTTGAGGAACAAGCCCTCTTCTCAAAAGGGGAACAGACCTGCAGCTGTAGATTTTTGACACAACTAGATGCAACATCACTCTTCTGTATGTTTCAACTAAGTATTTTGTAATTATAAGGTCTATATTTGGAATTTATAGCCAATTTTTTTTTGTCTACATACCTTAATCCAACTTGTTCTCCAAGGGATTTCAAGGTCCTAGGAACATGACAGTGTTGTCACTTTTCCAGGTCAGTGATTCATGTATCATAAGACTAGACAGGATGGCAGTGCTGTACAGCACTCCAACAGACACGACAGGCAGCTCCTCCATGTACCTGTTGGATCAGGGAGCTAGAAAACATAGAGCTTTATGTAGCAGAAGTGACCTATGGCACTTCTGGATTCAGCCTGGTGAACTCCCTGGAAGCAGTAGGACAGTGGTCAATGTGTCCTTGAATCACAGCTACACTAGTGAGTTCATTTGACTGTGAAAGTGTGTGGAACAGCTGCCTTATAAATTAAAGCAATAGAAGATTTTTTAAAGTGATCAATAGTTCCAAATACCATTATTTTAGAGATAGATGCCATTTCAGAAAATGTTTTAAGAGTGTGCTGAACAATTTCTGTTTGAACTCTTCTCCTTTTAGGTTAATATTAATCCAGGTATCTTAAACCAGTACATCCATTATTACCTATCACTTTTCAAAGTCTAAACTGTAGAGACAAATCCTCAGCAATTGCCTAAAAGCAAATGGATGAAGACAGATCTTAATAGATAAGGATTGTGCTATACACAACGGGACGGAAACACCAGTTAACTGGTTTGAGACATAGCATAATCCCACACTTGCTCCCTTTACTGCAGAAAAGGCATGTGATGTGAGAAATCTGTGGGACCCATCCACCCTGTTAAGTACAAAATTGAAAGTAGGCTTTTATACTTCCTTAATTTAAACTTCCCATCTTAGTTGCTTCACACACAGTAACTTTAGTTTGTAATCTAGGATTGTCACAGAAAAAAATAAGTTTTAACCAAAAAAAAAAAGTAAAAAAACCCCCAACCATGCAACAGACAAGCTGTGTACTTATTTTAATACCTTGACTCTTTTCAATTACGACTTATATATGCATGCATATGTGCATATAAGTATGTGTGGGAGAGGGGGTATTAAAATTATGTGCATGCTACAGTTTTAAGCACCATACTTTAAAATAAAATCCTCTCTTTTAAAATACTTTGCATAGTATAATATAGATGTATGCATATATATGTTTTACTCTGTTCCTCTTGCTAGCAATACTCTTGACTTACGCAATTTGAAATTAGAGGACTGAGCCTCTTAAATGATCAGAAGGTGAAAAGGTGGTTGTGTATGTATTTTTTACATCAAACAGAGCTTAGTTGTTCTAAAAATGAGCTAGAATAATTTCAGCTATTTATTGCCCCTGTGAAAGCTTCCTACCACTTCTTTTACTGTCAAAGCAGGAACTGCTTGCCATTTTCATTTACACTCACCAGCAATGGTAGCAAACTCTCTAATCAGTGTCATAGCCTCTTTGTATTAGCCTGCCTTCTGTTTTATATGGTTCTGTTCTTTCAAATACTTATATAACAAAAGTAATTTTCTTTTACTTCAAATCTGAACCTCCTATTAATGTGATTTTTTTGTTTGTGGAGTCATAACTACCCCCAAAAGAGAGAAGTTTTCACAAAGGGTTATTTCTTCACATTAATAAAACCTAGATTTAGGTGTACACAAGGGCAGAGCATCCATTTGCAATCATCCATCCTCACTAATTAGCCACTTACAGAAAAATCAACTCTGAAATAAAAGATAGATCCAAATGTTTCTGCAACTTGACTGAGCTCATGGGTTCATTTCTAAAATATCCACCCGGCTGTCAAAATGATAATGATACCAAGAGATTGTTTTCAGTATCTATACCACAAACATTGTACTTCTATTTTTTTTTTCTGTTTTTAAGAATTTGAATTTTGAATGGTTATCTGTGGACCATTAACAGAAGGTCTGCATTCAGAGGGTCATGTAAGTGCAGGGCCTTTTCAGTGACTATATGGATAGGAGATAGGTAGATAGATAGATAGATAGATAGATAGATAGATAGATAGATAGATAGATAGATAGATAGATAGATAGATAGATAGATAGATAGATAGCTGACACTCATGATATTGGAATAGGATTTCAGCTAGGATAATTCAAAGCAGCTGAACTGAGGACTTAGCCTATTATTTCAAAAAGCCTTTGTTCATTTTCTGTGCCTTTGGTCTACTGCCAAATAGACTTAAGATTGAGCTGGTAACTGTATAAATTCAGCTGAACAGCAACACAATACCAAAGCACAGCAGGTGACACAGAAGACCAGGAGGCAAACAAGAATATCTAAAGAGTTCATATGTGTGTTAGCCCACTATGAATTTATCTATTAAACAACGGCTGTAGTTGCTATCAGGTCGCTACATGATTGCAAGCAGTTGAGAATGTGCCCTGAGCAATGGGAAAATGAAGCATCTAGAACACAAATTCTGCACTACAGTGTATCTTACACTATTATTCATGTTCCTCTCTGTTTGATATTCTGTAAGTGCTTACTAAAGAGACTATGAGTCTGTTTTAAGAAAATTGCTGCTTTTGCATTTCTACATATCATGCTTAAGAGTACACCTGAAAGTATTCTAACAGAATTTGTGGATAATGTTAACTTCATTCTGGTATTTCGTGAAAGCACTGGAAGTGCAGTCTATCTGGAATAACACATTAATGATAACTCAGACATATTAAGTGCAGTGATGGTGTAAGTAGAAGTCACTGTTTTGCTAAGCTGAAAATGCACACAAACCAAAGAGATGCTACAAACCAAAGATATTTTCACATAATTGAAATTAATAGAGGCTATATATCCAAAGATTCTCTAAAAATTTCAACTTTGTCTTCAAATACAAGTTTACAACCCACACATTTACTAGGAGCAATACTTATTCCTCAAGTATTAATATGAATGGTAATGTATATTATTCTTTGAGTATTACATTTTCACAGGTAGAGGAAAACAAACATTTCCACGCTAATAGTAAATTCTCTGGAAAATATATTTCAGATATTCTAAAAGTATCTGTGAATTTACACTGAATTCATTTAATATTTTCAGCTCAGAAAATATATTCTGAAAATATTCAGAAAACTGATTGAGGAGGAAATGTGCAAAAACTTGAAAGCCTTGGTGATTGTGTTTGATGGGAGAGAACAGAAAGGGATGCAGACAGAATTGAAAGATGGTAATGGGAAGGCTCAGTTCAGACTTATTCTATGATATTTGTTATATTTTTCCAACATGGCCATAAAATACATCACACAAGTATGTGATTAGGATAAGCAAAAACCCCTTTTTATAAGAAGTTTATTACTACTTCCTGAGTAACTGGAGAGAAGTGTACTCCAGTACACCTTTAAGTGATAGTATTGAGCTCTGCAACATCAAGACAGGAGATAGAGAATGCAAGGGTTTAAGTTTCGATAGTCATACTGAGAGACAGCAGAACAAATTACTGCACTTGTTTGCTGAGTCTTTCACTTGTTCCCCATGTATATTGTTGCACTGTATGTGCGCCAAGACTAATTCTTTGCTCACTTTTTATTTCCTTACTGCTTCCAACAAGAAAAAATTTAAGTATACTTTTTTACCAACTGGTTAAGAGAAGCAGATCTGCTGTGCTTTATAAACAGCTTTGCAGATCAATCAGTATTACATGCAGTCAGCTTCCCAGTAAATAAAGAGCGTAATCATTTTTGCTCTACCAACAATTAGAGGCAGACACGCCATATTTGTAGCAATGAAATATTTATTATTAAGTAACCATAGTCATGTAAGTTCATTTTTCAGATTAAATATTTGTACATATGTGCATATACATATAGACATAAATACATACAAAGTAGAATGAAATAACTTTCCTAATCCTGTCAATCCTTTTATAGCAGCACCTGATGTATTTATGATGCAATTTCAGCAAGGCTAAACTATGAAATGCCCACTTCAACTAGTATTTTATTATGATTGCAAACTCTTTATTGCAAACCAGGGGCCCATCCTTTCTGTGCAACCACTATCAACTATTTTCATGATAGCTTCTCCAGGCTGACAGTGATGCACCTGTCAGACAAATGGGTGCCTCTTTTTCTCTGACAAGTTCCTGTACTACATCATGATTGCCAAAGCCCAGTAACAGCTAGGAGCACAGAGGAGATGCAGTGATGCAAATGGAAAGATGCACAGCTCTTCAGTCTCTACTGTATGATGGCTTAAAATCATATTGATTGCTCCAGGAAAGTAACAACTTGAAAGCATAGCTGTACTTGCCTTTAACCCCTCTCACTGTATATCACTGCCTGGACTTTAAAAGCCAAAACTAGATCTTTATAAGACCTGATTCTCACTGAGCCACTCAATTCAACTGGAATACAAATATCTAGTAAAAGTAGTTTTAAAACCTCCACGAGAAAAAGATATGATTGTTACAAAACACGTTTGACTAAATCCTTTGTATAATTCTGTAGCCAGTGAAGAATTTTACTCAATTTAAAGTCTTACAGAGTGACATAGTTCAGCTTCAGCTTGGTTTGTCATACCTGTGAGATTTCAAGCAAACCATAGATTATCAGCAGCCGAATCTTGAAGTTCATTAATCAAGGTATTAGCATATTCCAACAGTGTGTTAACAAAGCACGTACTGAAATATGCAAACCGACACTAGAAAGGAGAGGTTTCAGCATACTTATGTTCTCCAAATGCTAAATAGCACTCAGAAAGTAATTGGGGATCTCGGACATAATCCACACATCTTGTTCTTGTATCAGAAGTGAATTGTGGTGAGTCTTTATCTCAGAAACAGACTGATTAGGACTTTCTTGTTAAAAATGAAAGGCTCATCACCTGTTGCAGTTGTCTTATGCCTACTTGGCAGCTGCTAATCCTTTATATAAATTTCAAGTGAAAGGAATTTAGCAGCCACAGAGGGTCTGTGCAGCTGAGCCTGGTGGAAATTTTTATTAAAGACACTCCAGAAGGTTTCCACCTGTTTCTTCCACCTGCTTTAGTCTAAAGCCTGGTGCAAAAAAACAGAAACAGCTGAGTCCAGATTCCCATTATGGGATTAATTTCACTGTGGATCAGCACAAAATTTCTTGGACATAAGAAAACTACGTGCTCAGTGTAGGTTGACAGCCACTGACTCATTTGTGTCCTTCAGATGGCACATTGTGATGTTCATGCAGGGAACAGAGAGTGGAAAATTTAGCTGCTGGTACCAATATCTTTACCACATTGCCCAACTTTAAAGTGATTCTGATACTGCAGATTATTATCCTCCTGGTGCAGTCTGAAAGGTAAATTTTGTTTCTCAGTATGATGAGAACAGGAATGTAAATGGCATATAACCTTTTTAAGGACCTAAGTAAATAAATTGTCCTGCTGAACAGAAGATCTGCAGAGCAGAGAAAGAGCCAAAGAGTGTCCCCAGCTCCTTAGAGTTTGCTACAAAACCATGAGTTCAAAGTGAAATTCTTCTGATGAAAACTCCCAAGAGTAGTTGAACTTAAAAGTGCTTTTCTGGGTCCAGAGAAGATCTTTCTCTAGAAATTAAAGTACCTGAAAGTGACTCCCATTCAGTGTAAGGGAAAGTGGCAGCATCTTTAGTTCAGTGGTCTAGATTGTCTGACTCTTCTCTGTCTGTTAAATCAAGTCCATTAGTGAAACTTTCAATTAAAATTGCTATTGGTATGGACTAGATCATAACTAGGTCATTGCAGAAAACAATCATAATTGATTAATCTAAGGAGAGTTATTAAATTAAATCAGAACCCCTTACGCTTCTTGGGAAGAACCTAAAATACAGGGAGTTAGTAATATGGAAAAGAGAGTAATACAAAGCTCATCACCTGGTAGTTTGTTTGTTTGGTTTTTTTTCAGACGATCATAGCAGGCCTCTATCATATTTAAAACAAAAAGAAATAAATGATCCTTGCTCTGATATCATGGTTTAACCCCAGCTGGCAACTAACTGCCATACAGCCTCTTTCTCATTCCCCCACCAGCAAGACAAGGGAGAGAAACATAAAAGTGAGAGAACTAATGGGTTGAGATAAAGACAGTTTAATAGGGAAATCAAAATATGCATACACAAGCAAAGCAAAACAGGAATTATTTCCCCCTTTCCCAAGGGAAGGCAGGTGTTCAGTCAGCCCCAGAAAAGCTGGGGCCCCATCATGCATAATCATTACTTGAGAAGAAAAATGCTATCACTCCAAATATCCCCCCTTCCTCCTTCTCTCCCCCAGCTTTATATACCTAACATGATGTATGGTATGACCATATTCCACATGGTATGGAATATCCCTTGGGTCATTTGGGCTCAGGTGTCCCTTCTGGGTATCCTCCCAATTTCCAATGCATTCCCAGCTTCCTTGCTGCCATGGCAGTATGAGAAGCAGAAAAAAACTGGGGTCTGTGCAAGCACTACTCAGTAATTACAAAAACATCTCTATATTATGAACCTTGTGTTCAGCACAAATCCAAAACACAATTCCGTGCCATACACTGTGAAGAATAATAACTTTACCCCAGCATAAACCAGCACAACTCATCTTCCCTACCAGCATTTTCTATCATTGCTACCACCATTAAAACATGGTGAAAGTTGCCTTTTTTTCTAGGGATAAATGGACTCTTTCCCCTCCAGATCTAGTCTCTTCTGTTTGACAATTTCTTTCTCTGGGTTTGTTATTTTACTTCTAACTTAGTTTTTCACTCTCCAGTATTAGCTGTTTGCTGAAGTTTCTTTTTTCTATCATCTGTCTTCTATTTCACTGCCTAGTCTTTTCACAGTCTCCAGTTGACACAGCATCTTTCTCTTTGATCTTACAGTTTTCCTTTTCTTTCTGATCTCAGCCTTCTCTCCACTGCAAACTATTCCTTTCATTATGTAATGAAAGAAGGCTTTAAAATAAAGCTGTCAAGGGATGGGAACATCAATCCATCCCATTCTTACCAGTTTGATGCCAGTGTCAGCAAGAGATGTCCAAAACCTTGAGAGGGATCACATTTCAGAACAAGAGCATCTGAAGAGAAACACAAAGGAATTCCAGCCACTAGGTCAGTTTCATTAGGGATCCAACTCAAATGCCTCTATGCAAACACACAGAGCATAGGGAGTAAAAAGGAGGAGTTAGTGATGTGCACATGCCTGCAGGACTGTCATCTTATTGACATCAAGGGGATGGGATGGGATGGGATGGGATGGGATGGGATGGGATGGGATGG
>JAJPCS010000060.1:19256432-19287098 GCA_021164005.1 Willisornis vidua nigrigula | reverse complement strand
TGGGATGGGATGGGATGGGATGGGATGGGATGGGATGGGATGGGATGAGATGGGATGGGATGGGATGGCTCCTATGACTGGACTGTTGGAATGGGAGAATGTAGGCTCTTTGAAAAGTACAGGCAGGGGAGACAAGGATGGGGTGTCATGCACTGTGTCAATGACCAGCTGGAGTGCATAAGAATAGATAAGGCACTAAGTTCAAATCAGGCCTGATGAATCTGGGGGACATCTGTGACAGGCTAGAGCACTGATGGCTAAGGTGAGAGTGGCTGACATCTTGTACTTGGACTTGTGCAAGGCATTTGACACTGCCGTACATGACATCTTTGTTTCTAAACTGGAGAGACATGGATAGATGGGTAAAACACTGAGTGGATAAAAAAAATTGGCTGCATGGACACTCAAAGAGTTGTGGTTAAAATCTCAATGTCCAGGTGGAAATCAGTGATAAGTGGCATTCCTCAGGAGTCAGTAGTGGGACCAATGTTGTTAAACATCTTTGCCAGCAACATGGACAATGGGATTGAGTACACTGTAAGACCCCTGGCCCAGAGTCATGAGCTCACCCACATTTTACTTTTAAAAATATTCAAGGTTCCAAATAGTCATCCACTGAAATTTTGCAGAGCCTTGAAGTATTAAAATACCTTGAGATATTAAAAGACAGAATACTGCATACACCTTCTCAGTAGATACTTTTCCTGATAAGAGAGAAAATAAAAGATCTCTACAAAAGTTCAAAAGGGGTAACACACAACCAAGATAAAGCATTCCACATAGCTATGACTTGGCACATGCTAACTCACACAACTTATCAAAATCCAACCCAGTAAAGAAAGACATTAAGAAAAAGGAGTAAACAAAGAGATTAAGGAAAAATAGCTACTGACACATAATCCTGTGTAAGTTCAGCTTCACATCCTGGAGATAGGTCCCAGAAGAGAAAGAGGACAGAGGCACTTATTGCTGCGTTATTTGCTCTGCCTGCTGTGACCACCTCTCCCAGGTGGGATGTCTGGCCCACTGTCTACTCTGTTGCTTTAGAGTGAGGAATGGTGTAGCCAGTCAGAGACTGGGTCAGGGACTCCAGGGTGCATGGTCTGGGAGTGCCCTCAGGCTGCCCTTTTGATTGACAACTACTCCAGTCAGCCCCATGGGCCTGCCACACAGGCTTCATGAGCCCTTCCCCTTCCCAGGCACACTCTTGGGTTCCAGCTCAATGATTAAATAATCCAATGCCTCACACACACCCTCAGCAGTTTACTGATGGATCCAGCATCAAGACGGGGTAGAGTCAACACAATGAAAAGGAAGGATTCAATCCAGAAAGACCTTGACAGGCTCAAGAGGTGGGCCTGTGAGAAATTCATGAAGTGCAACAAGGCAAAGTGCAAGGTTCTGCACCTGGGTCCGGGCAACCCCAAGAACAAAAACAGGCTGGGTAGAGGATAATAGACTGAGAGCAGCCCTGAGAAGAAGGACTTGGAAGTGCTGGTTGATGAGAAGCTCAGCATGATCCAGCAATGTGCACTTGCAGCCCAGAAAGCCAACCATGTCCTGGGCTGCATCAAAAGCAGAGTGGCCAACAGGTCAAGGGAGGTGATTCTCCCCCTCTACTCTTCTAAGACTCTACCTGGCATGCTGTGTACAACTTTAAGGTCCCCAGCATAAGAAAAACTTGGACCTGTTGAAGCAAGTCCAAAGAAGGGCCATGAAGATGGTCAAAGGGCAGCAACACTTCTCCTATGAAGACAGGCTGAGAGTTTGCATTGTTTAGCCTGGAGAAAAGAAGGCTCTGGAGAGACCTTAGATCAGCTTTCCAGTAATTAAAGAGGGATACAAGAGAGCTGAAGAGACTTTTCACAAGGGCCTGTAGTGACAGGACATAGGGGAATGGCTTTAAACTGGAAAGAGGAAGGGGATGGAAGAGGATGGGCTCAGATTATTTATTGGGAAGCAGTTCTTTACTGTGAGGGTGGTGAGGCACCGGAACAGGTTGCCCAGAGAAGGTGTGGATGAGGCCCTGATTTAGTGGAAGGTGTCCCTGCCCATGGCAGGAGTGTTGGAATAAGATGAACCGTAAGGTCCCTTCCAACTCAAACAATTTTATGATTCTCTAGCAACCACTCCACAACTTATATATCTAGTTTTCTATTCTCTGTCATTTCCTTCTGTCTCAATCACTATTTTTAATGTTTTCTCATCATTGAAATATACCTTCTTCCTACTTTTCTCCATGCTGCTCAGAGCTCTTTATATCTAGTGCATTTACTTTAACCTTAGTATTGGAAGAGGTTGCCCAAAACTTACTAATTTTTACTTACAAGTAATATTTGGTCTGTTATTAGCCTATTTCGTTTAAGAACAAGATGCAACAAGATTTGGAAGCCTTCAGATGTAATGAAAATGCAGATATTCTAGTAAGCATAGTCATTTTGTAGAATAATATGCTGTCTTCCTCCTTCTTTAAATATTTAAAATCATTTTGAAACTCTTTCCACACGGTACACAAGCAGAAAGCAATTGGGTAAAAATAGCCGTCATTAACTTTGGAGATGCACTAAGCACAGCAGGTAGTACATAGCATTCAAATTCAAACCACCACTTCTCACAGGCTAAGTCTGGAGGGGTTCTGTTTTCTGCAGGAGACAAGGGAATATCATCTGAATGCTCATTAAAATAAAACCCAAGGACTGATCCTTATATCTTTATTGCAATAAGTAGACAAAATTAATTTGGGACTCAGGACAACTGTGCTTAAAAGGAGCATAAATTCTTAAAGAAAGCCTATGAAAAAACCCTAGATTAGTGAAATAAGCTAAATATTAATTAACTGTATTAGAGGCTCTAAAGCATGGAAACTTGACCTTTGCAAATGTGTAAGTACGGTAGATAAAAGTCCACAAAAGGTACTTTGAGGGAAATTTGTCACTTCATTTTTCAGTACTCAGAAGAACAATATGCATTAATGCAATACTGTTTTTAATGTTTGATATTTCTTGTGGAAAAGATACATAGTTCATATGTAACAGAACATGGTAACAGAACTTAAAACAAAGTATGCTAATAATTGGTCTTGTTGGCTGTGCACTGGGTTTGCTATGTTAATTACAGCCACTTTCCTTTTTCACCTGCTTCATGAAGGTCAAAAGTTAAATTCCTGTTCAACACTTGTGAGCTGTAAATAGACTCCATCTGACACCCAAAAAATAATTTTCAGTGAAGGTTAAGTTTGAATCTCTCATACCACCAAGCATGACCACAGCGCAGCTCACCAAACCTGCTCCCAGGAAGCACAGGATTTTTGGCAGGAGTACAGTGGTTGCACATAGTTGCACATTCAGTGGTGCTATTCTAAATCTGTCAGTGACCTCCAGGATACAGAAGCTACCAAGCTGTCTAAACTTGCTTCTTTACTAAATAACAAAGCCAAGCCAGTTTTACTGTCATTCATATTCATTGGTCTTGAGTAATTTCTATATTAGCAAATTTAAAATCAAGCACTACTGAAAATTTGTATCCACTGTCAAAGTAATCATGGAAATGTTAATGAGACCATAAGGATAGACAGACCACAGGCACAGGCTAGTGTTTTACAGAGGTGCACATGCCATTCAGAAGGGATTTCTGCAAAGCACTCAGAGACAACTTCTTGAGGTATGTGAACCTCTTCTGTCCCCAGCCATAGGGAGAATGCTGTTGTTTGTAATGCTGCTTCAGCTGATCAGAAGATTATCTACTATCCTTGGCTGAAATAGACTGTGAGAAGGGGCAGGTTGGTATCCAGGGAGTTAAAAAATGTGTTGACTATCAGTCTTTGGAAACTTTCCTGATTACAGGCCCTTTGTAGTGTCCTCTGTTTTATGTGAAGAGTTGCTGGTTTCATTCTGCAGTTTTGCAGACAGCTTTCACAGGAAATAAAAAACAACCATAAAACAATTGACTTCAGTTGGTTGCAGTCTTAATAAACAGTTAAGGATTAAAGGTGGAAAAAACAGAACTGACCTTCTTACAAAGGTGCAGTGGCTCTATATGGGCAGAAGGATGGCAGAGAGGCAGTGGGAGGAAGTTGACTAAGCCTTATCCCATAAGAAATAACTGTCCCAAGGAAAATGTTGAATAACTTCCATGTGCAGGAACTTCAAGTCCTCACCTTTCCTTAGCACTTAATTTACTTTAGTGATTTTTATAATTAATTATCAACATGCCACTAGCTATGGCATTATACAGTAGACTTCACCAAGTCAGCCTTTCCATCTATATCAAGCAGGGTAATATATTTCAAAGTCAAACAGAAAAATACATTAGGCAACATGATGGCAACAGTAACCCTTCTGGATATATTGCACCATAAATACTAGGAACCAC
Source organism: Willisornis vidua nigrigula (assembly GCA_021164005.1). Lineage (NCBI taxonomy): Eukaryota > Metazoa > Chordata > Aves > Passeriformes > Thamnophilidae > Willisornis > Willisornis vidua. Next base: position 19,282,727 of record JAJPCS010000060.1, on the reverse strand, counting down.
TAAAGTAGAGCTTTTATCAAGTCCTGGCCCTGAATGTAAGAAACTGTGGCTTCCACAAATCAGAAAAATGATACAATAAATCACTCTACCTGATGTCATATTATTGCATGCTGCCATCCCTAAAGAACACAGGATGGTCAATAGTTGGTGTGAAAAATGGACCATCCACTGCAGGAGCTTTGAGACATACACTCATCTCAAGTTAATCAACGTCAAGGGAATAAAATATCCAACTCTTTGATGCTGTTATTCAAAGCTTCTGTTTGGCAGACTACTAAAACATATATGGCTAATTGGAAATTCAGATTGCTTTCAACAGCAGCACTCCTATGCTTAAAAGTAGACGTGTATTTAAGTGCCTTACAGAAATGGAACTTAGAAGGAAAAATGGGATAATAAAGAGTCTGAGCTGACAAACCAACCAATTTAAATTCAGACGGAGATGGTGCTTTTCATGTTATAGGAAGGAAGGCACATACTGTTCATGTCTGTTACTTTGTAAACAATCATACTTACTCTGTTGGCACTGGCATCCCATGATTATTTCCCTTATCCAATTATGACTGCAGCTTAAATTCCCCTTGTAAATCTTTCTCCCCCAAACAATTCAATTGGTTTTACTTGCCTCCACCGTGATTAGCTGATCATGCAGTTTTACAGTTTGTTTCTTCCCCCCACTCAAATGTGGGGTCACGTGCTGACTTCCAAATCAATTTTCAAGTGAAATGTGCTTTACCGAACACCTCAGCTTCCATGAACAGGGTGGAACAGGATGTAAACCTGTGTGGCAAAGCCTTTGTGTAACCAAGGGCACAGAACAGTAGTAATACAACCAAAAGAAACAAGAGAGAGCTAACACCTCCTCCTGTGTAAGCACTGTATGGCCATAGCTAGCTAACTCCTCTATGGCCAAAGATGAAGTTTCTAAAGAAGGTGGCTCAGAAACAGGTGTTGCAGGCTACATGTGTGTATATCTACACTGTCTGAAACAGAATTGCCTCTGCATATGTGTAGGCTATTATTAAAAAATTAAAATATTATGGCCTAGGAGCTGAGAATCATCATCTCCATCTAACTACATTGAAAACCATACCAGCTGTTGTACCACATCAGACTTACCACTTTTTGAATTGCTGTAATAATACTAAATCATGGTCAAAAACTACTGAATCTAGTCTGTTATTTTGATGCAAAACTAGGAAAGAACTACAACTTATCCATAAACATCACTTAGTGCAAACTCCAAAGACAATGCATTTGGGAAGGTCTAAGTGGAACTTCGATATAAAGAAGCCTTTGAAATTGCAGCAGTCTATGGAAATGTAAATAACCACTCAGTTTATTGTTAGGAGTCAGATATAATGGGGAGGGAGGACAAAGGAACATTTGTAATTTTATGTGTAGAACTAAAACATTTTTAGAGAAAAAAGTGCACAAGGTTTTTCAAGGCATTGTACTTGTTTAGGTGCTTTTCAGCACAGATTATGTAAAGGGACATACCAACATTTTATATACATTATTGTACCAAAAGTAATGACATTGGCTGATTTTTCTAAATTTAATAATACAGTAAGAACATACCTGCTTGAAACAGTCTTCAACTCAGTGAGGAAAATGAAGGGATGCTGAGACAAAGCACCAAATCCTGTGTTTCAATGGCATCTCACCTGCTTTCAGACAGCATTACAGCTGTGCTCATAAAACCTCTATAAATAGGAAGATTTCTGATTTGTTTACCATTTTGAGTAGGATAAATTAGACAACTGAAGGTCTTATTGAGCTTTAAAAAATATATATATTTCTACTTCATTTCAAAATAAGTTTCAAACTAAAGAGTTTTTAAAAGGAAAAGTACTAACTCTAAATAAGCTTTAGAAAATACATTCTTTTTCAGAACAGCTGGAAAAATAGCTGTTCCTAGCAGTAATTCTCACTTCATTGTGTTACTACTGATGTTGAGTCATCTTTACCTGGGATGAAGTATTGCTGTCATTGGAGAGTCAGGAAGGATGGACTAGAGATCAGTGTGCTTTGTGTTGGGCTACAGCATATCTTCTAGTCTCCATTTCTTTCAGTAGTTTGCTCCAATGGCTTTATTTTCTCATTATTTATGTGGGCTTCATTCCTGTTTTGAATGGGCCAGGCTTTAACTTGTTTTCATCCTGAATTTCTCTGGAAAAGAATCAAGAATCCTTCCCCTTTTTTGTCTTTATTCATTAATGAAAAAGAACTAACAAAGTCATATGATTCTGGTTTTTAATAGCTCTTGCTTTTTGAATTTGCAGTTCTGAAATTAGTTGTTTTATTGATAAGGTGTGTCATGCAAACATAGCAAATATTTACATTGTACTTAGTGACCACTGATTTTTTTTTAAAGCACTGTAAAAGCTATTCAAGTACCTTAGGGGGTTATACCAAAGTATTTTTCCTTTGAGAAAAGCATTTTTGTCAACATTGAAATGCTTGAGAACTCCTCGAATCTGATACCTCCAAACCTTTAAGTAGTCACTGAGGATGAATGTGACTTGGAGTCCACAGTTCAAGGATTTTAAGAAAGAAAATAAACACAATCAGGCAAACATGAAAATATTTTATGAGTTGGTAAATTGCTCTGTATCAACAAATTCAAGTGGTCAAATATCAGATTAATTTGGGGAAACATAAGGAGAAAAATAATCAAAGTCCAAAATAGTGATAGCTCAGGGGGTTCTTCATATGAATTTAGCAATACAGAGAAGCAAGAGCCTATGCAGTAGAACTAGATTAACAGCCAGATTATAATCATTACTCTTGAATATTACTGAGATTGTAGTGAATTCTATAACTGGCAGTTTTTTCTACCAAGACTGTGTTTACTAGCACTTCTGTTCTGCTTCATGCAGTGTCCTCTGGCTCCTTGTGGTACCTGTTCTTTAGAACAGTGTTCCTTAATATATGTTAGTGTCAAAAAGCCTGAACTGGAAGGAAGCGTTTAAGGTGGACTGATTTCTTAGTAATTTTTTTCCTTTCGTATATCTATGCTATCATTCCAGAGACTTTAAATACCCCAATATCACAAAGCAATGCTGTTATAAGGCACTGATGCACAGCACTTCAAATTGACAATTAACATTTTTCTTGTTATGTTTTTTCAATCCTGTCTATTATGTTCGATAAGCCCATTGGCTGTGTGAAACTATAGCTGCAGTCTGGCTAAGCTCAAATGACCACTGTAATTGCAGATTTTGCTTTCAGGTTGCAGGATCAGCCCCCATTCTCTGGCAAGTGTTTGAATTATGCCTTAAAAACCAGAGTCTATAAACTGAAACAACAAATGCCACATATTTTTAAGCGTTTTAGTTTTTCCTTTGCTTTTGTGCAGAATTTCTGTCCTTTTCTCAAAACCTTTTTGACTTAGTAAACTGATAATCTGAAGAAAATTAAAAACAAGGATGTGCAAATTATTTCAGTTAATATAAATTCCTTTATTTTCCCTCCTGCCTCAGTGTCACTGTATTCACAAACTCTCCTGATGACTTACTACAAGATGACATGCTGTATTTTAAAAGCTGCCAGAAAAAAAAAGCCAGTCTAAATAAATTAGATATTTCAAAAATACCATTTTGCAAGCGAAGTAGAAAGCTTTTTGGAACTTGTGATCTTAATAAATGCTGTTTCTTGTAGAGCAATTAAGTATTTTCCCAGTGAAGCACTATTCAGAGCTGTTGCAGATTATATTTAGTCCTCTCAGACCATTGCAAATATTTATAACACCGAAAGGCAGTCAAGCAGTGACACCCAGTGGCTTCAGAAATCTCTCTTCAATTTCCATCATGGATAAATTTTTTTTATCTCTGTTTCAAATCTAGTACTACTCAAAATGGGTAAATAATTTCCTAATGAAGAGCTAGTCAGAATCCAGGAGTAATCCATAACAACCCAGACTTCTCTGCCTGACTAGGTGACTCTAGATGAAATGATTTGACTACCACAAATATGGATGTTAGTCAGTTCCATGCATTCAAAGAGTTACTCAAGAAACACATAGAAATACACTCTGCAAATAAGCATTGAAGTTAGCCTTTAAACAATCAAGGGTACAAAATTCTGTGTTTAAAATCTTTTACGCATCAGAAAGAAAGAGCATTTTTAAACATTTTTAAAGCCTTTGAAATTCATGAATGGAAAACATAATATAGATGTGGAATTCTATTAATATTTATGATATCAGCAAAAATAAATGGGGTGATATTAGTACTGGCAGTTGAGATGACAGCTTGACATTTTCAAAGCCATCTGGAATTTAAACTGCAAACCAAACCAAAATTCTGCCAAAGCAAGTTTTCCTACCAAACATGACTGAACTATACTTTCCACAGAGGCATACCTTAAAAAAATTGTCTGCCTAATATAAGGAATAAATACAAGAAGACCCATTTTTTGATTGCTGTGTCTCAGAGATTTAAAAAAAAATTACTTTTTTCTTTTTTTTAAATCAATAGCCTTGCTCTATTAAAACAAGCAAAATGTCTCAGTGACGTAGTACTGATGACTATAAAAACAAACTATCAGATCACCAAGACTTTTAAAATGTTCCAGTAGCTGTTCTCAGAATATGTCTCTGCCTAAGAATTGTATAAAGCATTTCTATCTGACAAAAGGTGCAGAAGAACAATCCCAGCAGAATTCTTTGTTCTGCTTCTCTACCAGTCCAGTATAGCCACATAGGTGCATGGAAATGGAGGCTGGAGCTGCATTATAGCTGCTTCAGCATATAGGCTCTATGATTTAATACAAGTTTTACAAACTGAGCTCAGGAAGAAGACACACAAGTCCATATCCATTACTCTCACATATCTCTGCGTTCTCTCACGTTGCTGTTGACTGCTCACTGCAGAAGATGATGCAAGACAGGCACGCACCACGTCATTTCCAAAAACATCAATGCATGCCTATTTCAGAAGAAATTCTGTAAACAGAATTATAACTGATAGTCTGTACTATCACAGCAATGGGAGGGAGTGCTGGCATCTACTTAGAAATTCATAACGACTCCCAAGCCAAGGAGTTGCTGAAGATCCAGCCAGACCCTACACAGAGGTGCCTGATAGACAGCAACAGCTGAGGCGGAGAATTCAGAGAGAGCTCTTCCTCTGGAAGAGAAGGAGATTGCAGTTCCACCAGCAAGTGCTGACCTTCAGCATCAACATTACTCTCTATAACTTCTTCATCAGGAGTTCTTTTCAAGATTGGGCAATAAACAATTTTAAACAGAGTAAAACAAGGAAAATGGTAAAAGTACTTTTCTTCTCTCTTTGGTATTTTGGCAACCACATCTGGATTCCTCTGGCCCCTCCTGGTGTCCTCAAGGACACTGATGGGTGGAGTGTATCCCAAGCCTGGGGCCTTTGGGATAGTGAGGGACTGGGGCACATGGGCCAGAGAAGTTGTGGATGCCCCATATCTGGAAGTGTTCGAGGCCAGACTGGATAGGGCCTTGAGCAACCTGGTCTAGTGAAAGATGTCCCACCCTATCCATGTCAGGGGGGCTGGAACTAGATGATCCTTAAAAACATTTCCACTAATGAGCACAAGACTAATACACAGTTGGAAAACTGAGCCCCATGGCAAGTACAGGAGCCTGCTCGTTACCAGCTAAACAACACTAACAGCTATAAATTTAATCTAGAACATCCCAATGAAATCTGTTGTTATCTTGAACCTTTGTGCCCCAGTTCAGGCATCATAAAGGACTGTTGTGGTTTAAGCCCTGCTGGAAATTAAAACCCATGCAGGCTCTCACTCAACCCCTCCTCTCTTCTCCCCAGCCTGGTGGAATGAGGAGGAGAATCAAAGTAAAACTTGTATGTTGAGATAAGAACAGTTTAATAGCTGACAATAAAGTAAAACAGTAATAATGGTTAAATGATAATGATAATAGTAATTATAATAAAAAGGGAAAAACAAGTGATGCATAATGCAGCTGCTCACCAACACTCACTGATGACCAACTCCCCTTCCCTGAACCCAGATGGGCTCCTCTTTCCTCCAGCTTTATCTACTGAGTATGTCATATGGTATGGAATATCCCTTTGGTCAGCTTGGGTCCCCTGTCCTGGCTGTGTCTCCTCCCAGGTAATTCCTTGCCAGTGTGGCAATATGAAAAGCAGAAAAGGTTTTGGTTCTGTGTGAACACTGCTCAGCAAAAACCAAAACATCTTCACATTATCAACCCTGTGCTCCTCAAAAATCCAAAACACAGCCCTACACTAGCCATCTGAAGACAATTAACTCTACTCGAGCCAAAAGCAGCCCACAACACCAGCCATTCAAAGAGTTTGTGATAATTTGGTCATCATCAAAAAGAAAAGGCCAGGGATGGACCTCATCAGTGACTACAGCTTCCTACTGGGAAGGTGTAGAGAAGATGAATTTTAACTCTTTTCAGAGGTGCTTCATGGTGGAAGGATGAGTGGCACTAGGCAAATTCTGGCAGATGGAGAAATCTGTTACAAAAAAAGAAGAGATTTTCAACATGATAGGGCTCAGCCATGGAACAGGTGCCCAGGGACATTGGAGTCTCTGTCTTTGAGGACATCCAAACATGATTGAGCAACCTGACCTGGCTGGGGACAATGCTTAAACTGGAGACTTGCATGGATCTTTCCCAGCCTTTGTGATCCTGAGGTTTTTTGAAATGTCAGGCTTCCTGCCTTATCCAATAAATGACATTCACTGTTCTGCCCTTGTCCCACTGGACTAGCCCAGCAAGCTCTTGGGGCAAGCCTAGCATAACTTGCCCTCTGCAAATCCCTGCTGTCTTCCACTGCCTGATAGCTGCTGCTGATTTGGGCAAATAGGTTTTCTTTCAACGGCAGGGAAAGCATTTCATCCCATGGGTTTTCATAAATAACTCTTGTCTTCCCTTCAACTTCATCAAATCTGTTGCAGTGTCACCTGTGGTAGTTTTGGCTGTAGTTTTTAGCTAGGCCTCAGTTTCTGCAGTCCCAGAGAGTCTATGTAGATTAGAGGGAACAAGCATCACCTGACTTAAGCAACCAAAGAGATATTTCATACCAGATGATGCAAAACTGAGATATAAATACAGTAGAGTAGGAGGTGTTCTCTCAGTTAGCATCATGTCTGCAGTAGAGACAGGACATGCTAATGCTGTCCTGCTGTGCTGGGCCTTGCTGCTGCTGTGGCTGTGTCACATTTTGTTTTAATTCTGGGAAGTAAACTGTTTATTGTTATTCTTTCTGTTCCATGCTAAGTGTGGGATCTGTCTTAAGTGGGAAGTGGAAAATTCTTGTTATGTCTAACTTGTGTGTGTGCTATATTGTAGTTTTCTTTTATTTTTCTTTTTTCTGTGTAAATATATAGAATTTGTTTAAGTTTAAACCTGTTTTGAGTTTCCAGGTTTTTTTTCTTTCTCCCTTTTTCATCAGGACAGGGAGGGAGACTGACACTCTGTATTGGGCAGTTGGCATTTTACCAGCTCAACCCAAGACACGCCATAGCTGTATCTTTTTTTCTCCCACTGTTCAAGGGCAATTTTAAAATCAGGTATGGTGACAGTAAGATCTAGCCAATGCAGTATTTTCCTCAATATAGGTTTAAAAGCTGTTCTTGCCACACAGCTCACAGTTCACTCAGAATGTATCTTTGCAAACTCATCACCAAAGGAATTTTAAAAATATATAAAATCACCTCTAGCTATTTACTGAGAGATAGATAAAAACCACACTGAACAGAAACCACACTGAACAGAAAACCACACTGAGGAGAAAAATTGCAATGGGAACAGGTCTTGACTTGCTCAGGGACTTGTTAAACAACAGCTCCAAGGTCAGAGATGTTTCAGAGTAGAGAAACCATTTGCTGATTGCACTCTTCTTCTTTCTCCTTTTCTCTTCTCATAGTTAAAGGCTAAGGGAGCTGGGCCTGTTTAGCATGGAGAAGACTGATGGGAACTAATCAATGCATATAAGTATCCAAAGGGAGGATGTCAAGAGGAGCCAGACTCTTCTCAGAGGTCGCAAGCAAAAGGATGAAAGTCAACAGGCAGAAACTGGTGTACAGGAAGTTCCACCTGAGCATAAGGAAGAACTTCTTTACTGTATGGGTGAACACACATTGGAACCTCTTTTCCAGAGAATCTGTGGAGTCTGTTTCTGGAGATATCCAAGAGCTGTTTCGACACAACCCTGCATAACTTGCTCTTTGGCACCCTGCTTGAGCAGGAAGGTTGGATTCATCAACCTTCCATGGTTTCTTCCAATCTTACCTGTTCTGTGATTCTGCAAAATGCAGAAAAGACTGAATTGTACTTTTATGGCAAGGTTTTGGTATCTGGGAGGCTGCAGGTGTGGCTTCTGTGAGTAGACACCTTGAGCTGCCCCATGTTGGAAAGAGCCAGTACCAGCTGGCTTCAAGACAGACCAGCCACTGGCCAAAGTTGAGCCCAGAAGCATTTCTGGTGGCACTCTGATAGCAATGGGAGAGAGTAATTACATCTACTTAGAAATTCATAATAACTCCCAGGATGGAGGCCTGAATAAAAAAGACATTGTTGAGGGGTTTTGCAGGACACTTAACTCCCCTTTCTTAATTTTTCTCTCTAAAAATGCAGTGGAGTATGTGTTTTGGACAACAGATGCTGCTATTGCTTGTTTTATAGTGAAGTGACAGCTGTCCCTTATGTTCCAAAACCAATGCCAAACCTGCTTTTACGAGACTTATTATAGTTTCTTTGATACAGTAGTAAGTTGTTCCAAGTGGGCTATTCTTCCTGTTGAAGTTTTCCTTCTTTTTAATAGACACTTGTTTTTATACTGGAGGTCACTGCTATTATCGTTACCTGTAGTGAGAGGATATTTGGAGTAATAAGCCATATGGCATTCTGCAAAGCAGACCAGAGTGTGAAGCTAAAAGGGAAGTAAGTATTTTCATAAATGTAACTACACTTTCACCTGTATTAGTTCTACAAAGGTGCCAATTGTTGTGTGAACTATAAGTAAAAATACTTTACATATGGGTTTTATTTATATTATTTTAAAAACTTGGTATTTGGTGATGGAGAAGAAAATTGTGATATTAAGGTGTTATGGGTTTAGCCAAGTAGGCCTAGATTTAGGTTTTAAATTTCAGGGTAGACCTGGGACTGTCAGCTGACTTGAGCTGGGCTGGGCTAGCTGACAGTTGACTTCTTCTAGCCAACAGTATTCCATACTATATTCTGACATCATCTCAAAGGGGTAAGAGCCAGTGTGGGAGTAGCTTGGGCAGTTGCTTCATGCTGTGGTCCTAGGAGGACACACCATGCCATCCCAGTAGGGACAGGAAGCCCAGACCCTCAGCACCAGCTCACCACCATGTTATGTTAGGGAAATAAAATGTTTGTTCTTAGTCTTTCTGCTTAAATCTGTCTTTCTGGGGATTGAGTCTCTGGAGTGATTTGTAGTTAGAATGGTAGAATTTGTGTTTGCTGAGGAGTGGGAAGTTATTTCTTCTTATTTCTAACTTGTGTCAGTGTGTATTGTAGTTTCTTTTAATTTTCTCTTTTCTGTACAAATATATATAGTTAGTTTAAGCATAAACCTAGTTAGAAGGGTTTTTTTCCCTTTCCTCCCTTTTCTCATCGAGGAGGAAAGGAAGATCTGACATCTGTATTGGGCAGTTGGCATTTTGCCAGCTCAACCCAAGACATAAGGTCATGTTCCCTCCTCAGACACAAAGATTTTTGTTCACTTGAAAATGGCAAAACTGGACAGGAGTATATCTGTAATACATCCATAACATGAAGAAGGGAGTTTTTGGAAACTAAAATGATATTGCTTTAAATCTGTGGACATTCTCAGATGGCTGGAGCAAGCGGTACTCAGTCTTTGTTAAACCCACCTCTAAAGTGAGTGCTATTGATTAGGACAATTGGCTCTGGTTGAGATGGCCAAGATCTTAAGCTCTTTCTGAGCAGCAACCACAAGTCAATTATGAAGCACTGATGCAAGTTTTTGTGATGGTAGATTGTTTAACAAATGAGTCAATAGTTCATGCATTTAAATTAATATTCTCTTTCTCAAAACAAGTCACAGTCCCAAATGCAGTACACTACAGTAGCATAACCTGAAAACATACAGAATTGGCCAAGTATAAGCAAATACTACAACTGAAAAGAGTTTCACTGGTTATTCAGACTGTCCACAATTATCTTTTCAAACTCTAGTAGAACGAATCTACACTGATAGAAAACCCATGGTTTAGGTAAAGGAAATTAGACATTAAATCTTTTCGAGTTCCTGCAGGTGAATGGTACTGTTATCTCAGCCAAAGCAAGTTATATTTTGTTTATATAATGTAACTCTAGCTTCCTACTAAACTGAGATTCCTACTTTTAAGTCATGTGCTTGTACCACCTGAGTGTCCCAAGAACTGGTGCTGCAAAATGTTATCAAATGGGTATTATGTACATCCTTATTATCTTGGCTAATGGTGTATTTCATCCAATTTCTGTCAAAGAAAACCTTACAAACTGCAGTCCTGTTGCCTCTAGTTATAAAGAGCTTTCAGATGAAACCCCTAGTTTAACTATGACAAGCCTCTCAAATATGTTTCTGTTGTCTCCTGTGCTGTATGGAATGTGGGTCAAGAGGACCTCGTTCTCACAGAGCTGATACCAAATGAAGAGTTTGGAAAAAGACCATACAACTGTAAGTAGATTAAAAAGGGCAAAACAGAGTAATACGGGACATTAAGCACATCATAGTGAGACCTTTTAATCTCAGGATATGGGTTTCTGGAGTTTATATATCACAGCACATGGTGAAAGTCCCACAAATAAGGTAGAAAATGATGAGTTGCATCATATTTGAGAAATTCATTAGAAAAGGGATATTCTGAGGACCCTCTTTTTACAGTTTGTATCACAGTCAGTGATTTAAAAGGCCATTGTTTAGATGTAAAAAACCCCTCAATCTTTTATGCAAAACAAAATATTATTTAAAAAATAAGCTGTTTTCCTATTCCCCTTTTTAACTTTTTTTTTTTTTGAAAAAGATATAAAATAATCTGTAAGGCCTGCTTGTTCCACCTGAAAAGAAAGGAGGAAAAATAATCTGTTTGAAAGAAAAATAAGAGAGAAAGGTAGTTCAGAGAAATCAGCTTATACGAAGGGATGAATCTTTATTCTCAAGTACTTGTACTTCACGGTCCTGAATTTCAGCTGTTTTATAATTGCCTTTGTTCTTTATAGTGGTTATGTATATCTCACATGAGTTCACTTACTAATGTGCCCCTTCACTCTTTTCACTTCTAGCACTTCTAGTTGCTCTTGAAAACTCTTTTGTGGATTATTCTGAAACATAACTACCTGTACCAATTTAAAAACAATTGCTTCTAATGTCTTGTGTTCCTTTATTGGCTGTGTTATGAAATCACAGGGATTTAAAAAGAAAAAAAAAGGAAAACCAGTTTATATAAACAGCTTGATATTTTTAGAGCACGAGGTCAAGCAGATCAGCTTCTAATTGGAAACAGATTAAACTTTGATCACTCCTGCAGAGCTGTCCAGCATTGACTGAAGGTAATCCCCACAAGCTCTGGAGTGAGTGTAGCTGAGATATCTTGCCAGTGACTTTGCATTTAAAAACTGAAGGTCAGAAAGTCAAAGCAGCACACTAAAGCTGCAAAGACTCTAAATCCTACTGGGGCATGGAAACAAATGATGTGCTACTGGGAAATACAAAAGAAGAGCAGTCCAAACTACAAATCAAGTACTAAAGTGCTTCTAAGCTCTCCAGTTCATTGATTTATGGTAATGTATGAATGCGTCTTTTTCAGCAATACTTACATAAAAATAGATAGTATTGTAGCTCATATCTGAGGAATGCACATAATCTTTGTTTCTGCAGTTCTTCAAAATGGAAAGGCTCATGGGATTTGAGTGATGATGTATAATCATTGAGGTGTTTATGGTATTTTTATAATGATCAATTTATTTAAATTGCTACATCCTAAATATTTAAGCATACCCTGTGCTCCTGCAGGTATGCATCATTTAATATTGCTTATTGTGAAATCTCACCAAAGTTCTCTTCAAACCTGTGCAGTCCCACAAACAAGTCAGCAAACTTAAATTGCTTTGTATCTCTGGAACACTTCAGTTGAAAACTCTCTCCTTATTTTACTTACATTTTTTTAGGGGGGATATCTTGCTCAATAGGAGTATCATAGGTATTTAACTTAACAGAATTATCTTATGCCTTGCTGATATATAATGTCTCATTCAGCTCCAATTGAAGGGCATAATGATCAGGTAGCACAAATGGGCAAACGCAATGGTGACTGCTGTAACCCTTTGTACATCTGCAGGACAGACAGTCAAAAACACACAGTAAAGAAAGCACTAGCCTTGTGAGAAGCTTTTAACGTACCTTTTCAGACTGAAATGCATTCAAGTATTTGAGTTTAAAGGAAATTACTTTTGAAAGCAGCCTTGTTTTATTAATTAGCTGAAGCTGTGTCCTGTCAAGGTGCCACGATACTTAGGTAAGACTACCTGGCAAACTCCATGTGTATGTGCCTGAACAGACAATGCTAGATGAACCTATTAAGAAGACCAGTTTGATTTTCAACTTTTTTTCAATCTGCTATTGATCTTTTGTGTTTAATTTTTTCCTTGTTAAATTAGAGTGAATTTAAGTTTTTATAGTTTGGGGGTTTGCGCCGTTTTCTTTGCTTGGTTGTTTGCTTGCTTTTGGTTTTGTTTTTTTGGGGTTTTTGTTTTTGGGTTTGTTTTTTTTTTTTACTCTCAGGCTATCAGTCTTGAAATGCATAATACATGAATTAGTTCCAGGAACATCTATCTTCTGTCTTCCTGAGTTTTCCTAGAGAAAACCTTTTCTGCCAAAAATGTGGAAATGAAGACATATTCATTTCTATGAAAACCTTTTTTCCAGAGGATTAAAGAAATATAAGTTGTAATTTAAATTTTAAGCATAATGTCAATATTTTCCTAAGTGAATTGATTGAATACAGTGAAAATTTGAATTAAGGCTGAAAATCTCTGACTTCACAGAAGTCAGGTGGTCTGTTTATTAGGAACTTTATTTTCCAGGTTTTCTTAAACCTAATTTTTCAAGAAAAGAGGAGAAAGTCTAAGCAGAGTACATGGAAAGAGCTTCAACTAAGTTTTTCGGTACCCTTTACAGAAAGATTCTGGAGGGGTAGATGGATGAGATGAATTTTTTTCACCCTTTTTGCAGCACTAAGTTGACAGCCATCTGTGGTTTCTTATTCTGATGTGCAAAGACTGGCGTTTCACTGTCCCTGTCTGCTTTGTTTTTAAAAAGCTTTCTCAGTCCTAAACCTTCCCCACCACTGTAACACCAACCCTTGAGCAACCCAAATGTGGAGGCAGGTGACTGTCACTAGAGGGCGCTGCACATCTAAATTTTTAGGAATTTTAGCCTCGCCCCCCCCCCCCCCATAGGAACTGGGTGGTAGCAAGGTGGGTTGCGGTGGATCTAACTCAGCTTGCTGCTGCGGTTCTGAACTTTCTGATTAGTCGTTGGATATGTCTGATAACCCTAATAAGTGAAACACAGGGCTTCAGGAAATGGCTAGGAGAGAAGTGAGCCTAGAGTTTTACTGGAGATGCTGTGTGTCATTTTTATGAGTGCTTTTCCCAGTGAGCTTTACTTAAATATTTGTTTGCCTGTGCCATCTCCTGACATTTTTTTTCTCGATACATGTATGGCTACATTTTTTAAATTACTTTTTCTTTAAGTCATTGAAACATAAACGGGTTGATATTTTTAATTACATAGGTTCATACTTTCTCCCAACAAACTGTAAATAACTTTTGCGCATGTCTAACCCACCTGGGTTTTCTGGCAATGTGCAGTGGGTGGGCAAAGCAACAGCTTATGCTTATTGTAATGATCTATACATATACCTGTTGCTACTTTGTTGCTAGGAACACCTATTGGTACTTACAGCAAAAGCTACTGTATCAGAATAACGGGAGACTGTGGGCATGGTGCTGTGAAACAAGACAAGAACGCAGCTAGAAAAATACCTAAACCCCAGTGTTGTTTTATTCCTTTTCTGTCACCCTTTAAAGTGAGTATTTGCTCTTTCAAGCAGACCTCAGTAGCAGCATGAATGCAGCCTGGCTGTGCAGCACCACATAACAGGGACGCACAAGCCGGCTATGAGCTGTGCTGAGCAACACTGCAGCTTCTGTTGAGACACCTATGGGAAATTTAATGTAACTTCCCGTGTCTGGGATGAACTTGGCTTCCAGTAGGATTTGGCACTTCTCTCCAATTAGTTATATTTTGGAAAAAAATTGAATGTCATACCGCAAGGGCAGAAATGTTACCACAGCTGCTGTCTTTGCCATTTTTATGTTAACTCCTCAGAACACAGGAAGGTATCTGAGTTGGAAATCGTACCCAGTTATCTCAAAGCTTTTGTCAACATTTGAGAACTGAGAGTATGTTGTTATTACATGACCTACCAGGAAGTCAGGCAAGGTTTTTTTCTTGTTTTGCCCATGACCCCAACCAAGGAACAGAAGGGATAGGCATGCAGAATTCTCACTTGAGAAGATATATATCTTCTACCCTTCAGTTCCCCTAAATGGAGTGGAGAATGTGTCCATTCCTTTCTAATCATTAGGATTTTTCAGGGAAGTTTATTTCCATGTCAGTGTAAAGAGTCATTGTGAAACCTAAACCAGAAAACCAGCAGTGATGATGTGGTTGGATATGTGGGTTTGCTGGGTATAGTCTCCCTAAGCTACCATGTTGCATCACTAGCCAAGAGATTTGGTGACTTTGTGCTGACTGGTGCAGTGGGATTCCCAAAGCTCTGAGTCAAAGCTTGGTCCGCTGCCTTATACTGGGCCATTCTGAGGTGCACCATGGCTGTTGGATGTTAAGAGACAAAATTTTTTTTCCCTGCTCCTTTCTGGATATGTTCTTTTTCTAAAGACTCAACTTGTTAGGAGAGACATATTGGGAGAAATACCACTTCCAATGTAGTCAGAAGAGATATGTTTCCTTTTGCTACATAAATTAAATGGGCATTTATCCAGTGAAATTCATGCAGGATTATTCCACTGGTGAGGCACAACCATGTCAAGTTGTATTGTACCTTGTGCTCCTGTTCACCAGTTCCTTCTCTCTGGTCCCTCTGACAGGAGTGTCTGAGATGAGGGAAAACTCTTCCTCTGCTGACAAATGCTTTTAAGTCAATTAGTTCTAATATAAAATAAAGAGATCCTGTTTGGTAGGCCACAGATTCTTCCCTGTTCCACATTCTGCATGTCTGTTGTTTACCCGCATACATACTGTGAGATGTCAGGCCTCTTCCTTTCCACAATAAAGAACAATAAATGCCAGAAGATGTTTCTTTACTTTCTCCTCTTCAACCCCAAGCATGAAATCTCTGCTTTATAGTGATTGCTGTATCCTGTTTCCATATGGTTTGTGGTACACAAAGCAGTCAGGTGATGACCTTGAGTAAGAACAGGTGTCTTAACCCCACATATTTGTTTCCAGAACTATTTAACATTCACTATTTGCCCTAAGATAGCAAGTCGGCTTTTCTTATGGTAGTTTTCCTTTAGAACCTGTCCTGCAAGAGGTTCCAATTTAAACCTGACCTGATGTAAAAAAATTACTTAAGCCATGCAGATGTTAGTTGCAGATAAAATTAATTCATTTTTTGCACCAAGAATAGCTTTGACAGCACCCACACACCAAATCCTACTGCATTCTCATGGATTGGAGCAGAGGAAAATAGATTCAGATGCTCGGTTAAGATTCATCTTTGAAAAACTGCCTCAGAAAACAAAGTCACCTTGTTTTGCTCTTGCAATGTGACTTCTGAGGAGAGATTATCATCTTATCTTTTAGGCTCTGAAAGCCTGGGCAAAACTTAATCAAAGAGGAGAGAAAGGAGGAGTTAATCATGGTGTACAGGGGTTTGGTACTTGTGTTTGAGGATCCTGTGCTAGAAACTCGTATTTGCTGAGATTCAAGACCTGTCTTCTCAGATACTCTTTCCGCCCTCCCCTCCCCCCCCCCCCCCCCCCCCCCCCCCCTCCTCCAATGAGTGCATGTATGACATAGCTAATTACATTTTCCCTTGGGCATGGATACGGAAGAGTGGTGTGTGGGGACTACTTCCACAGCTTGGGATGATATTCACATTTGTCAACAGAGAAATAAACCGAGGTTAAGGAATTACGGTTGAGGCAAATCTCTGCTCTGTACGGCTGAAACTGTTGGCAGAAAGTCTTTGCTTAAGGTTATTGCTCATCTTCATTGTGTGAATTTTGCTTCAAATGCTTGAGGATCTTGACAATGAAGTTTTAGCTAGTTGTTGTTGTTATCCTCAGCATAATGCTGGTTTTATCTGTTGAAGAGTAACTCCCAAATAGGGGCTTTTAAGTTGCCTCAGTATCCTCTATAATGTTATAATTGTCATTAGTCTGTAAAAATCATAAACCCACATCACAGTTGCTAAAAATTACAAGTGAAACAGTAGCAGACCCCTGAGTACAAAATAAAAGGAAAAGACCTGTTGGTGAGGATGATGGTCCCAGTCTGGTCAAGAGTGGTAGTAGCAGTCCTGTCATGGTTCTGGTTCTCCTCTGGATCTGATGAGTGCTATCCCAAGTCCCAAAACCCGAGGATTATATATACCAGGTTCAGGTGGGAATGCCCAATACCTCACCCCAGGGCAAGGAGTTTCACAATGGGTGATTTGACTCTGTGAGTCATGGGATATTTTTGGAATCTGCCAATTAGCAGACATGACCCCTCACACTGAGTGTAAAGGTGATAATGCCTCCCCAAAGGGGAGTTATACATTGGTGTGAAAACAAAGAAACACTCCCTTATTTCACAGGGTTCTCTAACACCCAGCTTGTAGCCTGAGGTGCCAGGTGTGCCCTGGGCAGCTGCTGCCAACAATCTATTATTAACAGTTCATGAGAAATGACACAGAGGATGTAGAATACACAGTTTTGGTTGCACTGTTATAGTGACAAACTAGTCCTGGCTGCTGTAACTAAGACAGAGATGCAGGAGGAATTGTTTTAAATTCTACTGCAATTAATGTAGGTAAGTGTCAAAGCTATATTTACATTTCTCTAGACAGGTATTTTTGGGATAGCTTTGCTTTGAATTGAAGCGTACTAGGAAACAGTGTCATAACCATAGCCAGAATTGGCTAGAATGACAAATTTCCTCATCAAAAAATTATCTCGCCGGGGGTGAAAAATAATAAATTAATTAATCAAATGCTCTTGTGAGCACTATAAGCTCAAAACCTTACTTTCTTCCATGGGTTTCAATGTATTTTGATATTCTTTGGTTGCAGTATTAGAAATTCCCAAATAGCCAGTTCAGAATAAAATTAAACAGTCCCTATCCATTTTTTTTCTGCTTTGGTACATGGACAAACAATAGAATTTGGGAAGTATTTCCTAGTGTCTGTGTCAGGAATTTGGATTAGGAGATGTTTCAAGAATTACCTTTTTCCTTATCTAGTTCAATTAGCTGGCATTTTCATGATGCCTTATGACAGCATGTTACCTTACTGACCTCTTTTGGCACAACACACTGCAATTCCTTAATTATTTTTTATCTCTTTTTAATGTAATTAGTGCAACTAGCACATTCTCTACTGCCAGTGGAAGTGACCGGTGATAATCTTAAAATAGGGTAACCTGACTGTGTTTGCTGTCTCTTTCATTATCCATCCTTTTTTGTGCACCTCTAAAAATTGGGACAGGTAATTGTCACAAACCCTATTTGTCATGGGAAGTCAAGTTGCTCATTTGAATGAATAGGAGTGAAATTAGCTGTGCCTTGAGAAATGTCGCCTGCTCTCCAAGCTAATTTTGTAGCTGGGTTCCCTAAAGTTAGGTAGTAGTCCTCTGTGTGAGGCAGATGAATGTTTTTGTTTCACTGTTTAGGTGCTTTAATTTGTTTTAACTTCAGCAAAGCAGAGATATAACAAGTTTTACCAGTCTCTAGGGGAAAAAAAAAAAAAAGGCAGTTAATACTACTCTATCATTCAAGCTTGTCACTTCAAGTATTCATTATGTACAAGATGAGGCTTGGTTTGACTAAACTTCATTTAATTTCTTTTACAAAATACATTTAGACACCTCAGTGCGAGGTACTTTCTTGTTGTTTGGTGGCCGTAGTGGTGCTGGGTTTTTTGTTTTTAATAGCAACTGCTACCTTCTTGTGGTTTTGGGTTCCTGTGTCTGTTTTGTCTCTCTTTAAATTGCAAAAAAAAAGACAGAGCTGAGAGGTTTTGGAGGATCACCACATGACATAATCAGAAAGCCTTAGGATCAACATTCTGATTAGAACCTCTCAAAAGGAGGTGACTGGGCAAAATTCACTGTATCACCTCTATTGGTTTGGTTACCGCAAGTTGATGATATGGAAATTTTGCATCATTAGGTCAAAAATAACAAGGAAAAAATCCTGGAGTAGTCTACTTGAGAACAGAAAGACTTTAGTAACCCTTCTGAGATGCCTGATGCTTTTAAGTTACTTTGATTTCTTTTTTCAAGGTACGATTGCCTTGTAGGAAGAGACTGGGTCAAATTAGATTGTGCTCTACTCGTATGTGCTCTGTATTTTCCAGTGTGTCCAAGGTGATCCTAGGCAAAGAGTAACAAAAACTGAAAAGAAGAAAGTGTGGACATGTTTCAGCAGGAGACCTTGTACTGAAGAAGGACTTGCTTTGTCTGCTGTAATTCTGTGGACTTCTCTGAAAGTCAAGAATCATTCTGGTTTTTGCATCTGAAGCACTGGCAAGGATATTGACCCCTCTCTTCCCCCTCCACCAGCCTTTCCCCAGTTTATGCATGCATTCATATCTGATGGCACATAACAGCAAGAAAAAAAAACTGTGAAAATGAGACTCTTTCAAAAAATGAAACTTGTAAATTCACCTCCTCTTAGAAATCCAAAGCATGATAGTGCAGTACCGATCACTTTGCTGTCCTGTGAAACGATGACTTTGTTCTTCATAACAGTCTGGAAGCCAAAGGTTAAAGGCTGAATTCTTCCTATGCTTTTTCTCAGGCTGAATCTTACCCAAGAGATCAACCAGAGCCAGGAGCTGTGTCAGAAGCCCTTGCAAAAAAGGATGAGCTCAACTTGGGAATATGTGAGAAAAGCCATGAGATAAATGACTGGTAGGAGAAATAGGAGAGGGCAAGATTCTTTTTAAGCACCTATTTCATTCTAACATATAATCAGAGCACCTATTTTTTCATGTAGGTTTCTTTTTTTAATGTAATACCAGTTAATGGAGGGAAAATTGTTCTGTATCACTGAACATGTTATTCCATTTCTTAGTAAGTGTGCCCCGAGAACAATATCTCCCCTCCAGCATTACTCTCCCTCACAGAAAAAGTCCTGGGTCTTTGAAGCTCTTTGTGCATTACCTTGCTTACCAGACCAAGTTGTCTTTCTATTTTTTGGGTTTCTGACTGGAATGGCAGCTGTACTACTTATATGTGTTAGAAACTGCTGCTTCACTACTCACTTGAAAGGAAGACATAATAGTGGGAACTGCTCACCATCTCTTGATTTCTGTCTTTCTGCTATCTTTGGGCTTACTGCCACACTTAGCCTTTTAGAAGACATTGCGTGTGTCTAGGTGAATGATGTGCAGGTAATTAGAAGTCTAAGATTTAAATTTAGCTAATGTTTGAATTTGTATAAGCTGTCTGTACTGTGTGTGTCTTCAAGGCCAATCATTATTTTGGGTAATAGAAAGTGATATTTGAAGGTGAAACTTTGCATCATAGCACTTATTAGTAACTTTCCTTGCACTGGCTTTGTCTTTATTTGTATTGTTGTGGAGTCTCAGCCTTGGACTGAAATTATAAACCTGTCCCATCCTCCAAAAATATTTTAGTGTATTTAATTAGATGGTCTTTAAGGTTCCTTCCAACCCTAATCATTCTATTATTTCTGGAAGTGGTCCCTAAGTAACTCTGTAGTGAAGGCACTCTAATTTTCTGCCCATAAAGCTTTCTGTCATGAAATCAAAATAAAAGCTCTTCTAGAATGATCAAAATGCATTTAGGGATAGAGGGTTTACTACATTAGAAACAGGACACTTGCCAGCTGAATCGACTACCAGCTGCTCTGAACTTTTTATACAGCATTTTCTGAAAACGGTGTATTAGGTTATATAGGACTATGCATTCTTACGCAAATTCTGATTTTCAGAGCCAAAGTAAATGGTGAGATTCAGAGTACTATTAGCAAGTAGAGTACTCCATTATCTATCTAGCTATGCAGCCTTGTTGTATTAAGCCTAGGGCTGGAATCCAATGAAGAATTTTAATTTAAAGGACAATTTGGAATCAGTAATGTTTTTATATTTTCATATTTTCCTTTGCATTGTGAAGTTCTACATTATGAGCAGCATACCCATATTGAAGCAGCTGTTCACATTTAAAAGAAATTGTGAAAGTGTTTGTTGATGGGGTTAGCCCCTTTCTAAGAAAAAGTGCATGTGTTCATATATTGTAAAAAAACAGCTTGCATATTAAATTTATATGCCTCAGCTGTCATAGCACTCCCAAAAGTCTAATTGTGACGTTTTTAGCTGAATTGAATCTGTCTGGAAATTCATTATTCAGCATGTCCAGATGCTATTGTACCTGAACCAAGTGCTGCTGTGCTGGAACCTCGTGAGTTTTCAAAAATTGAATCTCTAGCAAAACTCATGGTCTTGCTTTCTCTTACAAAAGCAAGAGAGCACAAGGCACTCTCAAACCAGAAGGCATTCAGGGCATTTTCTGGAGTGTCCAAATAACAGATAGTTATTCAAGGCATCAGTAAGACAAAGACTTTTTGTTAGCACCTAAAAATAAAATCATAGAATGGTTTGGGTTGGAAGTGACCTTAAAGATCATCTTGTCCAAACCCCTGTCATGGGCTGGGACACTTTCCACTACAGCAGGTTGCTCAAAGCCCCATCCAACTTGGCCTTGAACATTTGCAGGGATGGGAAATCCAGATCTTCTCTAGCAACCTGTTCTAGTGCCTCACTACCCTTACAGTAATCACATTAAATAACTGATTCCTAATACCTAATCTAATTCTGCTCTCTTTTGGTTTGAAGCCATTTGCCCTTCTCCTACAACTACATGCCTTTGTGAAGAGTCCCTCTCCAACTTTCTTGTAGTCCCTTTAGGTACTGGAAGGTGCTCTAAGGTCTCCCTGGAGCCTTCTCTTCTCCAGGGAGAACAGCCCCAACTTTCTCAGCCTGTCTACATAGGTCAGAGATGCTCCAGCCCTCTGACCATTTTCGTGGCCCTCTTCTAGACTATCCTCCAGCAGGTCCATGTTCTTCTTAAGATGGGATAACAAATAGTAAGAATCATCACAACACAAAGAGGCACCCTTTGTGCTGCTGTTCAACTGTCAAGCTCATTGATTCAAACCTATTAAAAATACATTGTTTAGTTTTCTTTGGTTAGGGGTCTTTTAGCAGGAAATATATTTAATAAGTATGATTTTTTTAAAAGTCTCTGCAGTCAGGAAGACTAAGACATGATTATTAAAGTCAGGGAAATAGAAAATAAAACTACATTGAGTCTTATGGAAACTCAAAATAGCCTTGGTGTGAGTTTTGCAATGGAGTGACTTATAGGGTTTTTTTAAAAAACTTCTCAGGCTAGCAGTGTTGGGGCACACCTGGTATCAGAAGCTTGTGCTGTGTATACACAGGACAGTAAACAAGCTGGCTTGAGGCCTGACAGGAGCCTGGTGTTTCATCTTGGCAGACTAGATATGCTCCTCTTCCAGTTGTCCTGTGCTGTAAGAACAGTTTCACAGTTTCTGGTATCTACATACCTGCGATAGTTAGGAATTAAGTTGTTATTCCACCACTTCTACACACAGAATTGTACAGAAGACACAGCATGAAATATATCCTGAGACTGTCTCTGGTTTTTTTATTACTCCTTTTCTAAGAAACAGCTCTTTTATGTTGATAGCCTTTCAGTCTTTCAAATGAGCCTAGTTTTGAAATACTGTTTTTTTAATATTTTCTGGGAGTTTTAACCTATTTAATGAATTAAATATGCTATGGAAAATCAAGTAGAGTTTTTCTCCTTAGCTGAGAAACACATATTTTAAGCTTACAAGAGTGCTGGCCAGGCAGTAGATGGATAATATATTGGGACAGTATTTGTCAACAAACTTTATTAGTAGTCATGAGTTTCTTCATAAATCATAAGTTGCCCTATGCTGTAATTTACCATTGTTGTATTTTTATAAGCCTTGGGGCAAGGTATTGTGTCTAGGACAAATGTTGCTTTATACCCTTACTGATGTCTATCATTTCATTGACTTACAGTGTTTATTCAATCTTGGTGTGAAGGACAGGTCCTGGCCAGGCAATGTTGTCAAACATACAGCCAGAGAGTGCTCGTGGAAGAAAGAGGAAGAGAATGGCAGGTTCTTCATTGTTTCTCTCCTGCCAACAGATACAGGAAAAATACATGGAATAAAATACACACGAAAATCTTGACCATGTTCTCTGTCCCCTTGCTCCACAGACGTTTAAACAAGCCCTTTACCTGTTGAGAATTTGTGTTATAAACTTTATTTCCTTTGAAAGTAAGAATTTAGTTATCTTCTAACTTCCGAAGAGACCAGAGATTTGTTTTCAATATCCTTGTCAAAGCATGCTGGAAACAGGGGAGACAGTCAGAAAAAAAGTTGTGGAAAAATGTATTAAATACAGAAAATTATCTGAAATAGACAAACATCCTTTAAAAACAAGTAAACAACAACAACAAAGACACAAAAAAAACCCACTTCTTTGGGCTATCTTTATGGTCTAGTTACCTTGATATATGTTTTAGAACTTCAGAGGTGTGTTAAGAACAGGATCCAGATTTTTTCAGTTAGGAGCAGAGAGAATCCCACTGCAAGGGGGCCAGTCCCCCTTGGGCCACTGCCTGCTCTGCTGCTCCCTGCCTGCTTCTGTAGCCTGCCAGCAGTGCTGAACAGCAGTGTTTGCAGATGGTGTTTGTCTGCCAGGGCCAACACTGAAAATGTGAATGGACAATTCTTGACAGCAAATAATATCACCCTTGAAATTTAGAGAAGACCAGCATGTACCTGTATGTGCTGTCAAAAAACTTCCCATTTACATCTCCATAGCCTTCACACCATGACACTGAGAATTAAGTCTGGGCTGCCTAAAGGGTGTTTTACCTTTAACTCTGGTGTTCCTTATTTTTTCCCTATTATTTAACCATCCATTTAATCATAAATATAGACTGACATTTCAATAAGTCTTATTATTTAGAACAACTTTATCCAGAGCATAAAGGTAAGTAACCACTGAAATAACAATGGAATATCTTATTTCATTAAAACTTTCAAATTTAAAAGAAAAACAACAAAACCGGACTTTGAAATTGTACTAGGCAGAGAGTTTTTGACGGTAACTTCTATGAAGGTGACTACTAGAAAGTAGAAGCTAACAAATGAAATGGAAAAAGCTGCCAAAATTTTAACTTTCTATTTGAAGTGCCTTGGTTTTGACCCATGATTGAGACGGTCTTAGGAAAACTGTACTATGAGACAAATACCCTAAGAATGTTAAGCTGCCTGCATCTAGATGCTAAAGTGAAAATTCTCCAAATCACTGGTAGTTCTTGAAATATCTATGCACGTATTGTATGGAGAGGATTTGGAATAACCTGAAGAGGCTGATGTTTGCCAAGTAGTAGGGAAAACATTATCCAAACAAGAATTAAGAGCAAAACTAAGAACAAGACATGCATGAAATTGTACAGACATGATGAGATCAAAATATCACCCAAGTAAAAGAAAACGTGTTGTTTACTTATAGCTCAGAGTTATGCAGATGGTAAAGTAGTTGGGCTAATTTATGCAAGATATTACCAAATAACTCATCTTCAGTCATGTTTGTGTACCTATGAGGGATTGTCATGCCTTGTCTTCACAAGACATGAAAAAATCACAATGCATTCCTATGGACATCAGTCAGCACTTCTGAAGGGACATAAGAAGTGCTACAACATAGTACAAATTTTTATTTTAAAAATATTGATTTTTTAAAAATTTTTTTAATTTATTTTTCTTCTGATCTATTGAGTGTTTTTTATATAAACCAGCATTCATACATACAGAGTCAGGAAAATAAGAAAATATCCTATTTCTCTGTGGATTATACTCTCTTGCCTTTCATTTGTTTTTTCTTGGCAAGAAATCTTCAGAAGAAATACAGTAATGTGTGTAGGTGAGGCACTAACAATAACAAGCATGCCTGCTGGATTGCAACTGCAGAATACCTTTGACAGCATTCCAAGGCTTATGCTATCAGTCAAATTAGTACTGTTCCAATTAAATCTACTTCAGGATGAATTTCTTCTCTCTAAGGGTGGTCAGTCACTGGAACAGGCTGCCCATGGAGGTGATGGAATCACCATTCCTGAAGTGTTCAAGAAACAACTGGATGTGGCACTTAATAGTTTAGTTGACAAGATGGTATTTTAGTCAGAGGTTAGACTCAATGATCTTAGAGGGCTTTTCCAACCTTGATGATTCAACAATTATAAGAAAGCAAAAAGATACATTGCCTAGCACATTTCACATTTTTTAGAACCTATCTCACAACTTAGAAGTCCTCCATGGCTCCTAGCACTCAGTGGCTCGAGCAAGATAGTGTGCTGCAGACAGCGAGGGGAAATGGGGGAGGGTGTTGAGTGTTGGGTTGGTTTTTTCTCTCTTTTTTTTTTCTTTCTCTTTTCCCTTGCAGGGGAAGTGGTGCCTGTACTTTATGCAGTTTAACATTTGAAGGCAGTGAAACAGTTCTGAGTATGCAGACATCAGGAGGATACTGCCTTTAGACACCTGAACCTGATTGTGTAGATGTAGAAACACATCTTCCTTAAGCCTTATAATTTGGCTTGAGCAGTTATTGATTGTGGGAACCATAGCCTGAAAAAAAATCTTTCCACAAATGCTTATCTGAATACTTGTGGGCTTTGTACTTGACTTCTGTCTTTCAGCAAGCACTCAAGCTAGTAGTATTACTTGAGAAGTTTTAATTTTTAAGCAGCGACTAGAAAGAATACACAGAAACCAAGACTTGAGTTCAGAAATGAAGCATTTACAGAGTAGAAAAAAAGTTGGTTAATCAATATGTCCTTGTGTTGGTATATTATAAAAATACCTGGTACCTGAAATAACTGCTGGACAATTGTCATTCATGGTTGTTTCTTTGGTTTTTTTCTTTTTATATTTTAAAAACATTCAGCATGTAAAAAATCTACTAAGAAGAAATTGACAAGAGGGTATTCTTCTTGTTTCATATGCTTGTCTTAAATAATCCAGTTATGAAATCCATGGTTTAATAAATGGATATCTTGAAGTACCAATGCCATTTTCCCCATGTAAGCAAAGCTACTTCTGCTAAATGGTACAACGTCCATAAGCTCAATTCCTGTTCTCAGATGTTAGCAGCAGCTTTATATACTTTTAATTATGATTCCATGATATCAGTGCAACATAAACCACGAGAGGGCAACATTTTTGCACAGTTACAAGAAGCTGGAGTTTGAATGACTTTCCCCTCTTCAGTCTCC
This sequence comes from Willisornis vidua nigrigula, assembly GCA_021164005.1. NCBI lineage: Eukaryota > Metazoa > Chordata > Aves > Passeriformes > Thamnophilidae > Willisornis > Willisornis vidua. The sequence goes on along the minus strand of JAJPCS010000060.1, from coordinate 19,257,061 downwards.
ATTCCAAAAACTATAGGGCAGTGAAGGTTTTGGGTTTGGTTTTGGCTTTTTGTTTTTGTTTTTTGGGGTTTTTTGTGATGAGATTAATCTCTTTCTCCATTAACAGTGCACCTAAAGAGAGTACTTTTTTCAGACTGCCTACCTGCACTTTAGAACCACCTGAATTCCCAATAGCAACTGACAAAACTACTAAAAAAAATTGTCTATCTGGAGAAATATTCAATTTTGGTTTAATTCAAGTGGGTCTTTTTAGTGAATTGAGTCCAAATGAACAGAGTATTCTATTTACAATCTCAGCATGGAAGCAGCCTTGGTTTGGCACTCCAGATTGGTCCAGATTTCAGCTAATTTTCTGCTTTAAACACTGATTTAGACCTCTTATGTTTTGTTTTGTTTTTAATTGTTTAGATTCCAAATCACTGAATTTGCTGAAAGAATGTATTCTCTTCAAGGATTTCAGAAATTAGTCTTATTTTTTATCTGCAGGTCATTTTGTTGAATTATTTTGAACAAAAACTGTCAGAAAATAACCTCAGATCACACAGATATTCTTGACTTTCCATGCATCTTACAGATTTTAATAATTTTTTCCCTTTTCTGTAAATCTGTTAATGTGGATGAGGGTCCTA